>CM045758.1:181231578-181831578 GCA_025200525.1 Camellia lanceoleosa | reverse complement strand
CACTACTTACCTTATTCCGATTTCAAAATTGAGAAGAGCGACGATGAGGGCGCCGAATAAATAGAATTTCTTGTATTTGCAACGTTTGTATTTGGTCTTGAAATGTTATGTGCTTAATTAATCATTTTGTTTCAACTTACTGGCAAGTTTTGTGTTGCGTGGCGTAAATGTTTAAACATGCATTGACCGGCTTGAATTAAGAACGATTCTTATTGAATATTTATTCGGCCAACGAAGTGGTCCGAATGCATCTCTCAAAAAGGCCAATCGTGATATACACGAAGGCGCTCCGAGTTCGCAGTCCTAATCGGCCTTAATAGGCTTAATCGGTCCTAAGGTGTTATGTACCAAAAGGGGCTCCGAATCCGGAGACTTGTGGCCAATCGTGATATCCACGAAGGGCGCTCCGAATCCGGAGTCTTAATCGACCTTAAGATGTCATGCACCAATAGGGGCTCCGAGACTAATGGCCAATCATGATATCCACGAAGGACGCTCCGAATCCGGAGTCTTAATCGGCCTTAATAGGCTTAATCGGCCCTAAGGTGTTATGCACCAAAAAGGGCTCCGAATTCGGAGACTTGTGGCCAATCGTGATATCCATGAAGGGCACTCCGAATCCGGAGTCTTAATCGGCCCTAAGGTGTCATGCACCAAAAGGGGCTTCGAATTCGGAGACTAGTGGCCAATCGTGATATCCTCGAAGGGCGCCCCGAATCCGGAGTCTCAATCGGCCCTAAGGTGTCATGCACCAACAGGGGCTCCGAATCTGGAGACTATTGTGGCCAACCGTGATATCCACAAAGGGCACTCCGAATCCGGAATCTTAATCGGCCCTAAGGTGTCATGCACCAAAAGGGGCTCCAAATCTGGTGACTAGTGGCCAATCGTGATATCCACGAAGGGCGCTCCGAATCCGGAGACTATTGTGGCCAATCGTGATATCCACGAACGGCGCTCCGAATCCGGAGTCTTAATCGGCCTTAATAGGCTTAATCGGCCCTAAGGTGTTATGCACCAAAAGAGGCTCCGAATTCGGAGACTTGTGGCCAATCGTGATATCCACGAAGGGCGCTCCGAATCCGGAGTCTTAATCGGCCCTAAGGTGTCATGCACCAACAGGGGCTCTGAATCCGGAGACTATTGTGGCCAATCGTGATATCCACGAAGGGCGCTCCGAATACGGAGTCTTAATCGGCCCTAAGGTGTCATGCACCAAAAGGGGCTCCGAATCCGGAGACTAGTGGCCAATCTTGATATCCACGAAGGGCGCTCTGAATCCGGAGTCTTAATCGGCCCTAAGGTGTCATGCACCAAAAGGGGCTCCGAATCTGGAGACTAGTGGCCAATCGTGATATCCACGAAGGGCGCTCCGAATCCGGAGTCTTAATCGGCCCTAAGGTGTCATGCACAAACAAGGGCTCCGAATCCGGAGACTATTGTGGCCAATCGTGATATCCACGAAGGGCGCTCCGAATCCGGAGTCTTAATCGGCCTTAATAGGCTTAATCGGCCCTAAGGTGTTATGCACCAAAAAGGGCTCCGAATCAGGAGACTTGTGGCCAATCATGATATCCACGAAGGGCGCTCTGAATCCGAAGTCTTAATCGGCCCTAAGGTGTTATGCACCAACAGGGGCTCCGAGTCCGGAGACTATTGTGGCCAATCGTGATATCCATGAAGGGCACTCCGAATCCGGAGTCTTAATCAGCCCTAAGGTGTCATGCACCAAAAAGGGGCTCCGAATTCGAAGACTAGTGGCCAATCATGATATCCACGAAGGGCGCTTCGAATCCGGAGTCTTAATCGGCCCTAAGGTGTCATGCACCAACAGGGTCTCCGAATCCGGGGACTTGTGGCCAATCGTGATATCCACGAAGGGCGCTCCGAATCCGGAGACTAATGTGGCCAGTCGTGATATCCACGAAGGGCGCTCCGAATTCGGAGTTTTAATCGGCCCTAAGGTGTCATGCACCAAAAGGGGCTCTGAATCCGAAGACTAGTGGCCAATCGTGATATCCACGAAGGGCGCTCCAAATCCGAAGTCTTAATTGGCCCTAAGGTGTCATGCACCAACAGGGGCTCCGAATCCGGAGACTTGTGGCCAATCGTGATATTCACGAAGGCCGCTCTGAATCCGGAGTCTTAATCGGCCCTCAGGTGTCATGCACCAAAAGGGGCTCCGAATCCGAAGACTATTTTGGCCAATCGTGATATCCACGAAGGGCGCTCCGAATCCAGAGTCTTAATCGGCCCTAAGGTGTCATGCACCACAAAGGGCTCCGAATCCGGAGACTTTATTTTGGCCTTGGAAGGCTGAATCGGCCCTTATTAATCAAGGCTTGGGAGCAAGCTTGAAAAAAAGAGAAACTTTGTATTGCAAAGGTGGAACATGTACAAGTATCAAGCCCACAAGTCGGGTCAATGATAGAATTTACGTAAATGTGTTGAATTCCAAGGCCGTGGCAGGCTTCTTCCTGACATGTCTGAGAGCCGATATGTCCCTGTTCCTGCGATGGATTCTATCTGATAGGAGCCGTCCCAGTTTGGACCCAATTTTCTATTGGCCGGTCTCCGGTCGGCTGGAAGTACCTTCTTTAGGACAAACTCTCCTGGCGTGTATCGGCGCAACTGAACTTGTTGATTATATGACTTGGCGAGCTGCTGCTGATACTGTGCCATGGATGCCAGGGCGTGGTCTCTTCGTTCTTCGATTAGAATCAGATCCAAGGCAAGCATCATGTCGTTTCGGCCCATATCAAAAACTTGCGATTTCAGAGTTGGGACATCGATTTCCAGGGGTAAAATTGCCTGGGTTCCAAAGCACAGAGCAAACGGCGTTTCTCCAATGGATCTCCTCGGCGTAGTACGATGAGCCCAAAATACACTCGGCAATTCTTCGACCTATTTGCCTTTAGCGTTTTCCAACCTCTTTTTGATGCCGTCCAAGATGGATTTGTTAGAGGCTTCGGCTTGACCATTGCTTTGGGGGTAGGCCAGTGTCGAGTAGGGGTGGGCGCGGGTCGGTTGCAGCCACAGAACCTCAAATCCGCCATTCATCCGCCAGATTGGCGGATTAGAGAAAATCAATCCGCATCCGTCCGCCAATCCGGTGGATGTGGATTGAGCGGATTTGCGGTTTGGCGGATGGATGCGAATCGGTTTAGCGGTTTGAAATTTTATAAATTTTCAACATAGTTCAACTTGTGCACTTTATCAAAAAAAAAAAAAAAGAAGAAGAAAATATTACAGTCAATGACTTAAAAAAGTATTACAATTACTACATACCTCATCCAAATAAAGAAAGTTTGAAATTTTAGAATATCAAAATCACTGCATGCCTCATCCACATATTACAATCACAGCATGCCTTATTCACATAAAGTATTACAATATGTGGTTCTTAAAATATAAAAATAATTAAAACCACCAAAACCATGAACATAACAGTAATAAAGATTGTATGTCTCTGTATTGTTACATTTATATATGTTTTTTAAAACAAAAACAAACCAGCATATATCATATTTTCTATTTATTACTTTTAGAGTTAGATTTAAAAACCAAAAAATATAAATAAATAATACGTTTATTTTTTTCAATTAAAAAAATATATTTAAGTTGAAAAATTTTTTTCAACAGAATATTTAAACTCTTTTTCAATTGAAAACACAAACAAAATATTTAAACAAATTGAAAACACAAAGTCTTATAAACTATTAAGGGTGCTCGCGGTTTGGCGGTTCGGTTGCGGCCAAAGGGACTTCAAATCCGCCATCCGTCCGCCAAATTGGCGGATTGGAGAAAATCAATCCGCAACCGTCCACTGGTCATCACGCATCCGTCCAAAATGCGGCGGATCGGTTCGGTTCAGTCGGTTTTGGCGGATCGGTATATCCGCTGCTCACCTCTAGTGTCGAGAAGTAAGGACGAATGCCATATTTGCTGCATAACTCTCGATATACACCACAATCGAACTGGGTGCCATTGTCTGAGATGAGAGCTCTCGGAATGCCGAATCGTGTTATGATGTTCCTCCATACAAAGCGCTTAATGTCGGCATCTCGTATATGTGTTAAAGCCTCTGCTTCGACCCATTTTGTGAAGTAGTCTGTCGCGACGATTAAGAATCGCTTGTTCCCTGGGCCCCTGGGCAATGGTCCTACGATATCAAGTCCCCACTGAGCAAACGGCCAGGGGCTGGTGATAGAGTTCAACCCTTCGGCAGGAAGATGGGTTAATGGGGAGAACTTTTGGCACTGTTCGCATTTTTTTACATAACTTTCCGCGTCAGCTCTCATTGTCGGCCAATAATATCCTTGTGTTATAGCTCGATGGGCCAGGGAGCATCTGCCAGAATGGGCACCACAATTGCCCTCATGTATCTCTGTCAGAAGCTCTTCCACTTTGTCGGGGTGTACGCATTCCAAATATGGGCCAGAGAGGGACTTTTTGTAAAGCCCTCTTTGCGGATCCAGATAGTATCGCAGGGCTTTATTTCGAAGCTTGTGTGCTTCTTTTTTGTCCTCTGGGAGTTGTTCAGAAGAGAGGAATGCAGAAATGGGGTCCATCCAGCTTGGTGCGGATTCTATAACGTTGACATGAATTTCCTTCGAAGGGCCAATACTCGGCTCCGGGACGAAACCCACTTCGATGGTCCATTTGATCTCAGAATTGATGGCGTAGGCTAGGCACGCCAAGGCATCTGTGTGTGTGTTCTAGTCGCATGTTATTTGGTTCAGTTCGTGATGGTCAAATTTTGCCAGCAAAGAATTGGCCGTTTTCATGTAGGCCGCCATACGATCGTTTCTTGCCGCGTAGTCCCCTTTTAGCTGATTGATTACCAATTTTGAATCACAAAACACAAGCAGACGCCGAGTGCTGAGAAGGTGCGCATTCCGCAGACCGGCTAGAAGGGCTTTGTATTCGGCTTCGTTATTTGATGCTTCGAAGCCAAGCTTGACGGCCTGCTCAATTACTGCGCCTTCTGGAGACATGATTATAACTCCGGCGCCACTGCCCCTTTGGTTAGATGATCCATCACAGTATAATTGCCAAATATCCCTGACATAAATTCTCCAGTTCGGCTTTGGTAGAACTTCAGCCTTTGGTCGAACTTCATCAGGTTTGAGGTTGGCAAGCTCGCCGGTGAATTCGGCAACAAAGTCGGCCAACACCTGCCCCTTGATTACGGTTTTATGTAAAAACTGAATGTCGTACTGGCCGAGTTCAAGAGCCCATTTTGAAACACGTCCTGATGCTTCTACACTCCGTAGTACTGATCGGAGGGGATAATCTGTTAGCACCCCAATGCTATGTCCCTGGAAGTAATACATCAGTTTTCTTGCCGCCATGACTAGGGCTAAGATGAGTTTTTCCAGCGGAAGGTAGCGTGTTTCGGCGTCAACCAGTCTGTCTACCTCCTCAACAACGGCGACAATGTGCTCCGCGACTGACCGTCGGCCTTTCTGAATGATTGGTTTACATTTCGGATCGACATTCAGATGGTACTGTGAAACTGACGGATCTATTCTTGGCATTTCGTACTGAGTCCATGCAAAGACGTCAAGGTTGTTGAGTAAGAAAGAGATCAGCTGCTGCCTGTCAGCCTGATTCAGAGAGGCGCCGATCATGAAGAACTTTTCTGGGGTTAAATCAATGTCAACTCGGTCTAAATCTTCCGTGGCCTTCTCATTTGGATGCCGCCAACGTCATCCAAGATCTCCCGATTCGGCACCTCAATGGAGTTTACTTGCAGTTTCTTTGGCGTTCTGGCGGCAAAGAGATAACATGCTTGTGCCGATTTCTGGGATCCACGGATTTGCTCAATGCCGTGTTCTGTTGGGAAACGTAGCAGTTGATGATAGGTGCTTGGGACGGCCTGCAAGGTATGCAACCACGATCGCCCCATGATGAGATTGTACGGCGATGGCAGCCTGACGACCAAGAATTCCACGTCCACTGTTTTGGAGCCTGCTCGAACGGGTAAGCTGATCTTTCCCAATGGGTACTATGGAGTGGCATTGAAGCCGAATAGTGGATAAGGAGCCAGAGTCAGGTCTGACTTGTTAAATCCGAGTTTGGTGAAGGTTTTATAATACATAACCTCCGAGGTACTGCCCTGGTCGATAAGAACGCATTCGACGATGAACCGGTTTACGCGTAGCTCAACAACCAACGGATTGATGTGAAGGAGTGTTACACCGACCAAATCAAAATTGTCAAAGGTGATACTTGGCGTTTCTCAGGGCCGCTTTGCTGGCGTGAGTTGTTGTTGGGGGCCTGGATGTGATTGGATCGCATGCACGGCCGGGGCTGCTGGCAGGCTGTATATCATGTGGACGGTGTCAAGCGGAAATGCATCCTTCAGAAGGGCAGGTGTTTCGACCACACTCCTCCGGACGCATTGGTGGAGACGTTCGTCCTTTGCCAACTCCTCAAGATGATCTGTTGAGGCATAGCAGCCATCAGTTTCTTGTTGTCGGGCCCGAGATCATCGATCATTTGCCCTCGAGGGTCGCTCAGAAGCCTGACGCACCATTTGTTTGGATTTTGCTATTTTCGAGGCCAAGTCGCGACGAGGGCGTTTGTTCTTAGCGATGATGTTGTCCAACCTTTGTTTGGTTTGCCTAGCTTGTGCCATGGTCGCTTGTATTGTCTTTTGCGTTGGGTTTGAAGATAAGTAGAGGTCCAAGGCAAGTCTTGCTGCGATGGTTTTTGGTCCAAGCGAGTGTGCTAGAATGAGGTCATCTCTCTGTACGGTCGCGTCAGTGGCTATCGGAGGATCTTCAGTCACGCCTGCCATGGATGTATTTGACTATTCCCATAGACGGCGCCAATTGTGGAGAAATGGTTTGGAAATACTCTTCAGATCCTCGGAGACGCTAGTGATCCTCAGCTAGTCACCTGAAAAGATACAAACACTCCGGTCGGGGGTGCCGGGATTAGCACTCCGACGGACAAGTCAGTTCAGACACTCAAGATAGCTTGTTTACTAAGTTAAGTGAAGTGATTCTTACATACCTTTCTAAATCTTTGGTTTTTATATTTATACTTGCTTTTTGGGCCTCGGGGCCTGAGCCTACTTTTATCCCATTCCCCCTTTTGTTTATTCGGAGCTACTGACCCCCGGCTATTCGGCCTTCTTAACGTATTCGGTATTCTAGTCACGCAATATGGAGTCGAATAATATTTAATTTCTGGGGCACGCACCTTCCGACTCTTCTATTCATCCGGCTCCCACATCAGCTATCTGTGTGTTGTCTCAATAACATTTTTGTTGCAGCACTTATTAAAAAGCCTCAGTCAGCTGAGCACCAGAAGCCTCAGCCAGACTGAGCACAAAAAGCCTCGGCATCGAAGCGCCAACAACCTCGGCCGTGAGCACTAAAACCTCACCAACCGAAGACTAGCACCTCGGCTGGTGAGCACTAAAGCCTCGGCCGGACCGGCGCCAACAAATTTCGGCTAGACTGAGCACCAAAAGCCTCGGCCAGACCAAGCGCCAACAGCCTCAACCAAACTGAGCACCAATAGCCTCAGCCCGGCTGAGCACTAAAAGCCTCGGCTAGACCGAGCGCCAACAGCCTCAGCCAGATTGAGCACCAAAAGCCTCGGCCAGACCGAGCTCCAACAGCCTCAGCCAGATTGAGCACCAAAAGCCTCAGCCAGCCTGAGCTTTAAAAGCCTCAGTCAGACTGAGCATGAAGCACTCGGCCAGACCAATCCTCAGCCAGACCAAGCATAGCAAGTCTCAGCCAAATTGAGCGCCACAATTCCAAGCCCAAACTAAGTTACTTGCAACGTCAGTAAATCACAGCTTAGCCCCAACCGAGCACGCATACTTGTGGCATTAGTAGACACACTTAGTCACAATTCCAGGTCCAAGTTTTTACACCACTTTTCATTTAGTCAAATTCCAACGACGTTCTTACACGTTTCCTTTACTAGTCAGATTATTTTCTTCTCCATCAACTTTTACAAGTCAACCTCTTTCCTTACTAATCAAGCCTAACTCCAATAAACCACTCTCATCCACTTCAGCAGTGTGGCAAACACAAACTCATAATTTTATCACATTTTAAATTCCACTGTGCATTGAGGAGTTCTTAACTTTTCTCTGCATTGAGTTTTTATTACAGATTCACTTCCACTCTACATTGAGGAGTTCTTAAATTTAGTTTTTATTACAACTTTACCTCCACTTTGCAGATGCACACAAGCCACCATTCTCATTCATTTCAGATCCACAAGAATAGACAATCGAATGAAAACACAACTGAAATTTTATTTATTCACAAATTTGTACATAAGTTCATTACAGTAATTCAAAAACAAAAACAAACACACAAAAACAACTCTAAGTACAAGGTCTTCTTCTTCTTCTTCTTCAATTACTCTTCCTCACTGGACACGAGGTCTTCTTCTTCAATACCGTCATCCAGGGGGGTCTGGGCCACATCGTCGTCGTCAATTTTTACACTACTCAGGTCTAAGTCTGGGAACATCTCCTCAGCTTTACGCTTGAACATCTTCCAACCACTGTCCTAGAACTCAGCCATTTCGTGTTTATAGAAGTCGGACCGCTGGAAGCTCTCAATAACCGCCTCGCCCCAGATGGTCGTCTTCGATGGGCCCGCCTCAGACTCCTCCTCGCTAAGTGCTGCTGGCGACATGACATCAATCATCATCGAAATTCAGACCCCTTGAACTGATCCACAGCTACAACACACAGATCGGGGTATGCCGCCCTTTCAAAGGCTGCCTCGGCCCTCTCCTCCTCCAACTCTTTTCTGCAGGTCGCCCTTCAGAGGTCAGCTTAGCCTCTCTTCCTCCAACTCCTTCAGAGGGTCGTCCTTTGGCCCTCTCTTCCTACAACTTCTTCTGCAGGCTCTCCCTCCCCTTCATTGCCTTAACACGCTCATCTTCCAGCTCCTTCTGCAGGCCAGCAATCTCCAGGTCTGCGTCTTCTTTTTCCTTGATCTGCTGGGCACGCAGATTTTCATTGCTGGTCATAACCTCTTCAAATCGTTCGATGGCGACCGCGCAGTCCTTTTGAGCATCTCCCAGCTTCTTCTGCTCGCCTGCCAATTGGAACTCGAGCGACACAACCTAGCGGCGTTTGTTCACCAGCTCCAACTTGACCACTCACAGCTCAGCATGGGCACTCTCCCAGCCTGTACGCTCCTCCTTCAAACTTACAAGTTGAGCCTTGGCCTCGTCTGCCTTCATCTTTGCAGCCACCGCCTTTCTCAGCAGAGCTCCTACTAAGGTGGTTACCTCCATTTGAGCAGAGCAAAGCATAACCCCCTCAGCAACTCAGCCTCATTGAATCTGGCTACTAAGCGCATGGCTGCCTCATCCACGATCCTCATAAAACGATATGCACTTACTGGCTGAGCCTTCTCCTCCAATGCCCGCCATCACATGAGGCGTGGTAGATCCCGGTCGTCAGCCTGACACCCCCTCCTTGGGGCGCAAGACCCCCCTGGGGCTGTTCTCCTCCCCTTGGCTCAGGGCCAGTTGCCCCACCTTCTACTTGCATTTCGGGGGCGACCCTCGCCACCTCTGAGGCGATCTCCACCATTATTGGGACGACCTTCACTCTCTCCAAGGCGATCTCCACCACTTCTAGGACGACCACCCCTCTTGGGGTCTCCTCCATTCCCCTCTTCTCTGCCTCCTTGGCCATGCTGGTCTCTTCTGCCATCACTTCCCTTCTTCTCTTCACGGCAAGCTCTTCTTCACTCCTCCTCACTCTCCCCTTCTTCTTTACCACACCCTCCACTTTCATCTCCTTCAAAGCCCTCTCCTTCAAAGGATCTACTGGGGGCGGTCAGGGCACAAATCCACCTAAGTCTTTTTTCCCAAGGGTTTGGGGTGAGGTCGGATCCTCTCCCTTGTAATCTGCTTTGGCGATCGGTCTTCCTAGGACTCTTTGAACTTACTGGCTTTGGCGAGGATGGCCATATCCTCAGCCTCTTGCACTTTTCTCCTCACCTTCAATTCAGCTCGCCCCAGATCTCCACCGCTCGACTGAGGACCCAACACCGCTCCAAACAAGGCTGAGGGTTGAACTGAGTTCGTCCCACCTGACTCCCTCATTCTCCAGCCATGCCTTCACCTTCTTTATTCTCTCCTCTGCTGCTGCTCCCAGTTTTGGCTCTACAGATTTGGTGGGCACTCTCCACACCGTGCGCACCCCAGCCCCTTCATTCGCAGACACATAGAACCACCGCGGCCTCCAACCTTTAATTGATTACGGCAACCCCGCCACCAGACCCCTCCCTGCCGCCGCCGCCTACAACGTCACCCAAGTCTCTTGTTGTCCTGAGGCCTTATAACATGCGAAGAATTCGTCTACTATCATGGCCGCCCCTTCGTTCGCCTTCGGCCACGCGCTTGCGTAGGCCAGTACAATCTTCCATGCGTTGGGCATTAGTTGGCCCGGTGCCACCTCCAAACGGTTCAGGACATCTACCACCACTTGTAGCAGTGGCAGCCTCAGTCTTCTCTTTAATGCTTCCTCGTAAAGGGCAAACTCCCCTGGCCTTTGCGTCGGATGGCCTTTCCGTTGATGTCGGCAACAATAACTCTATTTCAGCAGGCACCTGGTATTTTTCGCGAATAGCCTCCAACTCCGCCGTGGTCACCATTGATTTATCAGCCTTCGTGTGCCAGTGATTTGGTTTCGCCTGGCTGATTGGTTTCGGAGCTGCTATCATGGTGGAAGCATGAGATCGTACCACCGGTTCCCCTACCCTCTCCATTTGCCTCTCTGTCCTATACTGCTCTGCTAACTCCACTGCATCGTCATCACCAAGCGGATCCACCCTGACATTCACAGCTTCTTCTTGGGCCATTTCTATGGTATGTCTGCGAATCGCTTCGAATGCAGGTGCAAGGAAATTGAAAAAATGTTGCAGAGGTGTATCATCAGCAACAAAGGAGATAACACTTGGGATGTTTTGATTTTTCGCAAAGAAGTAGGTAAATCGAATAATGCCAAAAGCCCAAGGCTTGCTCATATTCCAAGGGTCGCAATTAATTTACGCCAGTTTGAAAACTTTTCAAAACATCCGCCAAAACTGTCTTTTCAACACCCATAATGACCTATCGTTTCATTTCTGATCCAACGCCTAATCTCCCTCCCCCCCACAAGATGTTGCCACGTGTACGACCACGATCCACTATCTCCTCCCCTTACCCTGTCTTTTCCATTTCAAATCACCACGTGGCACGCCATCTCTTGAGCCCCGCACCCCTCCACCTTACCTTTCGCGGTCAACCCTCCTCATGGTCAGCCTTTCCACTCGGCCAACCTTTGCAGTCAGCCCCCCTCGTGGTCGGCCCTCTCACTCGGCCAACTTTCGCGATCGGCCCTCCTCGTGGTCGGCCCTTCCACTCGGCCACGATTCGCGGTCGATCCACCTCATGGTCCTCCCTTCCACTCGGTCCACCTCACGGTCAGTCCACCTCGTGGTCGGTCCACCCAGTCGGTCACCCCTGCCGGTCGATCTCCATCCTGCCAATCTCTAACACCCTTATTCTCTTCATTAGTATTACCTTCGTTGGACTAAAGCCGCACTCGGGAATGGGGGACTACTGACGTGGGTAAGCTTATAAAGGCCATAGCCCACTATGAACAACCCAAACCCATCACTTGGAGCCCAATACATAACCCAGCTGGTGAAGTCCGGAACAGCTGGAATCCAACGTGGCATAAAGAGACAATGACATTCAGACATACGGCAGATAAAGGACAAGCCATATAAACAGACAAAGATCTGCAAAGTTATTGCCACTGCACATCACCATTAATGCAGCCCATCACAGCATTTATTACGACAACACATCTCCGTCGGAACAGCACCTCTTACCCTGAACAAGGTAAGCTACAGCATAGACTTTCGGCCAAGATGGCAGGTCGGAAGGGACAACGAAATGATAACCAAAGGATATAAGCAAACGTTGAAGACAAGAAGAAGGTTAAGCTTTCTATCTCCAATCTCTCTCTACACTCTACTTCTCTTTCTAACTTACTCGTCGGAGAGTTCACTGGGGGACTCCCCGTTCCCCGTTGAACTTATCTGCAGGTTCATTGGTGGGTTTGATCAGCCGGATATAGGTGCGAGAAGCGTGGATCAGTCCGACCCGTTCTGCCAAGTACCCGTTGTATATTAACTGCATCATCAAAACTAATAACTTTTACGACATATTATATTTTAATTTGGATTTTCATGTTTTAATCATAAGTATTTATTTTATCCTTTAATTTTTTTAATTGAATCAATTTAATCCAATTAATAATGTCTCCCTAGACTAAAATCGAGACACAAAATTGGTTATTTACTTTCTTTAAAGTAATTAAAGGTTTGTGTTCAATTTAAAATGGTTTTTTTTGTTCTTGATTTTAATTTAATTTCTTAATAAATATTATCAATTAGACTAAGTTGATACAATATGAAATATTAAAGTGTAAAATTAATACAATTACATGGATCAAATTGATATAAAATACAATAACTCAAGTGTAATTTATTCTAAATTTAACTCCAAAAAAATTAATTACTATTGCAACACGTATCATTATGTTTTGATTTCTAAACTTTCATTACTATATGGGTGTTTGGAAAGTGAATTTTTATGTAGGTTTGTTTTGTTGTAAGATATTATTGGATAAAAAAATTTTAGTATTTAGAAAGATAGTTAGATTTTTTTGTGATTAGATGTGATGTTTGTGAGATAAAAAGTGAAATGATTATGTGATTGGATGTAATATTTTGTTTAGATTTATTTTTTTTAGTTTTGCAAAAAATTTATTTTTTAGTATAAAAAATCAAAAAAAACCCAACTCACAAACTTCGGAAAATAATTTGTCCCCCTAAAAAAGCCCCTCTTAATCCTCCTAATTCCCAAAATGACATCGTTTTGGGAAATAATTTTTTTTTTTTATGCCATAATTTGAAATTTAAGAAGATTAAAAGATCAAAAATTAAGAGATGTAGCACTGGCCTCACAAACTCCCCCAAACACCACCTATATGAGACATCACTTTGCAGGAGAAGTTTGTAAAATTTAATAAAATACTTTTTCTGAGGTGAAAATCTGAGTCTGCATTTAATTGCTATGATTTCCATATCAGCACGTACCATAATGAGGGTTTAGAGCGGCTGTTGTGCGGGCCACAGCAATCACTGTTTTACAATAATATAGATTTATTTAGGAATTTCTTTGATAAGTTAAATTATTTATATTTTAAAATATATTAAGTAGAATATATCAATAAAATATTAAATTAATCAAATATTATTTATTCATTCATTCATTTAATTTTTTAGATAAATAATATTCAATTAATTTAATTTTTTATAAATATATTTTATTTAATATATTTTAAAATATAAACAACTCAAATTATTGAAATAAACCTTAAAATAGACCTATTATCTTATACAACATGAGTAACTGCTGTGCCCCGCACGACAGTCA
This sequence comes from Camellia lanceoleosa, assembly GCA_025200525.1. Taxonomy (NCBI): domain Eukaryota; kingdom Viridiplantae; phylum Streptophyta; class Magnoliopsida; order Ericales; family Theaceae; genus Camellia; species Camellia lanceoleosa. Next base: position 181,818,087 of record CM045758.1, on the reverse strand, counting down.
TTCCAAATCCCCATGCGGTGGGTGTGATACTTTTGTTTTTCTACCTATCATAAATATGATCTACTATTAAATGTGGCCTACCAGCAATATTTGTCATAAATGAGTAATAACATATATGAGTTTCAGGAAATTATTATAGATCTTAAATTTTTTATTAAATGAATGATTAAATATTTTATATAAGTGTAAGATTATAGAAGTGTTAACTTCATACTTATATGAGATATTTAATGATATATTTGATAGAAATTTTAATATCCTTAGCATTACCCTAGAGATTAAGTTTTTTGATTTTTAAAAGTAAAAATTTTGTTACAAAAGATATTTATGAATTAATTTTTATCGTCATGAGGATAGTTGCTAAAAGATCATCCTAAAAAATCAAAAATAAGACTTTTAGCGACAAAATTTTAAAAATATCACTAATAAATACACTTTTAGGAACAAAATAATTTGATCTCAAAAAAAGTTTATTTTTTAAAATAAAAAATTTAATGTCTAATTTTTTTTTGTTAAAGATATAATAATGACATTTTTCGTAACAAAAATATTTAGTCCTTAAAAAATAATTTTGTTTCTAAATTTTGTCCTCTAAAATTTTAATTTTTTTGTAGTGATATTGTATACATGGATAGTGATAAAAAGCTCTAATATTAGAGCTCTAACATGAACTTTAGTGAGGTGTCAAGCAAAAAAAAAGAAAAAAGAAAAGCCAGACAAAACATCATCAATAATGTTTGAGAGCTCTTATTTGAGAGCTCTAATGCAACTCTAATGATGTTGATAGTACCCATGTGAAGGTGAGACCCACACTCCTCTTTATATCTCTCTCTACTCTCTCTCTCTCTCTCTCTTCCATCTCACTAGAATTTCATTTAAAACTCTCAAATTAGAGGTATGTATCATTACTCAAATATCATATCATCATGTGAGACCCACCATTAGAGCTCTTGAATTAGAGTTCCAAATATTATTGTTGTATACGTATACATAAAAGTCAAATACACACTTAGCAAAGGTAAAAATGTTAGAGATTTATAATTTTAAATTTACTAGTATTGACATGACAACAGAGTTAGATATTTTCATAATTAATTTTGCGACAAATTAAAATTTTGTAGTGTTACATGAATCAATTGGTATATTAATTAGTGTACCAATATATGTTATGACATTACCATTTCAAAACTATGACCCTACCTATTATACAAATTACAGATACTCAAAATCTTTAAAATTATGTCACATCATTCGTTAATATACTAATTAATATAGCAATTGATACATATAGTATTATTCATTAAAAATTGATATAAAAATTCTAATGTCATTATAAGTAAAATTTTAAAAAAATTAGTAGCAAGAGTGTAAGGGTTACTATCATCATTGTTAAATTAGTATTTAATATCAACATTATACATAAGACTTGTGTAAAGGAGTTTTCCTTCGTTTCTTTTCTTTTCATTTTTTTTTTTGCCAATAATTTTTTTTTTTTTTAGATGGATGCCAAAAGTTGAATTATATTGAACTTATATATGCATTTTTAATACCTTTTATAGTTTGATTCTATTTATATAGTAATTGCTCTTCATAAATACAGTATAGGAAGTGCATGACATAACTATAGCTAGCTTGAATTTCATTTGATGGAGGTTGTCACTAACTGTTGATAAAACGGTAGTAACTATAAACCGATAATTTTTATTGGCCTAAATTATTCTAATTCGTTATGAGATTTGAAAAAAAAATACAGTAAATCTTCAAATTTTGACATAATTATACTTAATTTTATTTTAATAAGGATAAAAGAATCATAATTAATATAAATTATAAAAATGAATAAATAAAATACACAATCCAATATAAAAGCAATGACAATAGGAATGGATTTCATATACATAATAAAGTAGGACTTGTTGCTTTAAGTCTAATTGTAAGAAAATTTGAATAAAGAAACACATTAATATATCGCATTCAAAAATGCTTTATACCACTAATTAGTGGTGGCTCTAATGATGTGGCAGTGGATCCTACCTACTGCCACATGTATTTTGTGTCTTGGGTTTTATTTTTCTTTTGTTTTTTTCAATTGCAACATCACTAGTGGTGGAGTTAGTGATGATAAATTAGTGGTATGTAGCATTGCTCTATGGCATTTTTTCCCCACTTTTCAACATGACACCTTGTTGGTTCTCTCTCTCCACCTCTTGTTTTGGGGAATTTTTTTTTGGGTAATGCTCCAGACACCCACAACCCCAGACCCTCCACAGCATTTGTGAAAAAAATAATAATAATAAAATAAAATAAAATAAAATAATAAGTGGCTACAAATCAATTGGGAGTGGTAGAAGTCACCAAAAATGAAGGTCTCAAATATATATATATATATATATATTTTCATTGCTCCTAAAATAATGCTTGATTTTATTTACTAATCAACATTGTTTATATTGTTTTTTAAAATTTTCAATACAAAAGTGAAGAATCTTACTACTTAAATCAATATATGTAAACTTATTCCGAATATTGAATAATTTTTTCTTCTCACATGGTGGTAAATTTGAGGAATATGTGACATGATAAAATTATGAAAGTGGTATTTATTGTTGAAAAATTATATAATGGTCTCATAGTATTACGTGACTATACTCTCTTAGTAATCACCATTCTTAATGCCTTCTTATGTTCCTCAATCATTCAACATAAATAATCAACTTTTCACTTTCTCCACTAATCATACTATCATGTAGCACTACATGGCCATACTCCCGAACTACTGCTCATTATTTGCTTTGATTTTTGTAACATGTTTCAACAAGAAAATTATTATTTGCTCCTAGGGCAAGCTGAGGTGGTGATCCAACTTGATTGTTATTGGTTGAATTAGTGAGACCTATCACATTTCTATTTCTTTTTAAGACACAATAAGACACTTATCTCTCAGTAAATGGCATGGAGCAATGATCCAAGGCTAACCAATAAGTTTTGGTTTCGACATCATCTTTATCATGATCCTATGAAGTAGTTGTTGGAGTATTGAAGTGTTTTTAAATGTTTGAAAACTTTTTTCCTTTTTTCTTTCTAGTCCCGCATCAATTGAAAAGAGAATATGTAAGGGGGGAAATATTCTTCGCTTCCGCACTCTTTACGTCCAAGCTTCGCGCCTCTCCGAACTGCATTGTCAAACCTGAAAACACAGCGACGGTGAGCTATTTGGCAGGCGTGTTTCCGAAAACCCCTCAGACGGTCAAGTTAACACTCACAGAGAGATAAGAAAACGAAAAAGAAGATAACTCAGTATAAAGAAGATCGCAGACCTGTTGCATGGAGGTGCTGCAAAGTTTATATAGTTTGTGTGCGTACTACCTTATTCGTCCACTCCTGGGCACGTAGACGTACTATTCTCTCTTCGCCTTACACGTGTATGTGCGATAATACTGCTAAACAGCATCGGCAAAACAATCAAATGGTATTGACGCACACGAATAGTGGGTTCCCCCCCTCTGCTCTTCAATTGGACCATGCAGCAGCTCTTGCCGAGCTATTCGTAATCCGGTGCATGGCTGCTCATTCCAAGAACAGTTTCTACTAATCGGCCTACCCCAAGATGCCCAACTGATGAACTACAGCTTGGCCAGGCAAGTTAAACTCGCCATAGTTTCCTCCCATGGCCCACCTCTTCTTGGTCCATCACAGCTCAATGCGACCAGCTTGGTCCGTCAAAAGAACACTTCGGTCGAGATGACAAATCTCGATCCACTCTGTTCAGCGGATTTAGTCCATTTCTTAGTCTAACATAGCTAACTGTAAATCGATGGGCCGAGCTCAGCCCATCATGTTAACAGCTTGGCTCTTATGCACGGTCAAAACTCCTTTCTCAATTGCCCTTTAATCCATTCTACTCCAGCATGAACTGGATTACCACAACTGATCAAGCTAGATACCTTGCCCAGTTGGATAGACTGCACGGTGCGAATCTGACGCTTCAAGGAGCATAGTCCGCCCCATTATTCTAACGCAACATTTTCTCAAGGGAATGACACGCGTTGTCTTGTCATAATGATGGGCACGATTCCCTAAGAAACCTTTCAAATTTTGGCATATCTTCGAGGGTAAGACATACACCATCGTCGTCTTTCCTATTTCTCCACTGTTCATCATCATTTTACAGACTACACACCCTGCGAACTAGAGCATACTGTCGTCCATTCCTTGCATCCAGTGCTCAACTAGAAGTATTTCCGTTGGAGATTTCGTTTCCTCTTCATTATTGGAGCATTTTCTATCAATTGGAGTGTTGTTTGGAGCTTTATTCTCACAAGTTCCCTATTAGTTTAAGTGTTCTTCATCGCCCTTCAATTTTTTTTCACTGTTCTTGGGATTTTATTGTATTATTCGCATTCAAAATATGATAATAGCACCGAATTTTCAGCCATTCCATGTGCTAAATGGCTTCTATCTTTGGCATTTCATCGCTATGTTCTTCATCTGTTCATACCCTAAGATGAACATCGATGGAACCGGGCCAAATCGGGCAAAAACCAACATTTTAATCCAAAATCATCCCAACTGGGCAAACTTTATGTTTATCACATTGAAAGGAACTGAGCTAGGAATCCAAATAACCTAGGAGGCCGTACAACTGAGCTAGAATCCGCTTTGCTCGCACGGCCGAGATAGAATCAAATACATTTGTGGAATCGAGATAGAACCTGGCTCAGTAGTACGACCGAGCTAAAAATCCAACTCTTTTGCCTGGCCGAGATAGAACACACTTGTCCACGTGGCCGAGCTAAAACCCAGCTCATTATACATGACTAAGCTAAAATCCTAGCTTGTTTATGTGATCGTGCTATCACTTGCACTTAAATTTGATTTTTCATTACAGAGTCCTAGGTGACCAGGTACACCAACACAAGCACTCTCAAAGACCGAGCAGCCGCTGCATAATTTGACCAACACTCTTTGTCGAGCAAACCACACCGAGCGCCCTAGCCGAATTCTGAAAGAGTACAACATTCCAGCCAACGTGCACTTGAAGCTCGGCAAGGAAAGGGTCCTTACTTAGGGCAAGCAGAACGGTTGCCCTTTCACTGTGCTATCCATCACAGAAGGGGGGTTGTGTTTCTTCGTACAACAGCTGATGTGCAAATTTTTAAGACGCACCGGGCTGTGCCCCACACAAGTCTCCACCAACACATTATGCATAATAAATGTTGTAGCCAAGCTAAATCATCGACTCGACTTAAACTTAGGCCAAGTCGAGATACTGCGTCAATACATGTTCAGTCACATGAGCGACGACTTTAATTGGTACTTAAAAGTAAGGCCGCGCAAAAAGCGTCTAGTGACCGATATGCCGAATAAAGTCTTCATGATGACAACTTCTTCTTAGCAACTGGCAACTACGAAACAGCCGATGTGTGCGGTTGGTACATTAGTAAAGACAAGGGCTTAGCAAGTAAGCCAAATTTCAAAACCAGTCAATTTCATTTTGGTCTTGTTCTGTCGAGCTAATAGACTTCTTTTGCAAGTATCATCGAGCTGTAAGCATTGTATTCATGTCCTAACGAAGCTGCACTAAGAACCGTGTTGCGATACAAAAAGCACAGTTGCCACGATTTGCTCAGTTACGTGCAAGGTTATCAATATTTGGCCAAAAGAAAGAGCAAAGTCACAAACTTCTTCTCTAAGCCCTCTCCCTTTTCAGATCCAAGTCTTCCAGACGTCCTCTTAATTCGACAAATCGAGAAAGAGAAATTGGCCAAGAGGAACAAAATCAAGAATCTTATCACAGCTACCTCCTAAGAAATACTGAGCAGCATACTTTCGACTGCTCCAACAGCCGGTCAAAGTTCAGTAACCACGCTAGCCTTGGCTACGTCCACCGCCCAATTCCTCGACACATAATCTCACCGAGCTTGCAAAAAGGCTCGGTCGGCCGATCCTTTAGTTAAACTCGCGGTTGAGCTCAAAACCAAGCATGTTGTTACAGAAGTTACGCCAGCTCCTACCTGGCAGCCGAAGTTGAGACACTGGGGAAAAGACATCCTGGCCAATGCTTCGGTAAAGGGGAACAAGGAGCACATTCTTGCTTTCGACCTTTCAAAGTCCCTGCTGTTGCTGGAAGACCTGACCGGGACAGACCACGTGCCGAACAACTGGATGGTGAAATCCGCAGTGAAGTCCATAACCAGGGTAAGCTTTCTTACTAAGATTTGTTAACGATTTGCTCAATTTTTCTCTATAACCTCCTCTTTTTGTAGGCAATTCAGAAGACCCACCTGGTGATGAAGCAAGTGGTCAACCTGAAGCAAAAGGTGATTGACACCACCGCACAAGGCAAGTACTTTGAGGCCGAGCTTGGGCGGGCCAAGGCTTCACTTGAGTTAGCCAATTTGGACAACGCCAAGCTCCTTGGCCAATTTTCCAACCTCGAGCATGAAAGGGGCGCGGTGTGTGCTGAGTCGGAGGAGCTGAAGAAACAAGTGATTGATGCCAAGGAGGCAACTGAAGACAAATGATTCAATGAGGCCAAGCAAAGGTACACCAAGCAAGTAGAGGCCACCAAAGATATCTTTTTCCAATCTGGCTGGAAGGCCGCTTGCGAGAAGCTTGGCCATGGTGCTTCAACCGAGGTGTTCACCTCTCCTTTTCCCCACTTCATACCGATCTATATGGTTCCTTATGCTGAAATAGTCTTTAATGCCCTACAAGAAGCGGCTGAGGATGAGGTAGAGGCTGTGCCAACTGAGCTTGGTGAAGACGCTACCGCAATCAAGCAGGAGAAAGCTGCTGTAACCGGGGAAGATTTAGCTGATGATCTGTCTCTACTTGTATGACTTTTTTTTTTCTTTTTTTTTTAACATTGTAACCGAGCTATTTGCCCCAACTTCTGTACTTTAACTTCCCATCAATGAAAATTTCACAAGTCTTTTTTATCATCTTTGTTTCCAAAGTTGATGTATGCTTGTTAAACACTCCGACTATCAACCTAAACAGTCAAGCAAATTCAGCTCGGTAATAATTTTAGAGTTTGAACAAATCATTAATCCAAACTGTCGAGCAGATTTAACTTGGTAATAATTTCAAAGTTGAATCATTCATCTTGCCGAGCTAAAATCTGCTTCGACAAGGAACACATCAATTAGGCAAATAACCAACTTTCCATCTTGTCGAGCTAAAATCTTCTTCTGTAAGGAACACATCAGTTGGGAAAATCACCAACTTTTCATCTTGCCGAGCTAAAATCCATTTTAGCAAAGAACACATTAGTTGGGCAAATCACCAACTTTTCATCTTGTCGAGCTAAAATCCGCTTTGGCAAGGAACACATCAGTTGGGCAAATCACCAACTTTTCATTTTGCCAAGCTAAAATCTGCTTTGACAAGGAACACATCAGTTAGGCAAATCACCAACTTTCCATCTTGCCAAGCTAAAATCTGTTTCGACAACGAACACATCAGTTGGGCAAATCACCAACTTTCCATCTTGCCGAGCTAAAATCCACTTCGGCAAGGGACTTCAAGTTGAACCAAGTATCAACTCATTTCGCTAAGAAAAACTAGCTTGGCAGAGTACTTTGAGTTGAACAAGTCATCAACTCGTCTTGCCGAGCAAAACCAGCTCGGCAACCATTGCCCCTTGTACTTGGCAACACGTCAGAAGGGAATGAAAATAAAATTACAATTTCCATGAACCGTTGTTTCCATTACATTAAAAGATTTACAACAAAGGCCGGAAATTTACATCATGAAATAGGGGGGTTACATTGAAAGCAGGACTATAAGTAGGATAACTTCAGATTTGTTGCATTCTACAACTTGGGTATAGCTTGGCCATCTAGACATTCTAGGTGATATGTCCATTTGCCTACCAAACCAATTATCTTGTAAGATCCTTCCCAGTTTGCTCCCAATTTTCCTTCACCCGGTATCAAGGTTTTCACCATTACTTTGCACAGGACTTAATCCCCGATTTTAAATTGTCTGGGATAAAATGTTTTGTTGTACTTCCTAGATAGCTTTTGTTGGTATGCAACGATGTGGATCAGCGTTTTTCTCTTCATTCTTCCATGAAGTCCAGCTCTAGGGTGATGGCTTCTGCGTTCAAATCTGGCTCAAATTTTTCACTCCGGATGGTGGGTAGGCCAATTTCCAGCTGGATGACCACCTCCTTACCATATGCCAAGGCGAAAGGCGTCTCTCCCGTTGAACATCTTGTTGTTGTCTGATAAGCCCATAGGATATTAGAAAGTTCCTCGGTCAACTTCCCTTTCACTTTCTCCAGCCTCTTCTTCAATCTATCCAGAATGGTCTTATTTGATGCTTCCACTTGATCGTTCAACTGAGGGTAAGCTGGTGTTAAATTGTAAAATTCTATCTTTAACTCCTTACAGAATCCTGTGAACAGTTTGCCATCAATTTAGGTGTCGTTGTCGGAGATTAGAGCCTTGAGGACTCCAAACCACGTTTCAAAGTTTTGCCAGTCAAATTTCTTCACATCGTTCTCTTTAATGGTCGCCAGAGGCTTAGCTTCCACCCATTTGGTGAAGTAATCTATCGCTGCAATGAAGAATTTGTGGTTGCCAGCTGCGGTTAAGAGTGGTCACACTATGTTTAGCCCCCACATTGTGAATGGCCAAGGACTTGTAAGAGGGACGAGTTCTCTGGCCTGTTGATGAATCTGGTATGCAAATTTCTGGCATTCTTGGTTGTTCCCTTCGCGGCCAATTTGTTCAACTCTGACTGCTTGAAATTTCTTGAGCTCTTCCCTTACAAGGGTCCAATATTTGCCCATCTTACCATCCTTGGCTTCATATTCTCCAGACACTTGGTTGACAACGAGCTGGGAGTCACTGTAAACCATTAACTTTGACGCTTTTAATTGGAGTGCGCTTTTTAGTCCGACCAGCAACGCCTCATACTCAACCTCGTTGTTTGATGCTGGAAACCTAAGCGTAATCGAATGTTCTATGGTCAAACCATCCGGCGAGATCAAAACCATGCCCAGTCCAGCACCATGCTTGTTTGAAACACCATCAACGAAAAGTTTCCACATTTCTCCGATGAACAACTTCTAGTATTCCGATGAACAGCTTCCAGTATTTCGAGGGTTTTTGCAATTTTTGAAGAACCAGGCCTTCTCTATCTTTGTTATTTGGTTCAACTGTGTCTTTGCTTGGTGGCTTAGCTATTTCCGATTCGAGTGCACCATTGATGGCTATAAGTTGCATAACCCCATCCCTCCCAGCGATGCATTGCTGGGTCTAACAAGTTGTTATGTTATTCCCAAACTCAACGACGCATTGCTAGGTTCTGATTGTTCTTCAGTTAGTGGTTTGATGGTCTAGCGCACAACTTCCGCAACGCCTTCCCCGCTTTGTTCGACAAGTAGGTTAGTATTAACTGGAAAGAATATAGGCCTTGTAATTTTTGCAATGCCGTTTTCGCTTAGCTTGGTTGACTTGGTGGGATATGTTGATGGGATAGTAGGCTTTGTAATTTTCGCGGCGCCTACTTCCCTTTGTCTAGTTGCGTTTGTAAAATCCACCAGTCAAACTAGATGAGTCCCTGGTGAGAACTCTACAACGAAGTCGGCCAACGCTTGGGCTTTCATGGTGGTTCTAGGTTGAAACCTGATATCGAACTACCCCAATTCAACTGCCCACTTCGGGATCCGACCGGAGAAGTCTGCTCTCTCAAATAAGGCCTTCAGTGGGAACTCGATCAATACTGTGATCGTGTGAGCATGAAAATAGTGTGCCAACTTCTTGGAAGCCATCATTAGCGCTAGGGCAAGCTTTTCTAACAGTAAGTATCTCGATTCTGCTAGAAGCAACGTTTTGCTCACGTAGAAGATCGGGAGCTGTTTTATGCTTTCTGCTCTAACAAGCACAGCGCTAATGGTGGGCTGGGAGACAACCAGATAAAGGAAAATTTCTTCACCCGGTATTAGAGTGAAAATAAGTGCGGCGGGTGACAAATATGTCTTCAAGTCTGTCAATGCTCGGTCGCATTCCTTATCCCACAAGAACTTCGATTTCAGGGCCTGAAAAAAAGAGCGGCAACGATCTGATGACCGACTTATAAATCTATTAAGCATGGCTGCCATCCCGGTAAGATATTGCACATCCTTTGCTGAATTTGGCTGCTTCAACTCTTGTATGGCCTTAATTTGGGAGGGATCCGCCTTTATTCCTCGGTTTGTCACCAAGAAGCCCACAAACTTCCTGATCTGACGTCGAAGGCGCATTTAGACCCGTTGAGGCGCAACTTATGCCGCTTAAGGACCGCAAACATCTCTGCGAGGTCGTTCAAGTGATCGGTCTCATTCTTGCTTTTGACTACCATGTCGTCAATGTATGCCTCCATAATCTGGCCAAGTAGAGGGGCAAACATCTTGGTAATCATTGTTTGGAAGGTGGTCCTAGAATTCTTCAGTCTTAAGGGCATGACTTTATAGCAAGACAATCCCATCGGAGTTGTGAAAGAAGTAATTTCCTAGTCGGACTTGTACATGGCGATCTGGTGATAGCCGCGGTAGGCGTTCAAGAAACTGAGTCTGTTGTGCTCGGCTATAAGATCCACCAGTTGTCGATTCAGGGCAATGGAAAGCTATCCTTAGGGCAAGCTCTGTTGACTATCTTGTAGTCAATGCAGACCCGCCACTTTCCGTTCTTCTTGAGCACAACTACCGTGTTCAAAATCCACCAAGGATAGTGTACCTCTTCGATTGCCCCTGCCTCCAATAAATTCTTGATTTCTTCTGCCACTACCTTGACGTGATAAAGTGCCGATCGTCGCATTCTTTGTATGACTAGCCAAGCATTTGGGAATATATTGAGTTGGTGGCAAATGAAGTTTGGATTGACATCAGGCATGACGTAAGGCGTACACGCAAACACTTCAATGTTCGCCACCAAGAAGTTTACAATCTCCAATTGCTCTTAGGTGAACAAGGATGACCACAACAGAAAGAACTTGGTCGGATCATTTTCGTTGATTCTAACTTTTACCAAGTCTTCAACGGCTTTATCTTCAGCCTTTTTGCCGACATCGTCTAGGACCCTCTGATCTTCTGGTCCTTCGATCATTTGCACGAAGCCTTTGGCTGCTCGGCTTCCATTTATGGCTACGAAACATTGTTTGGCTATGACTTGGTCACCCCATACTTCCTCTATTATCCCGATGGCAATGGGAAACCTCATTACTTGGTGGTAAGTTGACGCCACCGCTTGTATGGCATGAAGTCATCCTCTACCTAGGATTAGGTTGTAAGTCGAGGGTACCTTCAACACCCAAAACTCTACTTGTTTGACGACGGAACCCACTTTGACCAGTAAGATAATCTTCCCAACCGGCCATTTTGGTTATGAGTTGAAGCCAACCAGTGGCGAGGTTGCCGGACTAAGTTTTTGTCCTCCAGTTTTAGTTGCTTGAAAGCGTCATAATGCATTATTTCGACCGAGCTTCCTTAGTCAATCAAAATTCATTTGATGTCGAAGTCTTTGACGTGCAATGTGACAACTAGTGTGTCATTGTCTAGGGTTTGGATTCGCTTTAGATCTTTAGTAGAAAAAGTGATGACATCTGTGACTTCGGCCTTGCCCCTTTTTCACGGTAGGCTGGACGGATAGAATATCCCTTATGTGTTTGGCCTTCTTGATCATCCCCCTAAGCTCACATACCCGTGCTGGTTCGATGATCCCATAGATCACGTTGATCACACCCTAAGGAGGGGCGCTAAGGCAGCTAAGCCTTTAGGTTCAACTTGGCCTTGAGGCATGGCCTCAATGCCTCCGTCGATGTGCCGGTCCAAATGCCCAGCTGCCACCAATTCTTGTAGGTGCTGCTTTAAGGGCACGCAATCTTCTGTGTGGTGTCCTCGCTCATTATGGTAAGTGCAGTGATATTGCGAGTTAAAGCCTCTTTGGGCATCTCCCAACTTAGCCGGCAACCGGACGTATGCCTTGTCACAGATTTCGCTAAGGATGCGGTAGATTGGAATTTTGAAGACCGTGGTGATGCTTGTCTAGGCATTCAACTTTCTCTCAGCATCCTCCACAACATCGTGGAGGTAGCTTGCCCAATTAGAGTTACGGTTCTTGTTATTACAATTATTTCCACAGGTTTGTTCCCTTCCACGATTATCTAGATGGTTTTTCTCCTATCCGACCATGTGAACTTTACCCGCAATTCTCTTATCTGTTATTACCAGATTTGCCTTCACGGTAGCAGTAACCGCGTCATCCTTGACTCAGATGTGTTCGTTAATGCGTTGCATGAGCAACTCCATGGTCGAAGGTTGGTTCATGGTAAACGAGTCTCTAAGTCTATGCCTGACTGGAAGACCACGCTTGTATTGGGTGATTACCAAGTTCGTTGGGCAATCAAGAATTTCATTGAATGTTTCCCAATATTTAGCGTTGTAACGAGTAGCCCAGTTCCATCTTGATTCCCAAAAGATGGTCAACCTCTTTGGGCATTTTGGTGTTTGTCTTGAATCGGGTGACAAACGCCTCCGCCAATTGTTGTCACTTCTTGATACTCTCATCTGGCAACCTCTCAAACTACTTTAGGCCCAATTCTCCTAAACTTGATAGGAAAATGAGGCACATTAATGCATCATTATGTCTGTGGTCAGCCATCACCTACCGAAAGTGGCTTACATGTATGTACTGGTCTATTTTTTCGTCATAGAACGTGAATTTTGGCTAGTGAAAACCGGCGAGGAGCGGTGCGTTTTCTATCTCGAGGAAAAAGAGTGGCACTCAGCCTTGCCAAGTCTCTATCTTGTGGTATATGCACAACCAGACACAGAGGTGGCATCATGAACTCCTTGCTGGCACGACCATCGTGGGCCAACCGCTGCAATGCTAGCACCCTCTGTGCCTCCCTCCAAAGCGCTCGCTCCTCCAATGTGTCCCTCAAATCTCCCAATTGATCAAAATAAAAGTATCTCGATGTCGTTGATGGACAAAAGGGCCTGTAACTACTGTCTCAAGTGCGGGACACCTCTGCCAGCGAGACGGAGTCATCAGCTCTGAACCTTCTAGTAATGGAAAGTGAGAGCGTCGACCTCCTACTGCAACTGTCTGAATGGTGGGACTGGGTGTGCTCACTGTGGTTTCCCACTCCATCAATGCCTTTTTCCTTCAACTGGTGCTTCATAGCCTCCATCTCTGTCGCCATCCTTCTGATGATGACATCTTAGTCTTTCAACTTGCTCTCCAAGAGCTAAGTATCTTGATGTCATTGATGGACAAGAGGGCCTATAGCTCATGTCTCAAGTATGGGACACCTTCGTCGGCGCGATAGAGTCGTCAGCTTTGAACCTTCTGGTAATGGAAAGTGAGGGCATCGACCTCCTACTGCGATTGTCTGAATTGTGGGACTGGGTGTGCTCACTGTGGTTCCCACTCCAGTAACGCCCTTTCCCTTCAACTGGCGCTTCATAGCCTCCATTTCTGTCGACATCTTTCTACTGATGGCGTCTTGGTCTCTCAGCTTGCTCTCCAAGTGCTAAGTATGTGATTCTCGCCATCAGCGGCATCTTTTTAGGCTCAGAGAACGCCCAGAACTCCTTGCGCATTTGTCTCACGTGTCTTTGGAGGGTTTTCGTATGGAGGTCTCCAAACCAGTCATTGTCAGAATGGCGAGCAAGTCGTCTCGCCACCGGACTGACTCTAGCATAATGGCATCGATAACGGACTTTAGAACATCGTCATTCACCATGGAAAGTGATCAGACGAGCTTGGAGGTCAAGGTTTTGTCTATTCTCGATTCTCACAAATGGTGCCAATTGTACAGAAGGGTAAATATTCTTTGCTTCCATACTTCTTACATCCAAGTTTCGCGCCTCTCTAAACCGTGTTGTCGAACCTAAAAACACAGCGACGGTGAGCCATCTAGCGGGTTTATTGCTGAAAAACCCTTCCGACGGTCAAGTTAACACTCACAGAAAGAGAAGTAGACAAAAGAGAAGATAGCTCAGTGTAAGGAAGATAGTAAACCTATTGCATAGAGGCGCTTCAGGGTTTATATAGTTTATATGTGCACTACCCTGCTTGTCCTCTCCTAGGCACGTGGATGTGCTATCCTCTCTTTGTCTTACACGTGTGTGTGCGACAATACTGCCAAATAGCATTGGCAAAACAGTCAAACGGTATTGACACGCACAAACAGTGGGTTCCCCTCCTCTGCTTCTCAATTAGGCTATGTAACAGCTCTCGCTGAGCAATCTGTAATCTGGCGCGTAGCTGTTCATTCCAAGAACAGTTTTTACCAACCAGCCTAGCCCAAGATGCCCAACTGATGAACTACAGCACAGCCATACAAGTTAAACTCACCCTAGTTTCCTACCGTGGCCCACCTTTTCTTGGCCTATCACATCTCGGTGACACCAGCTCGGTCTACCAGAAGAACACTTCGGCCAAGATGGTGGAGCTCGATCAACTCTATTCAGTGGATTTAGTCCATTTCGGTTTGGCCCAGCTAACCATAAAGTAATAGGCCAAGCTCAGCCCATCATGTTAACAATTCGGCTCTTATACACTGTCAAAACTCCCCTCTCAGAATATATATCAAGTTTATTTTGTGTTTGATCCTTTTTTATACTTTAATTACATAGGCCTCGTTTCTTGTTATATATATATATATATGAGTATTGTTATTTATGTCCAAAAATTAGGGTTACTTTCTACATCTAGTGATGTGTCAATAATTTTCTTGACATATTGCTAAATTTATAAAATGGATTTATTATTTTTCTATATATATATATATATAATTAATAGTTTCCCTTTTTTATGTGACATATTCTAAGAGCTTACTCTCTTTTCTTTTCTTTTTTTTTTTAAAAAAAAAAAGCCCACATCAACATGCATGTTTCATTTACATATATAGTTTTACACAAACTCAATTTCAATTATACTAGTCAATTTTATATGAATTTTGTGGTAGGTGAAATTATCTCTGTGACGCCCCAAAAATCGGGTACATCAAATAATATATTAACAATTAAATACCGGATTTATCTAAGATTACAAGAGTAGGAAACGCCACTAATGAGTCCTTTGGCTAATAACCAAACAAGATCACAGGAAGGTCGGAGGAATCAAAATAGCCTCCTTTCTAAGTTCAACCACCTTAGATAGCAAAGCTAACTTTTTGACAGATCTTGACATAGTATAAACACAAGGCCTACATGAGTTGACGGAGTATAAGGATAGGTTACAAATATTATATATAAAAATTAGAAAATTATGTCTTCAAATACAACAAGCGATTAATCACTTACAATCTCATAATCATGTTTACAAAACTAGTTCCTAACTCTTATAGGATAACCATACGTCTTCAAATACTTCAGCTTTGCTTTCGACCGGTTTAATAGTCCTCAATACCTAGCATGAAACGCCGTGAGCTTTGAATGCCCAGTAAACGCACACACACCCCGTCCTTGTTTTCTAATTCAATACACCAACGTATTTATAACAAGCAAGTAGTGAAGGATGATATTCAAGTCAATAACAACAATTTCAATAACAAAGGAAAGGAACATGACATTCAAATAGATAACAAAGGCTACAATGTTAATGGTTAGTATTCTAGAAATCCCCCAAAGAGATTTCATTCTCCTAACCACAAGAATTGGACTCGGATTATTCGGTATGCCCCATCTTTTGCTACTTTGTAGACCTTACCCCGAATGCCTACCAATGGTTATATGTCGTGTAGTGCCAACTGAGGACCTCAAAAGAGACGGTAAAATAAGGGCCTTGCCTAGGAATGGCAATGGGCCGGGGCGGGTCCAGGGACTACACTCTCCGTTCCTACCCCTAATCCTCGACGAGGGAACCCATCAACTCCCTGTCCCCGTCCCCTAACGGGGATCGGGTTTCCCCGACCCCGAAAAATCCCCGAGCTTTTTTTTGAATTTTGTTCAACACAACAACAAATCAACATAATCATTATGTTTTGTCATGAACAACAAATCAATGTGTACGCAGATCAGACACAGATTTAAATTTTAAAAAAAATTAATGTGAAAAAAAAATCTGTTTTAACAACAATATGTTTTCATCATCATCAATAAATCAATATGTGTACACAGATCAGATCACACAGAGATTTAAATTCAAAAAAAAAAATTTAATCTGAAAAAAAAAATCTGATTTCAACAACAATACCAGAGAGAGATCTGAGTACATAAATTAGATCACACAGAGAGAGAGAGAGAGAGAGACATAACAGATCTGAGTTCAGATCTAACAAATTTGGGCGCGAGATCGACAATCGCTGGTTGTGGCGGTGGGTTCGATGGTGGTGACAGAGAGACAGAGCTTCTGCGGCGGCGGTGGCCAACGGTAATGGTGGTGTCAGGGCTAAGATGAGAGTCGGGGCTAAGTTGAGAACGAGAGTTGACAGGGAGAAGAAACAAGAGTTGAGAGAGAGTGAGGGAGAGAAGAACGATAAACAGAGAGTTGAGAGAGAGAGAGAGAGAGAGAGAGAGAGAGAAAGAGATGAATGAGAGGGTGAGAGTGAAAGAGTGAGATGAGAGTCAGAGAATGAGAGAATAGAGATATATGAAAGAGATATAAAATAATAATACAACTAATAGGTGGTATATACGCGAGGAAGCTTCCAGGAACTTTCGGGGCGGGGCCGGGGCCGAGAAATTAATCCCCGTCCCCGGCCCGAAAATCATCGGGAATGTGTTTTTTAATACCAGCCCCGGCCCTATGGGGAATAATTTTCGGGGAAAAACCTATTTATCAGGACGAGGCGATCTGAGTCCCTGTCAGGCCGAGTTGATATTGCCATCCCTAGCCATGCCCATAACCTCCTCTAACCTTATCCATCATAAGCACCTAGGGTCCAAATACAACCAATTCATTCAAGGGTTCCGATACAACCGCTTGCGCAAGACTTTCCTTCAATTAGGGAACACATCTCATCAATCCATACATAACACATTATCATCTCTTCATTATACACGTGATCAAAAACCCAATACCAACCCAATTAAGTTTCCCGTTGAGTTAAAAGTTTTAAATCAATGTTAGAACAACTTAACAAGATAGTAATATCCACATAAGCATAAGCACCATCAAATGAAGAAGATAAGGAACATAATCATATTACATGCAATATCATACCAAGACATTTTCATATACTAATAAGAATATTCATAAAGTCAAGAGCACAAAACATCAATGTAAACAGAATTTCCAAATGCAGAGTCACGAAAATATCAAGATTAAAAGAACTATTTTAGATTTTTGCCAAATCCAACCTTCCTATGGTTTGTAGAGAATTTTATCTAGTTTTCAAAAAAAAAATTCGAAAATGGAATAGCTTTTCCAAATAATTAGTTATTTCAAAAATACTCCAGCTCTGTCCAGATTCGTCGACCATTACGAAAATCGGATTTTCTCACAAATCGCTCACTCTTTTTTAATGAAATCAATTTTCCTTGAAAACTAACTCCTTAAGGAAGATTTTGAAATAACATTTAGGTTTAGAAGATTTTTCTACATTTGTCTAGAATTTTTGAAAGTTGGTGTAGACACCCAATTTTTGACCGCCCTTAAGACTTGGGCGCTACTGATGGTTTACTTGGTGATGAAAGGTGTGTAGTGCAAATGATCGATTTCTTCAACAAGAGGAGCTTCAAATCCCAGCGTTACACCCCTTTTTTGGACTAAAACGATTTTGAACAAAAATATTTTAGACCTTAAAACCCTCTCTTTCAAAATGTTTTTGAAAAAAGTTCCTACGATGTTCCGACACTGGCATTTTGTTAAATGTTGTGCTTTTCGATAAACCGAGCAAGGACAAAGTGGGGATGAATGAAAGAGAGGTGAATTCTTTGAAAAATCTTTCAAAACACCTTATTTAGGGGTTTGGAGTTGAAGAAAAGAGGAGAGGAGAGAAGAAACCAAGTTGGAGAAGAAGTTCGGCATGAATTCGGGTAGGATCGAAACTGAGCAGTCTTCACTCAAAGAGACAACTTTTTCCACAGTTGGAATTTTGATGTGAGGCTTTCACCATTGGAAATAATACTTCAAGGGCTTGAATTTAGGCTCAAGAATGACCTGCAAAGGAGTCTAGATGAAAGAGTGATGTCCGGTTGAAGTCGGGCCCAAAAAGCAGATTTTTCTAGCCAACCAGAGATGGAGAATGTTGGCCATAAATGGGATTTTTTGGCCATGTGCCGGCCATGAATGGCCAATGCCAGCCCCCTTCCATCCAAGAGTGTCCCATGCCGGCCAACAATGATCAAGTGCCGACCATCAATGATCCCCTGCCGGCCAATGATGGAAAAACTCAGATTTTTTGCAGATTTTTACCTCCAGCTGTCTCCACACTGCTCCAACTGTCTCTAGATCAGATATTTTCGACCAAGCTCTTGTTTTTGCTATATATGAAGGCCATATCTATCATTTTGCAAGGTTGGCAAGTTTGGGAGGCTCTCTCTCTAAAATCCCTCTCTTTCTACAAAATTTTGTGAGCAAGGTTTCAGCCTCTCTCTCTAGAAGCCTCTCTCTCTTCTTGTTTTGTGCCTTAAGCTTAGAATTCTCTACACTTTTGCAAAAAGGCACTTAATCAAACATCCTCATCTTGGAGCTGAGGTTCTTTGAGGCTTATTTGGAGCTCCTAAGGTTGGTTTGAGCTCAGATTTATACATGTTTTGCAACTGTGCTTCAAGGGTAAGAACTTGTCCCTTTTAAGCTTGTTTTAAACACTTGCTTTGCCATCTTTTTCCACCATTTCAAGGCTGGTTTTGGCATGTAAAATGTTCTGTTTTTCAGTCCTAAAAATAGTGGTTTGAGCTTTTGTGAGTTAGGGGGTTGTCCCCCCCTTTTGACTCTTTGGCTTGTGAAGCTTTTTGTACCATCTTTCATTACCTTTCAAACCAACTCTTTTGGCCTTTTAACCACTGAAACTCAGAGGTTTTTCAATGGTAAAACTTTATTTTGAGGTCCACAATAGGAGGGGGTGGCCTCCCCTCCTTGTATCTTGTTTGCATAAGTAGATAGCCTAACATGTGAGCTTGTTTTTCTATCATCTCATGACTTGATCTCAGCATGTTTTTGCTACTTTTTTTACTTGTTTTACCTCTGTTTGGGGCTGGTTAAGCCACTTGAGGCTTGTTTTGTATGTTTGTAGTGCAATGGTGCTTAATAGTCTAGTTTGTGCAATGTGTTAGCCTTTCATTCTAGCTCTTTTTAGCCTACTTCAAGCATGTTTTAGGCCTTATTTTGGCATGTTATAACTCTGTTTTTGGCTGGTTGGAGCCCCTCTTGTTTGCTTCTTACACTTGTAGTGTAATTTTGTTCACTAGCTTAACTTGCTTAATGACTTAGCCTATCATGTTAGCTTGTGTTGGCTCCACTCCAGCATATTTTTGGCCTTGTTTTAACTTGTTTTAACTCTGTTTTGAGTGGTCTTGGTCATGTGGTTCATGTTTTGTATAGCTATAGTGCAAATGGCCTTGACTAGCGTTGAATTTCAAGGTCTCTAACATGTTGTACATGAGTTGTTTGTATGTTAGAGTCTTATTTTTCATGCCATATCAGCACTGAAGTATCTGTCATCTCCTTCATTTTTCACTTTTGATTTGTTTTGAGGGTTGGTTAGTCTTAAGTTGTGCTTAAGCTATGAGATTGAGACTTATGCTTAAATAGCTTTAACCCTCTTTTGAGGGTTCCTCCTAGTCAAAGGCATGGTCTCTCCCATGTCTTAAGTCATCTTTTGATTGACCTCTCTCTCATTAGAGGACTTTCACATTTGGACAAATCAATTAAGGAATGGCTTGGTAACTTAAAATGTGTAAACAAGAAATGAATCAAGTAAAACATGCCAAAATAAGCATTGTGGTTTGCATTGCATTGTGTTCAATCGGACGTTATATTGAACACAAGGTGGATTGGTCCATTTCATACTCAAAGTGATGAAAATGAGCCAATCCCCTTTGTCTCCATTGCCTTTGATTATCCATGAGTGGTTCTTGAGTCTAGTTTGTTGTGCATTAATTGAAATTGTATCAAGTTGGATCTTTGGCCATCATGCATTCAAGGTGCTTGATTGACGGTTTTGGATTCAATGGTGCCTTTCCTTTGATGTTTTGAGATGACAAGGAGTGGCACAGTACATAAATACCCTTGGAAGACCCTCCATTTTCTTATGTTTGTACTCTGTTGCAGAATGGTGATGCAGCACACCGGTGACCGACAGTGCCTCATCAGTGGCCGGCACTGCTTCATCCTTGGCCGGCAGTGCACATCTTTGGTCGGCAGATGGCCGCCAGCAGGTTCTCATGGCCGACAGGCCACTAGTGCACTACCCAGCATTGTTTTGGTAAGGTTCAACAGAGAGTTCTTGGAGACACCCTGCATGCAGAGCCTCTCAAGAGCAAACCGGAAGGCTTTTCGAGGTGAGAAACTGAATGCAGGCATATTCAACTTTCTGAAGCAGAGCTGAAGTAGTGTAATTTAATGCTTTACTTGTTAGTTAGCATTGGTTTTGTAATTTAATTAATTAATTTGTTAATTAGTTAAGTGTTGTAATAATTAAGTAGCTTAGCCTAGCTATTTCTTTATTTTGTTGTGTAATAATTAGTCTAATTAGATTAATTAGATTAGTTGGTTAGCTTAGCTTAGATTAGCTTAACTCTTATTCATTCGGACCCTCCTTCGAGATGGCGCAATGTTGTAATAAGCGTGCGTGTGTGTGTGCATGTCTTCCAACCCCGTTTCTTTCTTCTTTTTACTTAACCGCTTACGATGGTTAGTTTTAGGGCATTTTTCAATTAGCATACCTTATGTTTGCATGCGTACATCATTCATTTGTTTTGCATGCACCGAGCTCGGCGCATCATTCAAGCTGCATTGTATTTCAATACACTTACTTGAATACGTGTTTCAAAGCAAGTTATCAAGTTGTTGCATTCATATGCTATCTTAGATAGCCGAGCCTATTAGTTGCATTTTGCATGTGTTGCATTAGGCATTCTATATAGTTAGGATCATGCATTGATTTCTAACTAGATTATGCTTTGGCTCAGAGTACACTGTAAGTATTTACACTTTAGCATCCTTGCATGAGTGTGAGTGTTGCCATGATAGCATGCTTGCCATGAGGCTATTTGCTTGAGTGCTTAATTGCATGAATGCCTGTGGGTGAAGGCTAGATTGCCTGAATTGGAACAACTCGATGATTGTGAGTTTTAAGCCCACTTTGCGAAGTAGCAAAATTATGTTTTAAAGCCCACCTTGAGAGTGGCAAATCCGTGCTTTAGCCTACTTGCGGGTAACACTTTCAAACCATTTTCACAAACAAATATGAGTTGTTTTGTTCAAATTCTCGTGATTGAGTCTATACTTGTATGCTATGCGCATCACATAGTAAAGTTAGCTAATAACCAAAATAAGAACACATGAGGTTTATAAAACAACATATCATGCTTAGTAAAGGCCGATCCTTTGATCGGGCGCGTAAGGGTGCTCATTTCAGGACATTCTCCTCTCGTACCCAAGTTCCCGAGCCGAGACAAATTTTGGTAATGATGGACACGTGGCCTTTGGCACAAGCCAGGGTTTCCTAAATTTTTCAAAAATAAAACATTTAGGTGGCGACTCTGTAATCTGGAAAAATAGTCCAGTTTTGGCATTATTTGATTCAAAATTTGATTTTCCAAAATGATTTGCTGGATTGAACTCTTTGGTGTTTATCAGTCTCACATTGCACTTTGTGATATTAGATTCAGAACCGTAACAGGAGTCCAAATTATAGTAAGACCAATTCACGCCTTCTGCGAAAGGGGGGGCGCGCGAAGAAAGTCAGGTCTACAGTTGGTTGTAAAATAAATTTCTCTAGCATAATTCTTGAAATAAGAAAGTTGGTGAGAAAATAGGTCAACTAGGAGAAATTTTCTACTTCTCTTGTGATGAAAAGATGATAAATAATATGTATTAAACTCAGAAATTTGAGGTGAAGGTGTGCCTTTGGAAATTTTCAGAGATTGATATGGAAAAATGTAGCCTTATACCGATTAAGAGAAATACAAAAATGGTAGAATCAAGGTTCAACTCCTTTCATTTTTAACACAAGAATGCCATCAAAACACATTTGAAATAAATGTTTAAAAATTCTAAGAGCATGTATTTGAAAGGAAAAATAAGAGAAATTTGTGTTGTGGCTTACTTGATTGCCTAGTGAAGTGTTTGCACAATTTCTTCTCTTTTTCCCTTCCTTTACCACCAAAGCTCTCTTCCTCTCTTTTTCTCTCCCTTAGTTGAAATGTGTAGTGTGTAAGTGTGTTTGATGTGCAAAAATGCTAGGGAAGAGGTCGTATTTATAGAAGAAAAAAAAAATCTATGGTGGAAAGTCTGAAAAGCCCTTGGTTGGAATTGGATGAAAGAATTTGTAATTGGTTAGAATGAAATGAAATGGAGGTTGATTAAGAAGATTAATTATAACTTGGAACATGATTTAGTCCTAGTTTAGTCAAGATAGAACTAGATTGAAAACTAGTACAAACATATCTCCATGATTTGCGGATTTAATCCAAATTCTTCATGAAATCAAGCATTATTGTCTCAAAAAGTACACAAAAAAGGGTTCCTCTAGGGTGGTTAGCCACTTGATGATGATTTGAGGGAATTAATTTATTTTTTTCTTGTGCACAAATATTGGAAATTGTAAAATATAGTGTATAAAATAAGTTTTAAGGTACAAGTGTATATATATAATAGTACTTGTTTGGGGTCAATAAGTGATTTAATAAAAGTGTGAGGGCTTAGGGTTTAATTTATAAATTGGAACATTTGTTTTAGTGTAGACTTAAACTAAATTAGGATTAGAGAATCTAATTCGGTTTGAATTTCTTGTTTCGACTAAAAAGTCAATCAACTGACAAACGCGATAAAAATGAGAAAAACCTGGTAATTCTATTTTTAGGGAGTCAATTAATCAATATTAGAATATTAGAAAATGATTCTTAAGTTACTGAAATCGATTAGGGTTTACGAGTTTTCAGTTGGCGCATATATTTTGATCATAGGATTAAAATTGCAATTAATTAAGAAACTGAGGGACTTCAAGGAAATAATTTAAAAAAGTAAGAGACTTTTAAGAAAGTAAAATTTTCAGGGGCCTCTCAATCTCCACAAGGAAAGTGAGATGATGCGCCCAATCCTTTGCACCTTGCGAAGAGAAACCAAATATTAATGATCACACTCAACCAGGATTGATCGAGAAAACCCTCCGAAGATCAAGTGAAAACAATAATCGACCACAATGTATAGTATAAAAAAGAAAATATCTTTGGTATAGGATTAGATTGAACTTAGTTGGATTAGATAGGACCCACTTACTTGTCCATCATGCTTGTTTGCTCACTCTTTTATAGCTATTTTGGTTCAACCCTCATCCGTTGGATCTTGCTTTAATTAAAGGGCGCTGCCTAAACTTAACTTTGGTCGGGCAACTTACTAAGTGTGCCTTGCCTCTGATCGTTGAATCTTTAGTGTATAGACGGTTTAGATGATATCAAATGTTAGTAGCCAACTCACTACAGGAAATACATCTTCGGCGCCAAAAGTACACATTTAGCTACTAAAAAAATTTAGCTAGCGAGAGTACACGCTTTAGCTACTAAAAATAATTTAGCAAATATTTATTTTACTTTTGGTGACTAATTGAGTTTTAGTCATTGAAAATAGGATTTTGGGCAACTAAAAAAAATGGTCTTTAAATGTACAATCTTCAATTACTAAAAAAATTTATCAGTATTTATTTTACTTTTGGCAACTAATTACGTTTTAATCGTTGAAAATAGAGTTTTGGGTGATTAAAAAAATTATGATCCCCAAATATATAATCTTTAGTTACTAAAAATAATTTAATCAGTATTTATTTTATTTTTACTGACTAAATTTTAACAAGCAATTATAATTAAAAATTTTAAAGGAAGGACTTCAAATTTTAAAGGGATTAATAAAATTAATTGACTATTAAAGTGTTTAGTCAAAAAAACATACCTTTATTTATTGACCGCCAAAAAAAGTAAGTCAGGAAAAAAGAAATAAATTAGTGTTTAACACTCACAGTGATTCTCATGCGTCTGTGTCTCCCACTCTGTGACTCTCTCCCACCTATCAAATAAAAAAGGGTTTTAATTTGTGGCATTAAATTGAGGGTATTAATATCTCTAATTTTCATATAAGGTAAAAAAAAAAAAACAAAACAAAACAAAATATTTTCTAATAAAAAATATGATTAGGTTAAATTTACTATGAATAGGAACAAATGGGTGTGTAACGTCTAGTGCGAATAGGGTGTAATGTCTAAGATACCTAACATATATATAATAAAAAAAAAATAATACTTGAGAGCACTAAAAAAGAAATATTAGGGGAGTACTAATGAGGTGACTCTCTCTTGATGTGATAATTGTCTCTTTTATTTTTTATTTTTTTGTTTTTTTTTTTATTATATATTTTTCAGTTCATTAGAATTATTAATAGTATATTTTTTTTAGTAGTCTCGACCAATTTTGTCAAAAAAAAATAGGAGTTAAATTTATTATGAATAGGAACAAAAAGATCCAATTATATTTCAACTTAAATTTACTATGTTTCAACTTTCAAGGGAGTGGGTAATGATTAACTAATGATGCCAACCAACACTCTAATCTCTATTTCAACTTAAATTTACTATGTTTCAACTTTCAGGGGGTGTATAATAATTATCTCACCATTTGGCGAGGATTAATTATTCAGTTGAACACTAAGGTGATGTTTGTTTTGAGAGGTTGAGGAGTAAGATTAGACTATTAATTCATTCAGATTAATAGTTTGTTGTTTGGTTTAAATTTTTACACCGGAATATTAGTCTCTCCGAATTACTAGTCCCAAATTTATTGGACTATTGTGTCTCATAGAGGGTGGAACACAAATGGAAGGATAAGGAGGATATAGGATTACATTGTGAAATGATCATTTTGACCATCTACTATTTAATTATGTATTATATTTAGTAAAATTTAAATGTCTCAAGTTAAAAATAAAATATTTTTTGTTGATGTTTTATTTATTCAATTTTTTAAAATAATTTTTTTATAAATATTTTATTGATATTTTATTTTAAAATTTTGTTTATATTTTATTTAATTTCATTATTTAAATTTTAATAGATGTTTTATTTAATTCCATTATTTAATTATTATTTTAAAAAAAATAAATTTATTTAAAATTTTAATTGAAAGAATAACATATATTTTTATTGATATTTAATTTATTTAATTTTAAAAAAATAAATTTATTTAATTGTGTAATAAATAAAATAAAATAAATTTTAATTGAATCTAGTTAAAAATAATTAAAATATTAAAGATATATTTAATATTACTATTACTTAGTAAATAATTAAAAAGGGTAAAATAGTCATTTGCACATTTATCATTCTTCATAATATCCCAAACAAACATAAGATTCATGTTCTATCAAACCAAATAGTCATTTCCTGACATCTAATCTCATGACTAAACAAACATAGCATACAAATCCAGTCTAACCGAATGAGGCCAACACTCTAATCACCCTTTCAAGTACCTTACATTAAAAACAAAATATATATATATATATATATATACACATATAATTAAGTTAAATTTACCACGAATAGGAACAAGAGATCTAACTACATTTCAACTTAAATTTACTATGTTTCAACTCTCCAATTCAAGTACCGTACATATCAAATAAAACATATATATATATATATGATTAGATTAAATTTACAATGAATATCAACTACATTTCAACTTAAATTTACTATGTTTCAATTTTAAAGGGGGTGAATAATTATCTCACCATTTGGTTAGGATTAATAATTCAATTGAACACTAAACAAACGAGGTCAATATTTTAAATTTACTATGTTTTAACTTTCAAGGAGGTGGGTAACAATTATCTCACCATTTGATTAGGATTAATAATCCAGTTGAACGCTATACCAATGAGGCCAACACTCTAATCTACGATTCGAGAGGGTGTGTACATAGGTCAAGAAGATAACGTGGTCATTTGCCCATCTAATCCAAGAGGGTGTGTAATAATTATCCCATGTCTTCTTATTCAGACTATATTCTCAATTCTTGCAGAAATTATCACATGGGTCCGGAGGAGGGTGTGTAATAATTATCTTATGTCTTCTTATTCGAACTAAACTCTCAATTTTTGCAAAAAATATCACATGGATCAGGAAAACCACGTGACCATGTACCCATTCAATGGAATTGTACCAATTCTCAAAAACAAATCTTACCTAGTGAAAAAATTACACATCCTGTAGCTATGATTAGGTCATGAAAATTTTGAAGGGGGATCTCACATAAAGGATGGGCTTTCTAAGAAATCATTTTGCAAGAGGGTAAGGAACAGGAAGCAAAAGAGTCCCAATTTCTTTTTCTTCCACCTTTCGCTGGTGTATGACCCAAGTGACTGCATTTTCTACGGACACTTGACACCCTAAAAATGGAAATTTTCCCCAATTTGAAAGATGTCTCTCACCCTATATTTGGATCTTATATTTGTAGAGACAAAAGAAAAATAAGCTAAAATAATTTCATTAGTACGAGGGCATGCATGCCATAGAACCCACACAGCATAATTAATATTGATATCAAAGCATAACTAATCCTAAATACATCAGCTTGAAAAGATAGCTACCAAAACAAGTTAGACGAAAGAATCTCACCAATCAACCGTTTGGATTAGTAAGCATAACTTCCTAGTTCCCAGTTTCCATCATAGAAAGACAAACAAACAGATCCGGTTTTCCCCCCTCAATTTTTTCTCAATCTTGTCCAATGCCATAATGCCAAGCAAATGCAGTAACGGTTACAAAATCTATGTACCGGGTAAAATCAGTCTTCCTCTTGACTCCAGATCTTCACAGATTTGTCGTTTCCAAGCGCACCAGAAGCAATCATGTTCTCAGTTGGGTGACACGAAACTGATATGACAGTATCAGTGTGACCTTCCAATTTCTGAACTATTTTCCTCGTCTGAAGTTCCCACAAGTATACACAATTGTCCTCAGAACCGCTAACAATATACTTGCCGTTTGTCACCGAAAATGCAGACGAAATGCAGTACTTTGAATTCACATGACCAGTGTAGGTCTTCAGAAATTTACCGGTTGAGAAGTTCCAAAGCCTCTGTAGGCACAAATAAGAAATCAAGAGAACACAACACATGGCAGTGAACAGAAGCTACTGGAAGAAGAATGGGTGAATGCAAAACAACACAACACCGATGTGCAAATTCAGTTTTTTTAGGGAATTTGGTCAAAGTTACTCTATTTTCTATATAATTAGTAAGCTAATTACTGCAAACTATGGGGTATTTTGGGAAGATGGTTAAAAGTTATTTTTTGACTTTTTTGTGAGAAAGAGAAGTGGGTTAAAAGCTGGGAAGTGGCTCTTAACCCACTTCCCAAAATAGCCCCAAGTAATTGTTCCCAACAAAATGACATGGGAACTGGTAATTCCCAAGCAGGAAATCAGAAAAGGAGGAATTGACAAGTGCAACAAACCATGCACTATATGAGTCTGATGCAAACAGAGGTGCACCCATGTACCAAAGAATACACCACGATAACTTTATTTAAAGGCCTATACACCCAATACGACAAAGATAGCCTTCTTATAAGTGAAGGAATTGGTAATCCACGAAGTCCACAAAATTATCTGAGTCAGGTATAACCTCCCTTTAAATCCAACTATACAGAATAGCTCCCAAAAAAGCTCTAAGCCTTTATAGAGGCTGTTCAGTTCCTTGGAAAATTGTCCTATTATACTCCCTCATACAAGCCACATCAAGCACAAAGGAACTAAACGTTAAACCCGTAACCTTTGCCTCTCCACCCTGCCTCCCTACCAGCTAAACAGAATGCCCACAACATATTTTTGGAAAACCCAATCCATCCCAAACAAATTCAAACCAAGACAGACCACTAGACAACCCACAGCGAAACAACAAATGATCAACAAACGCCCAGTGACACTTGCAAAATAAGCAAACACCAATTAACAAAAAAATTAGACCAATGAAAAAACTTCACCTCGAACCTCTCTTTCTTAACCACATCCCACCACCAAAAAACATAAAAAAAAATTCAAGACATCCTCTCACATCGCTACACTAAATCTTGAACATTCCTCCTCAACCCAACATCCCTCAAGACATGCCTACCCACACCCCTAGCATAATCTGCCACCAAGGCTTCTTTGTCCATAGCAAGGAAAAACATAGCAAGAAAAGCACTCTCCAAAACCACTTCACCATTCTATTACATTTTCAAAACTCTCACTTTGTCCCCCTTAAAACTAACAAATTTAGAGAAATCATCCAAAACCTCCCAACTACTCTTCCAGAACCCTTTCTCATCAGACATTAGTACTGTTTGGTGTGGCTTATTTTGGCCAACTTATACCTTCTAACTTTGGAAAAGTTATTTTGGGCTGTTTGGTTAAACTTATTTCAAACAGCTTCTGACTCTAATAACTTATTTTAACTCGAAAAAGCTGATTATGAAAAACTGCTCACTATTTACTTCTAATTATCAGCTTCTGCTGTGGATTTATTAATTTAAAGTTATACTCTTAAATTTTTTTATTTTTTATTTTTTAAAAAATAGAAAAATACCCAAATAGATTATGAATTATTATTATTATTATTTACGAGAAATATTAGACAAGTAGTGAATAATAAAAAATAAAAGTTAATTCAAAAAGCGATTTCACAGCTTATTTAACAAATACTACTCAACAACTTAATTCTATAATCTAACAATTACATCAAACAGATTAACAACTTCTAATTAAAGTTATAATTTATAATCTGTTAAGTTATAATTTATAATCTATTTTAAAAGCTACACCAAACGGGACTATTGTCACCTCCAAAAAGGTCCAATCACACAAGAAATCCATCACCACTCTTCTCCAGTATCTCTATTACTCACATAAGCAAATATCCACATCGCTTTCCTGAAGAGCTTTATCAAAGGTGTCTAACTTCCTTACCCCCAAAACCCACTCCCTAGTTGGGGTGCAAATCAAATCCCAATCAAACAAATAATATTTCAACTCCTCCCTAACACCACCCCATAGAAAGTCTCTCTGCAGTTTATCCAATAATCTATTTGCCACTCAAGCAGGAATCTTATGCAACATGGTAGGTACGTAGGAGTCGTGCTCTTTACTAGAGCAAAACCAAAAAGTACACCTAAATGTTTGTGTAATAAACTTACACTTCCTAGCAACATAATCACTCTATTTAAAAATAAAAAATAAAAAATAAAACAGGAGTGTTGATTCTGAAGACAAAATTAACCTGCTTTACCACAATTTAATTTTGTAGGAACAATTAATTTGAAACATAAAACAAATCATCTTAAGTCAGATAGAATTTAGTCATTAGAATTTAAACAAACAGGTAAAGAGAATCATAAAAATAAAATAACAGTGATGGCTATCCTAGAACGTTAAAAATCGCAGCTTTTTTGAGCTAAAAGTAAGATTGATTCAAAATACTCACCAATGTATTATCCAAAGTCCCAACGAGAATGAACTTTCCATTCGGAGAAAACTTGACGGCTAACCGGAGGATTCTCATCATCAATAAGCGTCTTCATACAATGGCGTCGATGCATCCCAAATCCGACACAACCCATCGTAATCGCTCGAAGCGATCAACGAACGTCGCGATTGAAATCGACGGCGTAGAACGGGTCGGAATGAGCAGAAGCACCTTCAAGCACTTTCGGCCTTGACATCCCAAACCCTAACGGTCTCGTCGAAGGGCAGGAGGCGATCATGTTGGCTGGGGTTATAGTTGACGCAGAAGACGTAGTTGGTGTGTCCGGTTAGGGTTTTGAGGAGGGAGCCGGTGGAGAGGTCCCAGATCGGAGGTCTTGTCGTGAGGCGGCGAGAATCGGAGGAGAAGGCGGTGTCGGAGATGCCTTGCTCGTGGCCTTGGAGTTCGTGGAGGAGGAGGAGCCGAGGAGGTGGTGGACCCGGATCGGGCGGTCTTGTCGTGAACGAGTGGCGAGAGGTTGCTTGTCATCGGAGAATTTGACGCTGGAGATTGCGCGTTTGTGACCTGTTAGGGTTTGTTTGAGTTTGTAGGGTTTGATGATTGGGTCTGACGACTCCATTGTTTTCTGATGATGATGATGATGATGATGATGATGATGATGATGGGGACTCAAAGTTTGCAAGTTGAGAGAACGGGGGTTTTGGGGGAGGAATTTGGGTTCTATTCTATTCTATCTGGGCACTTTTTAGGCTAGGGTATTGTGGTCGGATCGGTTCAGTTTTGCTAGCCACATTGATCCGAACAAACAACCTCCCTTTTATTTTTTTTTATTTTTTTATTTTTTTATTTTTTTGAACTGGAAAATGCCTGGGGCTACAAAGGAAATTCAGGGGCCAAAAGAGCCTTAAAACCAGAAGGGAGGTTGCGTTCCCAGTCTAAGGGAAAAAGGTCATTGAGGTGAGTGTTGGCCAGCCAATGGGCCACTCGATTGGCTGTTCTGGAGACCCAAGAAAATGTGAGAGATAATCGGCTACCCATAGTTCGAATGTCATGTAAACAAGCTCTACTTTCCCATGAAGGGACCAATTCTGATGCACTTAACTCGATGACAGATTGGTTATCGCTCTCAACTTGGACAATAGACAAACCAAGGGTAAGGAACAGGAAGCAAAAGAGTCCCAATTTCTTTTTCTTCCACCATTCGCTGGTGTATGACCCAAGTGACTGCATTTTCTACGGACACTTGACACCCTAAAAAAGGAAATTTTCACCAATTTGAAAGATGTCTCTCACCCTATATTTGGATCTTATATTTGTTGAGACAAAAGAAAAATAAGCTAAAATAATTTCATTAGTATGAGGGCATGCATGCCATAGAACCCACACAGCATAATTAATATTGATATCAAAGCATAATTAATCCTAAATACATCAGCTTGAAAAGACAGCTACCAAAACAAGTTAGAAGAAAGAATCTCACCAATCAACCGTTTGGATTAGTAAGCATAACTTCCTAGTTTCCAGTTTCCATCATAGAAAGACAAACAAACAGATCCGGTTTTCCCCCCTCAATTTTTTCTCAATCTTGTCCAATGCCATAATGCCAAGCAAATGCAGTAACGGTTACAAAATCTATGTACCGGGTAAAATCAGTCTTCCTCTTGACTCCAGATCTTCACAGATTTGTCGTTTCCAAGCGCACCAGAAGCAATCATGTTCTCGGTTGGGTGACACGAAACTGATATGACAGTATCAGTGTGACCTTCCAATTTCTGAACTATTTTCCTCGTCTGAAGTTCCCACAAGTATACACAATTATCCTCAGAACCGCTAACAATATACTTGCCGTTTGTCACCGAAAATGCCGACGAAATGCAGTACTTTGAATTCACATGACCAGTGTAGGTCTTCAGAAATTTACCGGTTGAGAAGTTCCAAAGCCTCTGTAGGCACAAATAAGAAATCAAGAGAACACAACACATGGCAGTGAACAGAAGCTACTGGAAGAAGAATGGGTGAATGCAAAACAACACAACACCGATGTGCAAATTCAGTTTTTTTAGGGAATTTGGTCAAAGTTACTCTATTTTCTATATAATTAGTAAGCTAATTACTGCAAACTATGGGGTATTTTGGGAAGATGGTTAAAAGTTATTTTTTGACTTTTTTGTGAGAAAGAGAAGTGGGTTAAAAGCTGGGAAGTGGCTCTTAACCCACTTCCCAAAATAGCCCCAAGTAATTGTTCCCAACAAAATGACATGGGAACTGGTAATTCCCAAGCAGGAAATCAGAAAAGGAGGAATTGACAAGTGCAACAAACCATGCACTATATGAGTCTGATGCAAACAGAGGTGCACCCATGTACCAAAGAATACACCACGATAACTTTATTTAAAGGCCTATACACCCAATACGACAAAGATAGCCTTCTTATAAGTGAAGGGAATTGGTAATCCACGAAGTCCACAAAATTATCTGAGTCAGGTATAACCTCCCTTTAAATCCAACTATACAGAATAGCTCCCAAAAAAGCTCTAAGCCTTTATAGAGGCTGTTCAGTTCCTTGGAAAATTGTCCTATTATACTCCCTCATACAAGCCACATCAAGCACAAAGGAACTAAACGTTAAACCCGTAACCTTTGCCTCTCCACCCTGCCTCCCTACCAGCTAAACAGAATGCCCACAACATATTTTTGGAAAACCCAATCCATCCCAAACAAATTCAAACCGCACAGATCCCTAGACACGCCACAGCGAATCAACAAATGATCAACAAACGCCCTGTGACACTTGCAAAATAAGCAAACACCAATTAACAAAAAAATTAGACCAATAAAAAAACTTCACCTCGAACCTCTCTTTCTTAACCACATCCCACCACCAAAAACATAAAAAAATTCAAGACATCCTCTCACATCGCTACACTAAATCTTGAACATTCCTCCTCAACCCAACATCCCTCAAGACATGCCTACCCACACCCCTAGCATAATCTGCCACCAAGGCTTCTTTGTCCATAGCAAGGAAAAACATAGCAAGAAAAGCACTCTCCAAAACCACTTCACCATTCTATTACATTTTCAAAACTCTCACTTTGTCCCCCTTAAAACTAACAAATTTAGAGAAATCATCCAAAACCTCCCAACTACTCTTCCAGAACCCTTTCTCATCAGACATTAGTACTGTTTGGTGTGGCTTATTTTGGCTAACTTATACCTTCTAACTTTGGAAAAGTTATTTTGGGCTGTTTGGTTAAACTTATTTCAAACAGCTTCTCACTCTAATAACTTATTTTAACTCGAAAAAGCTGATTATGAAAAACTGCTCACTATTTACTTCTAATTATCAGCTTCTGCTGTGGATTTATTAATTTAAAGTTATACTCTTAAATTTTTTTATTTTTTATTTTTTAAAAAATAGAAAAATACCCAAATAGATTATGAATTATTATTATTATTATTATTTACGAGAAATATTAGACAAGTAGTGAATAATAAAAAATAAAAGTTAATTCAAAAAGCGATTTCACAGCTTATTTAACAAATACTACTCAACAACTTAATTCTATAATCTAACAATTACATCAAACAGATTAACAACTTCTAATTAAAATTATAATTTATAATTTGTTAAGTTATAATTTATAATCTATTTTAAAAGCTACACCAAACGGGACTATTGTCACCTCCAAAAAGGTCCAATCACACAAGAAATCCATCACCACTCTTCTCCAGTATCTCTATTACTCACATAAGCAAATATCCACATCGCTTTCCTGAAGAGCTTTATCAAAGGTGTCTAACTTCCTTACCCCCAAAACCCACTCCCTAGTTGGGGTGCAAATCAAATCCCAATCAAACAAATAATATTTCAACTCCTCCCTAACACCACCCCATAGAAAGTCTCTCTGCAGTTTATCCAATAATCTATTTGCCACTCAAGCAGGAATCTTATGCAACATGGTAGTCGTGCTCTTTACTAGAGCAAAACCAAAAGTACACCTAAATGTTTGTGTAATAAACTTACACTTCCTAGCAACATAATCACTCTATTTAAAAATAAAAAATAAAAAATAAAAAATAAAACAGAGTGTTGATTCAAGACAAAATTAATTTACCACAATTTAATTTTGTAGGAACAATTAATTTGAAACATAAAACAAATCATCTTATAGAATTTAGTCACTCAGAATTTAAACAAAGGTAAAGAGAATCATAAAAATAAAATAAGATGGCTATCCTAGAACGTTAAAAATTTTTGAGCTAAAAGTAAGATTGATTCAAAATACTCACCAATGTATTATCCAAAGTCCCAACGAGAATGAACTTTCCATTCGGAGAAAACTTGAGGATTCTCATCATCAATAAGCGTCTTCATACAATGGCCGATGCATCCCAACCGACATCCGACACAACCCATGCTAGCGCTGCGCATGATTGAACGAGCTGAAATCGGAATGTGACATCCCAAACCCTAACATCTCGTCGAAGGCGAGGAGATCATGTTGGGGTTATAGTTGGTGTCCGGTTAGGGTTTTGAGGAGGAGAAGGTGGTGTGGAGATGCCTTGCTCGTGGCCTTGGAGTTCGTGGAGGAGGAGCCCGGAGGTGGTGGACCAGATGCTAGCGGTCTTGTCGTGGTGACTGTTAGGGTTTGTTTGAGTTTGTAGGGTTTGATGATTGGGTCACGACTCCATTGTTTTTCGATGATGATGATGATGATGATGGGGACTCAAAGTTTGCAAGTTGAGAGAACGGGGTTTTGGGGAGGAATTTGGGTTCTATTCTATTCTATCTTTTAGGCTAGGCTGTCACGGCTCGGATCGGGTTCGGTTTGCTAGCCACATTGATCCAACCAACAACCTCCCTTTTATTTTTTATTTTTTTATTTTTTATTTTTGAAGGAAAATGCAAATTCAGGGCCAAAAGAGCCTTAAAACCAAGGGAGGTTAAAAGGTCATTGAGGTGAGTGTTGGCCAATGGGCCACTCGATTGGAAAATGTGAGAGATAATCGGCTACCCATAGTTCGAATGTCATGTAAACAAGCTCTACTTTCCCATGAAGGACCAATTCGATGCACTTAACTCGATGTGATTGGTTATCGCTCTCAACTTGGACAATAGACAAACCAAGGGTAAGGAGGAAGCAAAAGAGTCCCAATTTCTTTTCTTCCACCATTGTGTATGACCCAAGTGACTGCATTTTCTACGGACACTTGACACCCTAAAAAAGGAAATTTTCACCAATTTGAAAGATGTCTCTCACCCTATATTTGGATCTTATATTTGTTGAGACAAAAGAAAAATAAGCTAAAATAATTTCATTAGTATGAGGGCATGCATGCCATAGAACCCACACAGCATAATTAATATTGATATCAAAGCATAATTAAAATCCTAAATACATCAGCTTGAAAAGACAGCTACCAAAACAAGTTAGAAGAAAGAATCTCACCAATCAACCGTTTGGATTAGTAAGCATAACTTCCTAGTTTCCAATTTCCATCATAGAAAGACAAACAAACAGATCCGGTTTTCCCCCCTCAATTTTTTCTCAATCTTGTCCAATGCCATAATGCCAAGCAAATGCAGTAACGGTTACAAAATCTATGTACCGGGTAAAATCAGTCTTCCTCTTGACTCCAGATCTTCAAAGATTTGTCGTTTCCAAGCGCACCAGAAGCAATCATGTTCTCGGTTGGGTGACACGAAACTGATATGACAGTATCAGTGTGACCTTCCAATTTCTGAACTATTTTCCTCGTCTGAAGTTCCCACAAGTATACACAATTATCCTCAGAACCGCTAACAATATACTTGCCGTTTGTCACCGAAAATGCCGACGAAATGCAGTACTTTGAATTCACATGACCAGTGTAGGTCTTCAGAAATTTACCGGTTGAGAAGTTCCAAAGCCTCTGTACGCACAAATAAGAAATCAAGAGAACACAACACATGGCAGTGAACAGAAGCTACTGGAAGAAGAATGGGTGAATGCAAAACAACACAACACCGATGTGCAAATTCAGTTTTTTTAGGGAATTTGGTCAAAGTTACTCTATTTTCTATATAATTAGTAAGCTAATTACTGCAAACTATGGGGTATTTTGGGAAGATGGTTAAAAGTTATTTTTTGACTTTTTTGTGAGAAAGAGAAGTGGGTTAAAAGCTGGGAAGTGGCTCTTAACCCACTTCCCAAAATAGCCCCAAGTAATTGTTCCCAACAAAATGACATGGGAACTGGTAATTCCCAAGCAGGAAATCAGAAAAGGAGGAATTGACAAGTGCAACAAACCATGCACTATATGAGTCTGATGCAAACAGAGGTGCACCCATGTACCAAAGAATACACCACGATAACTTTATTTAAAGGCCTATACACCCAATACACAAAGATAGCCTTCTTATAAGTGAAGGGAATTGGTAATCCACGAAGTCCACAAAATTATCTGAGTCAGGTATAACCTCCCTTTAAATCCAACTATACAGAATAGCTCCCAAAAAAGCTCTAAGCCTTTATAGAGGCTGTTCAGTTCCTTGGAAAATTGTCCTATTATACTCCCTCATACAAGCCACATCAAGCACAAAGGAACTAAACGTTAAACCCGTAACCTTTGCCTCTCCACCCTGCCTCCCTACCAGCTAAACAGAATGCCCACAACATATTTTTGGAAAACCCAATCCATCCCAAACAAATTCAAACCGCACAGATCCCTAGACACGCCACAGCGAATCAACAAATGATCAACAAACGCCCTGTGACACTTGCAAAATAAGCAAACACCAATTAACAAAAAAATTAGACCAATAAAAAAACTTCACCTCGAACCTCTCTTTCTTAACCACATCCCACCACCAAAAAACATAAAAAAAAATTCAAGACATCCTCTCACATCGCTACACTAAATCTTGAACATTCCTCCTCAACCCAACATCCCTCAAGACATGCCTACCCACACCCCTAGCATAATCTGCCACCAAGGCTTCTTTGTCCATAGCAAGGAAAAACATAGCAAGAAAAGCACTCTCCAAAACCACTTCACCATTCTATTACATTTTCAAAACTCTCACTTTGTCCCCCTTAAAACTAACAAATTTAGAGAAATCATCCAAAACCTCCCAACTACTCTTCCAGAACCCTTTCTCATCAGACATTAGTACTGTTTGGTTTGGCTTATTTTGGCCAACTTATACCTTCTAACTTTGGAAAAGTTATTTTGGGCTGTTTGGTTAAACTTATTTCAAACAGCTTCTCACTCTAATAACTTATTTTAACTCGAAAAAGCTGATTATGAAAAACTGCTCACTATTTACTTCTAATTATCAGCTTCTGCTGTGGATTTATTAATTTAAAGTTATACTCTTAAATTTTTTTATTTTTTATTTTTTAAAAAATAGAAAAATACCCAAATAGATTATGAATTATTATTATTATTATTTACGAGAAATATTAGACAAGTAGTGAATAATAAAAAATAAAAGTTAATTCAAAAAGCGATTTCACAGCTTATTTAACAAATACTACTCAACAACTTAATTCTATAATCTAACAATTACATCAAACAGATTAACAACTTCTAATTAAAATTATAATTTATAATCTGTTAAGTTATAATTTATAATCTATTTTAAAAGGTACACCAAACGGGACTATTGTCACCTCCAAAAAGGTCCAATCACACAAGAAATCCATCACCACTCTTCTCCAGTATCTCTATTACTCACATAAGCAAATATCCACATCGCTTTCCTGAAGAGCTTTATCAAAGGTGTCTAACTTCCTTACCCCCAAAACCCACTCCCTAGTTGGGGTGCAAATCAAATCCCAATCAAACAAATAATATTTCAACTCCTCCCTAACACCACCCCATAGAAAGTCTCTCTGCAATTTATCCAATAATCTATTTGCCACTCAAGCAGGAATCTTATGCAACATGGTAGGTACGTAGGAGTCGTGCTCTTTACTAGAGCAAAACCAAAAAGTACACCTAAATGTTTGTGTAATAAACTTACACTTCCTAGCAACATAATCACTCTATTTAAAAATAAAAAATAAAAAATAAAACAGGAGTGTTGATTCTGAAGACAAAATTAACTTGCTTTACCACAATTTAATTTTGTAGGAACAATTAATTTGAAACATAAAACAAATCATCTTAAGCTGTATAGAATTTAGTCACTCAGGAATTTAAACAAACAGGTAAAGAGAATCATAAAAAATAAAATAACAGTGATGGCTATCCTAGAACGTTAAAAATCGCAGCTTTTTTGAGCTAAAAGTAAGATTGATTCAAAATACTCACCAATGTATTATCCAAAGTCCCAACGAGAATGAACTTTCCATTCGGAGAAAACTTGACGAAGCTAACCGGAGGATTCTCATCATCAATAAGCGTCTTCATACAATGGCCAGTCGATGCATCCCAAATCCGACACAACCCATCGTAACTGCTCGAAACGATCAACGAACCGTCGCGATTGAAATCGACGGCCGTAACGGGGTCGGAATGAGCAGGAAGCACCTTCAAGCACTTTCCAGCCTTGACATCCCAAACCCTAACAGTCTCGTCGAAGGAACCGGAGACGATCATGTTGGACTGGGGGTTATAGTTGACGCAGAAGACGTAGTTGGTGTGTCCGGTTAGGGTTTTGAGGAGGGAGCCGGTGGAGAGGTCCCAGATGCGGAGGGTCTTGTCGTCGGAGGCGGTGGCGAGGTAGCGGGAATCGGAGGAGAAGGCGGTGTCGGAGATGCCTTGCTCGTGGCCTTGGAGTTCGTGGAGGGAGGAGGAGCCGGAGGAGGTGGTGGACCAGATGCGGGCGGTCTTGTCGGCGGACGAGCTGGCGAGGAGGTTGCCGTCGTCGGAGAATTTGACGCTGGAGATTGCGCGTTTGTGACCTGTTAGGGTTTGTTTGAGTTTGTAGGGTTTGATGATTGGGTCTGACGACTCCATTGTTTTCTGATGATGATGATGATGATGGGGACTCAAAGTTTGCAAGTTGAGAGAACGGGGGTTTTGGGGGAGGAATTTGGGTTCTATTCTATTCTATCTGGGCACTTTTTAGGCTAGGCTGTTCGCGGTCGGATCGGTTCAGTTTTGCTAGCCACATTGATCCGAACCAACAACCTCCCTTTTATTTTTTTATTTTTTTTTATTTTTTTATTTTTTTGAACTGGAAAATGCCTGGGGCTACAAAGGAAATTCAGGGGCCAAAAGAGCCTTAAAACCAGAAGGGAGGTTGCGTTCCCAGTCTAAGGGAAAAAGGTCATTGAGGTGAGTGTTGGCCAGCCAATGGGCCACTCGATTGGCTGTTCTGGAGACCCAAGAAAATGTGAGATATAATCGGCTACCCATAGTTCGAATGTCATGTAAACAAGCTCTACTTTCCCATGAAGGGACCAATTCTGATGCACTTAACTCGATGACAGATTGTTGGTGGGGCTTGTTGTATATTAGCATTGCACCCTCCTTTAGCTCTCTTAAACTCAAAATCTGAGTTAGACAATTGAGAGGGAGAGAGAGACCGGCCATAGTTAGAGAAATGAGGAGAATTGTGCATTTTAGCTTGAAGCTTGGAAATTTTGGAGGTTTAACTCAAGGATTGAATAGAGCTTAGAAGATCAAAGCTCCTAGGTAAGTAATTCTTGGATTCTAGTTTGTAATTTTTGTGTGTTCAAGCTAAATTGGTGATCAAGAGTGAGATTGAAATGAAATTGGGTTGTATTTGTTGAATTGAAGCTTGATATGTGCATGCATGTAAGAAATGGCCATGAATCTCCATGTTTGAGCACAATGTGTATGATTTGTGTTGAATATTGTTTAAAACCCATGTATTGAGACCTCTCTTCACCAATTAAGTTGATAGGAAGGCATATTTCTCACATGCAAGAATGAATCATGTAAGTGTAAGCTTTGCATGTTTGAATGTGATGTGTTGGTGATGAATTTGGATTAATTTGAGACATGCATGAAAGTAATACAAGGAATTGAGCTCCATTGTGATGTGTTTTGGTGTCTATGGCATGTTAGTACAAAAATATGTGAGATTGGAGCCTTAGTATGCAAGAAAAACTGGTTGAATGTCGAGTTTGAACTCAATGGAGTATTCTGGAAAACCCAGAATTTTCGACGTCTGCTCGAGCGAGGGAAGTGCCGCTCGAGCGAAGAAATCGAGCTCCCAGCATTTTCTGCAGACATGGTTCCTGCTCGAGCGGAGAAGTTGACGCTCGAGCGGGGAGCTATGTAAACGAGCGATCCTTTCAGCGGTCAAGTTCTTCTTCGAGCTAGAATTGAAGGCAACCAGATTTTTGCAGACCTGAAGAAGTCGCTTCGGCGGGGACCCTATTTTCTGAAATCCTGTTTTTGCATTTTGTGTTCTGTTTTCCGTTCTCTTTCACTTGCAAGCACTCTTAGGCATATGTTAAGCATTGTAAATGAGTTAATGAGATAATAATAAAGCCTAAAGAGGAATATGTGAATTAAAGAACGGATTGAACTGTTAATGACCCTTTTGTGTTCATGAAATGTGTAGGGTCAAGCTCCAAGGCAAATCCACAAGCCGATCACTGTGAGTAATATCGATATTTGAATGCTTATGAATGTCCAATTGTTTACTCCCTTTAAAGCTTTATGAGTTGCTAATTGGGATTGTGGACGTAAGTCTGATATGAATGCATAAATGGACCCAAGGTCGTTTTGATAAGCGTAAATGGACCCAAGGTCGTTTTGTTAAACATGAATGGACCAGAGGTCGTTTTGTTAAACATGAATGGACCAAAGGTCGTTTTGATACGAATGTATGGGCCGAAGACCGTTCTGACATGAATGTATGGGCCGAAGGCCGTTTTGGAATGAATGTATGGGCCGAAGGCCGTTTTGGAATGAATGAGTGGGCCAAAGGCCGTTTTGGAATGAATGAGTGGGCCAAAGGCCGTTTGACATACATGATTGGGCCAAAGGCCGTTTTGACATAGCCGAATGGGCCGAAGGCCATTTTGTCATGAATGTAAATCTGAATGGGCCAAAGGCCAGTATGTACGGAACTATGGTTACTTGATTTAAATTACTCTTATATATATTAACTACAGATATGAATTGGGCCCAAGGTCGTTTGGAAAATGTTGTCCTACGTCTTGTTGCATAAATTCTGTAATTGATATTATTCACTGAGTTATCACTCACGCTCATTCATGTCCTTGTAGGTGAGCCAAGAGAAGTCCAGACCCAGCCTCAGTGAAGCCTGTGTAGAACAACCAAAGTTTTGGAGAGTCAACCCTCGTGTCTCACGCATGAGACCTGTCTTTGCCTTTTGTTATCTATTTTATGTTGTCATGATGGCGAAGACTTTGTGTAATTCTGTATATAGTTTTGATGGGTTGACTTGGACTTATGTGATCCTGTTTATACAGAACTCATGCTACCACTTTACTGTTGTGAGTTATTAATGTCTATGTATATGGTTGTTTTGATGTGCCATGTAAGCACAGCTCTATGGACAAACTTTTGATTTGCTTCCGTTTGGCCCCCATTAACTCTGTTAAAATACGTTTGGATCAGTTTAAGGCCGTAGGTAATCTCATGATTACTAGCCAGTTACGTCCTTAACCCATGAGGGCGGGTTAGGGTCGTGACAGATTGGGTCCAAGTCCTCGCTGAAGAGATAAAGCCTTGTCCAGTGTGGAGGCCCAGATCACACCCAAACCAAAC
Organism: Camellia lanceoleosa; assembly: GCA_025200525.1. Classification (NCBI taxonomy): domain Eukaryota; kingdom Viridiplantae; phylum Streptophyta; class Magnoliopsida; order Ericales; family Theaceae; genus Camellia; species Camellia lanceoleosa. Next base: position 181,776,769 of record CM045758.1, on the reverse strand, counting down.
CGCACGAGTCCAAGCACAGTGAAACAAGAGGTGTTCAACAGATTCTAAAGCACCGCTGCAAATAGGACAAGCCTGGGACGAGGCACACCGACGGCGAAACAGATTTTCTTTGGTGACAAGCTTATTGCAGCACACTCTCCACCAAAAATTACGAATCTTGGACGGGATAGGCAGCCCCCAGATAACTTTCCAAAAGTCCTTGTGAATCGTAGCTAAAGAAGAGGCGTTCTGAGAGTCGGAAAAAAGAACTCTAACCACAACCTGATACCCACTGTGGACTTCATACTGCCCAGATTTAGTGTAGTGCCAAACAAGGGAGTCATCAAGGTCTTCTGAAGAGATAGGGATTGATTCAATAGCATGCAAATCATCAGGGCGCAGCAGGTGGCGAAGAGCTATATGATCCCATTCCTTTCGGTATGGGTGAATCAGATCTTTAACCAACTGAACAAGACAGCCATCTGGTTTTGGAGTTGCAACTTTGAAGCCTTGAGGATGGGGCACCCATTTATCATCCCAAAATCAGATTGACTTGCCATCTCAATCCCTTTTCAAGAAAGTCGCAACCTTTAAGAAGGCTAGCCCATGCCCAAGACGGTCTTCGTTTCCTAGACGCATCAAGAAAATCGGAATGAGGGTGATAAACACTTTTCAGAACTTGAGCACAAAGAGATTGAGGGTTCTGGAGGAGCCGCCAAGCTTGTTTTGTAAGCAAAGCTTGGTTGAAAATTTTGAAGTCGCGGAAGCCCATCCCTCCTTTGAACTTAGTCAGTGTAGACACCCCATTTTTGACCGACCTTAAAACTCAGACGTCACCAACTGAGCGCTCGATGATGTTGCATATTGCGTTCGTTCTGAGGTTTCAGAGTCTCGGCTGCGAGCCTTGCCTCCAGACTTCGGGACTCTTTTGTGCTTTGCCTCGATTTGCGAACCAAGTCCTGTTTTCTCTGTTTTCTCTTCCCGAAGGGAGGGAGAGGTCTCGTAGACCATCTCTCAGTGGCCGTAGACTACGTTTCGTGATCGTAGGCCACTTTTCCCGTTTAGAGACCAATTTCCGGTTTTCGGAGCCGTTGGCCGTGTGCCTCGGTTCGGGACCACTTAGCTACCTCCGTTTGCTCCGATTTTTAGCACACACCTTGTTTCCTCTCCTTAGAGGGACACTGTGGCCCGGGAGACCACCTTCGTGGTCATACGCCACCTTCGGTGCTTCACAGCCTGTTTTCGGGGCCACGGACCGCGCGTTTTGGCCCCCGAACCCTCGTTTTGCATCAGTTAGGGTTCATTTTTGGTATGGACCCTATTTTCATTGTTATGAAGGTGGTAGGATGGTGGGAGACCAGCAATTCTTTTGAAAACTATTTTCTCTCTCCTCCAGGCGGTTTTCTTGACAGAAAGCTGGTTTTTCTCACTTTTGGGGCATAATTTCTGGTTTTTCATACCATCATTTTATTGTACTCATCTGGGAGGCCACCAATATGGATAGGCCGACCAGTATTTCTTCTTGACCCTTTTGAACCTTGCTAGATTGCTGGTTTTCCTCTCTCTTGGGTCACATTCTCTGGTTTCCCACCATATAGTTGTATTCTACTTATCTAGGAGGCCACCAATCTGGGGTGGCCGACCAGCATTTCACCTTGAACCTTTTGACCCCTGGTCGGCTGACCAGGGGGAGTGGCAGGCCGACCACCTAAGCTGGTTGCCAGCTTTCTGCTTTTTGCTCTTTTTGAGTGCAACATAGTTGTGCCAACTGTGAAGCACTTGACCCCCCCTCCGGGTTTCTGACCCTCTTGTTGGTCTTTTTAAGTTGGTTTTGCCCCTTTTGCTTAGCTTCTTAGAGAAGCTTGACTCTTTTGTCAAGCTTCTTGAGGAAGCTTGACCCTTTTGATCTAGCTTCCTCAAGAAGCTTGACCCATTTTGGTTAAGCTTCTTTGAGAAGCTTTGACCCTCTCTTAAGGCTTCTCCAAGAAGCCTTGGCCTTCTTCCTCTATAAAACCAACACTCCCCCTCCATTTGCAAGGATAAGAAAAAACAGCCAAGGCATATACACTCCACCCTCTATATCTCTCTCATCCAAGCTCCATAACTCCATAGTTCTTGGCCATTTGCACTACACCTCATAGCCTACCACCTCCACCATCCATTCAATCATCTTGGAGCTATTTTTCAGAGGTTGAAGGCTCACCTTCTTGGTCCAGAACTTGCTGCATTGCTGTGCTACAAGGGTAAGTCCTCATTTCCTCTATTTTTGCATTATTTTGCTTCATAACTTAGCCCTATTTGCAAGCATTTCTGGGTTTTGTTATAAACTGAAAAGTGTCTTATTTTGAGCTCCTCTTGAAGTTTAATTAAGGATACTTTTCTATTTGAGGTCATATACCTCTTTGTATGCTCTATTCCTTTTTGTAGGCTTATTTTGCTTCATATCTTATGTAATAACCCTCAGCACTGATTACTGCTAAACTGAGATTGATTATGACTGATAATTGAATTGATTGAAATACTAAACTGACTGACTGAGATCCGAGACTGATTGATTGACGATAACTGTTTAAATGCATTTTCTATCTGTCGATTGTTAATCGACCTGTTCATGTTCTGTAATTTAAACTGTAAATTGAAGGCCATAGCAGCGGCCGAATCGGAAATGGATCAATGTTTTATGATCATTGGAATTTATGTGAATTAATGGTATATTTAATTGAAAAATCGATTTGGTATGATTAAATTAGATTAAAATAAAATAAATCAAAGAGTTGCCTTATTTACGGAATTGCCATGTTAATGGGCGCTTTATTATAACATTTTTTAGCCTCATTAAACATTCAACAAAATTTTTCATCAACTCATTTTGAGAGCTCAAAACCGACTCTAGAGAGAGAGAGACCTAGAAGAGTGATTTCATCTTGATTTCATTGTGAGTTGGCTTGAAACTTGGAAGAATTGAAGAGTGATAGCAACATTGAACTCCTAGACTCATAATTAGAGACTTAAGGTAGAGTAATTGCCTTCTTATTCATGCATTCAAGCTAGTCATTGCATGTTCCATGTTAAATGAAGAGTTGAGTCTAGAAATGGTGCCAAATTGTTGAATTGTAGCATAATTCATGCATGCATGTTTACCTTATTGAATTTTGAGTTGATTTCATGGGAATCTTCACATGCATGTCCAAGTTCTAGCTGAGGTTCATGATTTCATCGTGTTCATGATTTCATTTGAGCATGTATTCGAAGCTTGGAAACTAATTAAAGTCATGCATGTTCATTATGTGGCACTTTGAGGTTGTTCCTTATGAATGTTCAACATACATGCTTACATTGTTAAGTTTAGAGGTTTGATTCCATAGAAATCTTGCATGTGTGTTCATGTTTATGTTCAAGTCCATGATTTCACCACGTTCTAAGAAGAATTGGCTCAATCGAGCAAGTGTTTGAAGCTTTGAAGTTGATTGAATTCATGGATATTGCATGTTCATGATGTTCTTGAGAATTGATTTGAAAATGAGTTTAATTAAACTACCCTTGGGCTTTGATTTTATAAATTGAGCTTGGAATCATATAATATTATGAGTTTACAAGAGTTTTCCAGAAAATTGGCCCAAGATGATCGAATTTAGCATTTTGGAACTTGGGTTTAAGCTTGATTGTGCAATCTGGGTTTTCCAGATTTTTGACTTCCGCTCAAGCGGGAAAAGTGGCGCTCGAGCGGAGAATTCATGCTCCCAGCACTTTACACTGTTTTGAAGTCCGCTCGAGTGGGGTAATTGGCGCTCGAACGGGACCTTGTGTCTTATGCTCGAGCGCCCATCGAGCATGATTTTTGAGCATCCAGTACTTTTGACTGTTTTCACAGTCCGCTCGAGCGTAGGAACTCGCGCTCGAGTGGATATCTTTGTTTGCTTGTCGCTCGAGCAGGGTAACCTGCGCTCGAGCAGGAGCTATGTTTTCTAAAAACTCTGAAAATGTTTTCTAAGTGCATCTTTGCATCCTTATTTCATCCTAGGCATTCTTAGGCCTAGTTTAAGACATCTTAATGAGGATATAGATGTAGAACCACACCGAGGCAATTTAGGGATTAAGTTATTATCTTTCCCAAACTATGTAGCTTAGTGTGTGTTCAATCTGTTAACTGTGTAGGGTTGGCTTCCGAGGAGACGCTCTAGTTCACTGTAGCCCAAAACTCTGTGAGTAACAACTGTGTAAAGATATGTTCAAAATGATTATCTTCTGAACAACTGAACTGTACTGCTTTCTGAACTGATATTGTTAACTGAATGAATGTATGTCCTATATTACGAATCAGACATTGTGGCATCCTTAGCAACTCATTCTTGTTGTTACTATTCTGAGATCTCTGTCGGTTCCCTTGTTGGAACCACTACTGTTTACTGATTGATGGCCATCATTTACTGTTCGGTCTTTTAAGACCTATTGTTTACTGTTATGCTAATAGATGTATCACATATGACTGTTTACTGTACTGAACAACTAATATACTGATTGAAATGAACTGTTTTCATTACTGTAGGGACATTCATTCTAAATCTCTTTACGCATTATATTATTCACTGGGCTTTAGCTCACTGCTCATATATATATGTAGGTGTACAGGCACCAGACCGCGGCTAGGAGCATCGGGGTAGACTCCCAGTTTTGTCCAGCTAACCACTATGCCTCACTGCAAGGTTCCGAGCCTGCCAAGCTATGGCTTAGGGATGTTTTTATTTCCTATGCATTTACGTATGCATTTTGTACTGTTGTATAAAGCTATTCTTGCCTTTATTTAATAGGGATTTGGTCCCTGTTCTGAGTGGTTGTAATTATTGTACTTACTGTTTGTCTATGACTGCATATACATATGAAAAAAATCTTTTTGCATACAGACTGTCACAGCTCATTGAACATTGTTTATTTACTGTATTGGCTTCCGCCATGCCCCTGTACTCTATTATACTGTCTTACTGTTAAGCAGGCCTTCAGTAATCTCGGATTACTGGTCGGTTACGGTGCTAAACCCATAAGGGTGGGTTTGGGTCGTGACATCTTAGTCCTACTTGTGAGCATTTTCGAGATTTGTCATAAACTGAAAAGAGTCTTATTTTGAGCCCCTCTTGATGTTTGATTAAGGGTATTTTTCTGTTCGAGGTCATTTACTTCCTTAAATGCTTGTTTGCCTCTTGTTTTGAGCCTTGCATCTAGGCCTTTGTTGCATGCTTTGTTTGACCTTCTAGCCACTAAAATCCAGTGGATTTTCAGTGGCTAACACACTGTTTTAAGAGCCAAAATCAGAGGGGGGTGACCCCCTCTCTCCTTGTCTTGTTTGTTGGCCCTTTAGGCCTTCCAAAGGGGCTCCATCTTACATGCTTTGAAGTCTCATTTCAGGCCCTATTTGGTGAGTTTTAAGGTCTGCCTTGACTCTGTCCGGAGCCCATTTTGCCATATTTTGTGTCCCTTATGCATGTGTGGAACAATCCTCCTTAAGGCCTTTCAAGGGGACCTTTCATTGCATGCTTCATTGACCCATTTCAGGGCCTTTTTGGTGAGTTTTAGGGCTGTCATAACTGATTTCTAGAGTTGGTTTTTCCATTTTACATGTCTATCTTGTATGTGTTGAGTAATCCACCTCATGGCTCTCCAAAGGAGCCCATCATTTTTGCATGCATTGGCTACATATCAGTGGTTATTTGGGCATATTTTAGCATACCATGTTCCTATTTGTGGCTGGTTTGGTGACCTCTCTTGTGCTTCATATCCATGCCATGTAAACCATGCTTACTAGCCTATGTCGCATGTTGTTTTAGCCCTTCATGTTAGCACTTTTTGGCCATGCTTGAAACTGATTTGGTGCATGTTTAGGACTGCCTTGGCTCTATTTTCATGCCTCATGGTCAAATAATGCTTGCTTTGCATACTCGTGGTTCAATGCATTTGCCTAGTTTTGAGTTTCGGGGCCTATTTCATGCATTGGGTGACATGTTTCCATGATTCGAGACCATTGAGCATATTATTTCAGAGCTGGAAATTGTATGTTTATATGCCATCTTTCATCCCTTGCCATGCTTTAGTAGAGTGGCATTTGATGCCTTAAGATCGGTCCCTTGCATCGTGTATGTTTGCACATGTTTAGGTTGTCTCATTTTCATCATATGGCCACTGATGTGAGTATGGCTGAGGTCCACTCATATTGGTGTAAGTTCATCGTGCATTGTGTATGTCATTTAGTTCATGTTGTTGCATATTAGTGCATTGTGTATGCCATGTTATGTCACGTGCATTGTGTATGCCATTTTAGTCCATAGCATTGCGTATGCTAGGTTGCATGTTAGTCGCATTGTGTATGCCATCTCATTTGCATTGTGTTTGGGATAGGAGTTAGCCCAAGCACAGGAAATGAGGGACGTTTCGTACTCAAAGTGACGAAACGTGTCTCAATTCCAGGTCGCCGACACTCCGGATTATCCATAATGGAGTTTAGGTCTCGTTGTGTTTTTATGTGCATTCATTTCACATCGAGTCGTGCATTTCGACTCCTCGGCCATCATGCATCGAGATGCGTGATTGGTGGCACGAGGATCGAGGTCGTGCATACATGTGTGAAAATGCTTTGCCATGCCCCTTTCTTGCTCTCTGTTGCAGCAAATCAGAAATCAACAACCTTCTAGAGCTTTGCGCATTCCGGGATTAATTGCAAACAGAGGTGAATCGGGGCATCGCAATGGATTTTCGCGCAAGGCAACTCAAGCATGCATCATTCACCATTCAGAACAGAGCTGAGGCGGTCCATGGATTTGCATACTAGTTTATTTCATTTCTTAGTTAATTTGTTAATTAATTAGGGTTTTGTAATATTTAATTATTTATTCGGACTGTAATTATTTATTCAGACTGTAATTATTTATTCAGACTGTATTATTTATTCGGACCCTCCGAGCGAGGGCACAATTGTAATAAGTGTGTGTGTGTGTGTGTGTGTGTGTGTGTGATGTATATCTTCCAACCCCACGTCTTTCTCCCTTTTATTTACCAGCTTATGATGGTTAGTTTAGGGCATGTTTCAATTAGCATACTTATACTCTCATGTTTGCATCCATTCATCTGTCTTGCATGCACCGGGCTCGGCGCATCATACTAACTGCATTGTATTTCAATTTCAAGTTGAATACGTGTTAGCTGTAGCATCATCACATGCCATCTTAGAATAGCCTAGCCTATCTTAGTTGCATTCTTGTATGTGTTGCATTAGGCATCTCAGCATAGTTAGGATTCATGCATGTTTTCTAATTATCTCCTTTCTTTGGCTCGGAGTACTCGGTAAGCTTTTATACTTTAGCATCCTTGCATGCATGTGAGTGACTGCCATGATAGCATGCTTACCATGAGGCTATTTGCTTATGTGATATACCTGCCTGAATGCCTGTGGGTGAAGGTTGGGTTATTTGTAGGGGTGAGCATGGTCTGGATTGGGATAAAACCAGGACCAATCTGTTATCTACGGTTCCTGAAAAATTGGGACCGATCCAATCCGTTTAATTCATGGAACCAATCCAAACCAATCCATTTAAACACGGATTGGATCGGTTTAGGACCACGGATTCACATAATTAAATAACAAAAAAATATATATAACACTTTAATTTCATAAAAATATAAACATAGTGCTATATTAGTTCCATAATAGCAACATGCTTTTTTATAATAGCGATATACTGTTCTAGAATTTAAATGACCATAAGAAAACTGGTTTTACCATAAGAATTTAAACCATTATAAATTAAAACTAAAAACTAACAAACAAAAGTAATAAAAGAAGATATTATACGGGTTTAGGTTTGAGTTTAAGTTTTATATAGAATAAGAAAAGATACTATGTGGGACGATGTATAATAAAAATATAGACTATTTGTATATGGTCCGTATTGGTTCCAATCCGGAACCGTGGGGTTCAATCTGGAACCAATCCGTAGACTACGGATTTTTAATTTTTCAATCTGGAACCGAACCACAGATTAAAAAAATCAATCCAAACCTATCGGATTGGACTGGACTGGATCGGATTACGAATTTCACGGATTCCTTGCTCAGCCCTAGTTATTTGGATTGGAATAATGCATTGACTATGAGTTTTAAGCCCACTTGAGAGTAGCAAATCATCATGTTTTCTAAAGCCCACTTGAGGGTGGCAAAATCTACATTTTAGCCTACTTATGAGTAGCAAATTGTTTTCAAAACAAACATGAGATGTTTCGTTCCAATTCAGGCAATCCAGTCTATATTTGTATGCTGTGCGCATCACATAGTAAATCTAGGCTAATAACCGGAATAAGAACGCATAATGTTTTCAAAACTAGATATCATGGTTAGTAGAGGCCGATCTTTGATTAGGCGAGCGGGGGTGCTCACGAAGTGACCTTCCCCAATCGTACCCAAGTTCCCGAGCCGAGGCAACTTTGGTGATGACAGACACGTGGTCTTAGGCAACGAGTCAGGGTTTCCTAAATGCCCCCAAAATAAATATTTAGGTAGCGACTCTGTATCTAGCAAAGCAGTCCATGTTTGGCACTTCGTTCAAAAAAATCTATTTTCAAAAACGATTTGCCGAATTTGGACTCTTTGATGATTCATCGGTCTTGCATTGCACTCTGCGAGATTAGATATAGGACCGTGACATTGAGTCTTGAACTGTAGTGAGTCCAATGAACAAAAAGGGATTCCCTCCCGGGGCGTTTGGGGACGTCTACAGTCAGTGTCAAGGTATCCCAGCTGGACCAGTGCAGTCCTCTGTCCAAGGGGTCATTACCCCACCAGAAATTGCTGTTATAAGAGTTTAAACGGTCACAGAAATTCTTCGGGAAGGCAAAACAGGCCATGGCATAGGCAGGGATGGCTTGCACCACAGACTTGATGAGAATCTCTTTACCAGCTTGCGATAACAAATGTTGCTTCCAACCTTGCATTTTACTTACAGCTTATTCCATTAGAAAGCCCAAAACAGCAGATTTAGATCTTCCCCAAGAGGATGGTAAACCCAAACACTTGGTGCTGCCACAGATAGGCCGGATCCCCAAAAAGGCACACACCTCACTTCTAACAGAGGCAGAGGAATTCGCGGAAAACACAATGCCAGATTTGTCAAAATTGATAAGTTGGCCCAAGGCAGTGTTATAGTCAGCAATAGTGGATTTAAGGACCAAACAATCTTTCCGATTTGCTTTTGCGAAGAGAAGCATGTTATCCGCAAAGAAAAGGTGTAAGAGAGTAGGGCACCCCCGTTTAAGCTTAATCCCAGAGAGTTCTGTGCAAGCTGTCTCTTGGTGAGGGAGAGAGATAATGCTTCTGTGATCAAAACAAACAGATACAGTGAAATGGGGTCGCCTTGGCGTAAGCCTCGAGTAGGGATGAACGCAGCTCTCTTCAAACCATTCGCAAAAATAGCAAAAGAGACCGTAGTCACAACTTCCATGATCCAACCGACCCATGTATTATTAAATCCCAACTTCTCCATAACTGCTTTTAAGAAGTCCCACTGTACTCGATCGTAAGCTTTGTTAAAATCAAGTTTGATTGCCATCTCATGCACCCCGTCTCTTTTTTTAAGCTTCAAATGGTGAAAGGCCTCGTGAGCTACAATAATAGTGTCTTGGATCATTCTCCCTAGAACAAAAGCAGACTGGTGAGGCGAGATAATTTGTTGCAGAATGGGTTTAAGCCGATTGGCGAGATAATTTGTTGAGATTGAAGTTGCAAAGGCTAATAGGGCGGTACTGGGACAGTTTCTCAGGGTTTGGGATTTTCGGAATAAGCACTAGGTTTGTTTGATTCCATTCCTTGAGAAAGTGCCCAGTCATGAAGAAACTCTGCACTGCTTCACACACTTTTGCCCCAACAACAGGCCAATACTTGTGATAAAAGATACCCGAAAACCCATCCGGTCCAGGTGCCTTTAAAGAGCCGAGTTGAAAAGCAGCTGCTTTAATTTCCTCAGTTGTCACAGGTTTAGTCAGGCTCAAGTTCATTTCAGTGGTAACAACAGGGTTCAAACCTGAGAGAGAGGCCTCCATGTCCCTTGGTTGCTCACTGGTAAAGAGATTGGAGAAGAAATCCAAGAGGTGGGTGTTTATCTCGGTGTCTGAGGTCAGCCATTTCCCAGTGTCATCCAATAGCCGAACTAGCTGATTCCTTTGCCTCCGTTGTGTGACCGATGCATGAAAGAATGATGAATTTTGATCTCCAGCCTGTAACTAGCGAACCCTCGAACGCTGTAGATACATTTCTTCCCTCAATAAAATTTCAGACATCTCAGCTTGAATGGCTCTCTGATCTTGGAAAGACTCTTCCGAAGATGGTTGTGCTTGAAGACCTGCCAATTGGGCTCATAAGGTGTTAAGCTTCAGCTTGTTATTGCCAAATTCTCTGGAACTCCACTCCCTTAGGCCGTTCTTGCAGGATTTAAGTCGCTGACAAAGAGAGAACATGGGAGAGCCCCTATGAATGCCTTCCCAGTGTGTTGCAATAATTTCTTGACAAAAGGGGGAAGTTATCCACATGGATTCAAATTTAAAAAGCTTAGGCACACGTTGTTGGGGAAGACAGGTGTTGATAACCAAAGGACAATGATCAGAACCCAAGAAGATTTCATGAAAAACTTGTGCATAAGGAAATCGTTCCCTCCATTCCACATTAGCCAATGCACGGTCAAGTCGTTCCCGAACACACACCTGACCCAACTGATTGTTAGTCCAGGTGAAAGCAGGACCATGGAATTCCAAATCCAAAAGAGCACAGTCAGACATTACTCACTGAAAGTTTTCAATTCCACCAGGATTAGGAGCATTGCCTCCTTCCTTCTCCCATACTGAACCAATTTGGTTGAAATCGCCAACACATAACCACGGTCGACAGTTATCATGGGCAATGGATTTGATTTGATCCCAAAAGTATGCTTTTTAATGGAACCTTGGAGGTGCATAAAGGAAAGTTGCCAACCAATCCTCACCCGACCCGGAAATTAAACATCTCAATAAATTACTATTTTGTTGCCTAACATCAATATCTACCTCATGAGTCCACCACAAAGCCAAACCACCTGCTAAACCAACAGGATCCACACAACAGCTATTTGGAAAGCACAAGCTCCTCCTTATTCTCTCAAGAACAGCTCTTCGGTTCTTTGTCTCCATTAAGAAAATGACTCCTGGGCGATGGGTTGTACACAACCCTCGTAAGATCTGGACTGTCAGGGGTCGCCCAATCCCCTAACAGTTCCAACTGATTATAAACATGGTGGCTGTGGCTGTTGAGGGTCAGCCACCACCACCCTTTCAGAATCATCCAGCTGCGAAACCAGGGGGTATGTATTAGGAACTTGTGAATAGAAATCTGATTCAGCCAAGCACTTCGGAATCTCAGCTTGAACTTCAATGTCCACCAATGCCAATTGGGGAGTCTCAGGAATGGTATTCCTCTTATGCTTTGATAGTCTACCTCTACTCCCCTTCTTTCCAGTGCGAATACCTTGACTGTGTCCAGCAGTTGGTGTTAAGTTGATGACCAAGTCAGTCTTGGACTGATGCTCCAGTTTGAGGAATTTGGGTTGGGGTGAGAAATTGGGGGGGCTCGTCCAGAGCCTTGCGTTTAAGGGAGAGTCCAGTAAAGACAGATGAGAGGAGGGACTCAGGGGCTTCTGCAAGATCCAAGGCTAATAATTCACTAGTAGGCTTTGAAGGGCTGTTTGGGCCACTCTGAGTTTGAAGATCATTTTGTGTTGACAAAAGCGATCGTGAGTGATCTTGTGAAGTGGGGCTATCTGATGGTTCGGTCGCAAAATAGGGTAGCCCAGAATGGGTTGGGCTTGGGGGCATACCAAGTCTATACGGGCTGCTCTGAGAGGGTGGGCTGGGGCTTGGAGTATTGATACTACCGAATGAGGATGTGAGGGGAGTATGTAAAAAGGGAACATTCAGGGATAACGAAGGTTCAAAACTCTGGAAAAGGGAGGGAGTACTAACCAGAGTTGTCGTTTTCCCAATATGAGCGCCACATGTTGAATGGTCGTGTATAACAGTTGGTTTTGATTCTAGGCAAAGTGGTGGAGGTGAACATGGTGCCCCAACTGTGGTCGTACGAGATTGATTCGTAGCCTGGTTCACATGTACGGTATTTCCTTCCTTCAGGATTGGAGAGTATGGCTGCCGGAGAAAGGGTCGCAGCTGGGCTTCCATCTCATCAATCTGGTCTTGATAGTAAGCCACAGATAATCCCAGATTCTTGGCTACTCCAGTTCTCAGCCCAGGACCATAACCAGAAGTCTGACCTTCCTCTCGCAAGACAAATTTACATGAAGATTTCTCGTGGCCAATACGTCCACAATCATAGCAAAAATCTGAAAGTCTCTCATATTTAAATTCCACCCATGTGTCTTTAAGCTCCAACGAGTGGGCAGTTTGTCGTTTCAACATGAACCCCTTAGGGAGAGGAGCTGTTACATTGATCTCCACTCTAAGCCTTAGAAAGCTTCGAGCTAACAGTAGCCCGTCTGATGGGGCCTCCACTCCGATCAGCTTACCAATCTTCGTAGCAATGATTTGCCCATTTTTTCGGGTCATTCTCTCCATTGGTAAGCCGTGAACCTGGACCCAAAAGGGACAGAAGGAGAAGTCCATTTCTAATATTGTTTTGCCGACTTGCAGAGGCTAGAGTACCAATAGATTGCCCATAATCGACCAAGGAGTTTGCTGCAGAATCAGAGCTCGGTCATCCAGATTCCCAAAACTGAAGAGGAAGACATTATCGGGCCAAGCTGAAATGTTAACAGAAGCACGCGTTTTCCAGGCCCCCGAAAGAATACGTTGAACCGCTTGCGTATTGAGGGGTTTATGGGCTAAAATCTTTCCAATCAAGCACAGGTGGGAGGTGTCAATACTCTCATCAGAGCCTTCCTCCAACTCCAGGGAGTCTAGCTCATTCAAACCCACGGATTCGATTGCCATCGCAAGCTCAGAAGACACTATGGGGAGAAAATGAGGAAAGGAAAAAAACAAAGGTGTGCCAAGAAACTCACCACTGGGGAAAAGAGGAAAAAGCAAAGACGAAAGCACACAAATCTGGGAAGGACCCAGCAGAAATACCCAGAGGAGACCTAGGGTGGGGAAGCTCTCATTCTAGAGAGAGAGGCTCTCATTTTAGAGAGAGAAAATTTGTATTTTTCCCCGAACCAACAACTTTGATTTGAAAAAAAAAAAAACATTCGATGTTGACCGAAGACAGGTTCAAAACCATTTGAATCTGGGTCGGGTGCTAGACATTTCAATCGGACTTCGATTCGAATCATACTGTGTGTAATGCAATTGAATGAATTGGACGAAAAATATATTAAAATGATTTTTTTATGTAATGTTAGAGCTCCAAATCCAAAATGAATGAAGTTCAAAAAGCAACTTTGGCTTGGTTTTTTAAGAAATTGAGAATGGAAAAATGTTACAATCGCAATGGCGTGAGATCTGGGTTCAAACATTATATCAAGTAGGGTGGTATTTGATTGTTTAATTTAATATTTAAATAAATTTGTTTGATAATTATAACTAATGTTATTTAGAATTTTGAATATTTTTGCTAATTGAATTTATAATTATATATGTTTAAATATTAACATGTACTGTTATAATCTTACTATTATTATTATCACAATCATTACTACTATTGACACTATCACTACCATTATCATCCTTACCTCTACCCTATCGTTACTGTCATCATCATCATCACCACCACTTCTGACCCTACTACTATCATTGTTACCATCACTACCATCACCACCATTCCTTACCACTACCATCCTCACTATCACCATTATAATGACTGTTGACACAACTGACACAAATGTCGTCATCATCACTACCATCATCAACTATCACCATCATAACTATTGACAAAAATGCAACCACTACTATCACCGTCCCTACCATCACCACTACTGACACAACCACCACCACCACCACCACCCCTACCTTTACCTCTACCACGGCCACTACTACTATCATCGTCACAACTACAACCACCGACTCTACCATTACCACCTCACCATTGCAATATAAAAATTAGAAAATAAAATTTAAAAATAATAAATTTCAAATTTCATCAAGTACAAATCAAACAATTTATTTTAATTCAACGCTAAAATTTATATCAAACTATTTTTAATTTAAAAAATTAATATTCAATTTTTAACTTTTAATTTTGTCAAATAACTTCTTGTGTAAGGTCTCATTTGAGAACATACTATTTTAATAACTTTTTGACTTTTTATGAAAATATATGCAGAAAAGTAAAAAAAATGATATGACAACTAATGACTTTTTAACTTAATGATGCCTAAATTGTACTTTTTGTTTATTTCATTGCCAATCAATCTATAAACAATCTAATCTACTAATTTGTTCATCTAAGTTATATGCACTACACAAAAAATAAACAAATAAATAAAAATAATAAAGCTACTCTTTAGACAGTAATTGCATCCAACATATATTGAGTGGGAGTACCGCTGATGAACCAGAAGGTTCGAGTCCTTTCCATCCTCCCCCAAACCACACACCAAATCTGAAGCTGATGCTATTCAAAAAAGAGAGGTAGCAGCAAGTACATATATGTACAAACAAACAGTATCATATCACTACATTCCTCCAGAAAAACAGAAACAAAAATTAATAATAAAAATAAAAATGAATAGAACAGAAGATACTCAATTATGGACAAAGGTACTCAATACATACGTACATTTTGGAGATAAAAATCGGAAAGGGAATGAGGACTAAAAAAGGAGTAAGAGAAATGTCGAAAAAGTCTATACAAAACTGGAGGGGTGAGAATCAAGGTCATTGGAACTGAATGATGGCCCTGAAGAAGTAACATAAGAGGGGAGCACTTGGGGGACATCCAGATGGTTCGAGGCTCTTGTGTTTGGAAAAATGTGGTTAAAACTTAACATGCCAGAACCTTGCTCTGATGGAGTGTATCCAAACAGATCTCGAGCTGATCCACCGTGATTCATCATTATTCCTCTGTATGAGTCTTCATTGCTACTCAATCCAACATTATGACCCATCATGTGTTGATGTTGCCTTGTAATATTACTCCACGCATCCTGTTCAAAAAATAAAAAATAAATAAAAGGGTTACCATATGAGGTCAGAATTGTTTCATAGAAGTGTTTCTGCATGCATACCTTGTGATGCTGGGAGAAGTCAGCACTAAAGGATGAAGTGAGTATGCAGCCTTCATGATATGGAGAAGACTGACTTCTCATCTGTGGATATGAATTGCGAAAATTAAGAGGGTTATCAGGAGTGCTGAACCACGAACTTGGCCTCCCACCACCAACCCAATGCCCACTACTACTTCTCAACCTCAAGTATGCTGAAGGGGAGTGATCATGAGCCATCAAGTAGTATGAACTATGACGCTCCTCCCTGCAAAATGTGTGAGCCAAGTCCCAATGTCCCTTGGAAAACGAACTAGAACTGAAATCTTGATTTTGTTGAAAGATGCAAGATGATCTACCAAAGGACCGCCCAACACAAGGACAATAGTGTAAGGGTGTAAATCTTCCGTAACCTGGATTTAGTGATTGCCTCCTGTTTGAGGACTCCAAATGGGGTGTCGTTGTCCAGTCTTCTATAGTTATTCCTTGCTTAGCAGCAAGCTCCAATGTCTGCTTCTCATCTAGTCCTAAAGCCATGATCAAATTCCAGAGGTTTCTGTGCACTTCCCTTTGGTTGTAAATGATTTGGTCTCTCATTGCAACTTCAAACTGAAGCTCGGTATTAGCCATTCCCTATATTAATTGCAGTATAACAACCGTCAGATATAGTGGCAATTTTACAGAATAAAAAAAGAGCATTATGAAAAATTAAAAAAGGCTAGCTTCACAATGTCTTTATGACTACATTCTGATCTGAGAGCAAACATCATGTCCCAATTAAAGGTCAAAAAAGTAACAAAAGGTTCAATATTCTTATTTGGGTGACAAGTATACGATTCCAGTATTATTTCTGATTCAGTAAAGTTCACTTTGCCCATTTTGGTTGGTGAGAGATTTAAGTATGAAGTTCAGATAGCAAAATTAATTTGTCTACATCAAGTTGACTAATACCAATGCTTGAGTGTATTTGATACAGTTGAGTTAGTAACTAATTACCAGGAGCCTATATTGACTGAGAATACGCAAGTAGGTTTTGTTGCCATTGTTACTAATGGCTTCGTCAATCATATCTTGTAGTTCACAGCGGCGCTTCTCATTTGCTTCAATTTCCTACAAGAAATAGAATTAGTAAGATGGTTTAAGCACGAAAAATGAAAATTCCCAAGAGCCTAGAAAGAGAATGGAGCATCACCTGATGGTAATTGACACCAGCTTCGTCATTATCACGAATGTTATCAAGAATGACTTGTCGCCTTCCTCTTAAAGCCTGAACCAAAGCTCCATCTTTCTCAATGGCCTGTGATGGAAGTAAAAGGTATGTTGTCGCTAGATAACTCAACCACAAATTAATTACTAATTATCAATACCAGTTTTCTAGGTTATGGGAAGCAAGCATATATATATATATAGATTGGAACAGATGCATATTCTGCTACATTGGAAGTTGTACGCAAGAAAAGTTGGCGGCAAGCACATGAAGAAAGAGAGAAGAGGGGGGAGGAGGAGGGGGGAGTGAACAGCACAGACATTTTCAGTACTCCAAGCATGCTGTCCAGAAATAGCAACTACAAATTTTTTAAAAGGATCAGCAAACAACTGAAATTTTGGAAAGTTAAATCCTACAGAAATAGGGGCAGTGCTGAAAAAAAAAAATAAAGGCAATCATCATCAAGACTTAAAAATTAAAATTGAGTTTAATTATATATATAAGGACTCTAAAACAAGTATCAAGAGTGGGTGTAAATATAGTTGCTGGATTGATAATATCCCCAAAATTTTCCTGCAGCTTACTTACCACACCCATGCTATATCTCATGTTACCACAAGTAGTTCAGTTAGGATAGCAAGGGTGAAGGCCAAAATGTACAAGAATTGCAACATAAAATGTACTAAAATTAGAAACAGGTAAATGATCATGTGTAATGGTTAAAGTGGCACCCTCTAACCTGTTCCTTAGCAATAGCATCATCAAGATGTTGGAGCTCAGTGCGGTTGCGAAGGTTAGTTTCCTCAAGCTCAAATAAAGCCTTCTGTAAGTTTATCCGTTCCTGAACATTTTCACTGATTTCTTGGCTCAATATGTTCAACCAAGACAGTTCATCATCCACTGTTTTTCCAGTTGGTTTGGCGCATAGTTGAGACTCCTTTTCAGCTAACTCTTTCTTTAACCGATAGACCTCTATCTGTGCAAACATGTAAGTTATCAACTACCACCACACAAAGTTTGCTACCTGAAGTAACATGTCAGATAATCTATCACACGGTTTACCTGAAGGTTATCAATCATGCGTTGGTAATCTGATACATGAGTGTCGATGGTGCCAATGTTTTTCTGCAAAGGATAGATATAGATTTAAAGAAAGGGTAACCATTAAAGAACATATCAAACATGAATCTAGCCTAAAAAAGCATGCAAGTATTTCTTATTTTGTCAAAATATCCCTACTAAGAAAACTTGCAAGTAAATATATGAAGGCCATTACAAAAAAAATAAAAATAAAAATGCAGTGAGATGTGAAGCATAGCCAGATTGATTAGCCAATACCATAAGGAGCAGGAAACAACTATATGATGCCATTTTGATTAGCACAGGACCAACATATTCATACTCCAGTGCAACCCAATATGTATCAGGATGGCACCAACTGACCAACACTTAAGTGATGGTATAACACAAACTGACCAACACAAGTGTTCAAAACAAAGAATAGATAAGTCCTAACACTAAGAATAGCAGCACCTGTTTCTGCCATGGCAGATAACAATACAACAAAGTCACACAACACATAGAGAAGAACTATGGTGTGTAATCATTCTCTGGACATATCACTACCCATCTGCCACTAAACTATAGCAGTCACAATCTAGTGTCTGAGACACTTAATCATTCTCTGTGACTGCTAGAGTTTTGACTTATATCATACAGCCATGCAAGTACAGCTTACATGGATGTGAGTGGAGTTGTTCATAAAGATACACCAATATCAGGATTATTATTGTTACTACTCTTATTTAATTGAAATTTTCAACACCTTAGTGGAGAATGTTAAAATAAAATAAAATACAATAAAATAGTTAAAATTAATTAGTGGTAATATAGTATTGTTGTGTATATAAGATCATGATCTCACCTGGATGTGTGTCTTAATTTCCTTAGCTCGATCAGCATATTTTAAGGTATTAACAGTATGATGATACTGATTATCCGCAGGTGATATAGTAGCAACCATAACTGTTTGAGAATTACCACTTAGACCATCTTTAAGAATCCGTGTCAGTTTGCTGCAAAAATCTAGAAATTAGCCACAGTAGCAAGAAGAGAACTGTACCCTAATAGGCATCATTCAGTTAGGTACCTATTGCGGTAAGGGACGTAAGCTAGACCCTTCTTCTGTTGTTTTCCTAAGGCATTTATACAGTTTGCTAAAGCAAGAAGCGAACGATTAATATTAGAGCCATCTCGTAGCTTTTGGCCTCCACTATTTGTTTCAGAAGCTCGTTCACTGCAACCATAAATTGTCCAAGGTAACATTTCTGTAACTTTCACATGAAGAAGCAATTGGCCAGTTAGAGAAACTAAGAGAAAAGAAGTAAATTTACAGATGAGAATACCTGCCAGCAAGATCCACAAGTGCAAGTTTTCCTTTGATAACTTGACTTCGATACGTGTTTCTCTGTTTTCTTGTCACAGTAATCTCCAAAACTGCATGTGAGCTGTTTGCCAACATCATATCAGATCAGGAAGAAAGACCACACTATTCATGGAAAGGGAACCAGCAATTACTTTCACTCTTTTTGCAGGAGTATACAAAAAATGACAATGATAATGAAAACAATAGGAACAATATTACGGGCTCAGTAATGACATTGATACATGGCATTGATTTGTACATGGTAATAGATTGAGTTGTCAAGTACGGTAGCATGGCTTTAACTCTTAGGTTAGACATATCATAAGTTCTCATCCTCTACATAACAGCCATGAAAACACAACACAAGTACCTTTTTTTTTAAGAAAATTTTAAAATAAGACTGGCAATTTGTGGCCCTGGGGGTGGAGGATGGTTGTGAAATAGGCATTTAGGAAAATAAAAATAGGATAAAATTGTAGAACCAGGGTGTTATCACAGGAAGATCACAAAGTGATTGTATGGGAATACAATAACGGTATTTATGAAATCACCAATAGCAGTAACAGTCAAATTTGTTTAACCCATTAGCAAAGTAATTGAATGAGAGAACAAAAATATTATATTAATGTAGCCAAATCAGGATAAGTGTGTTACCAAATAAAAAATAAAAAGGTTGCAGCGATCTATCCCAAACATAAAAAATAAAAAGGTTGCAGCGATCTATCCAACAGCAGTAGCCCCCAAACATAATTTGTACTAAAAGGTTGCAGCGATCTATCCCAATGTGTAGAACCACTGACCACTCACCGGGAGGATGTTTCATTAGCCTCTGTGCTTTCTGTTTTTCGTCTGCTGTTCCCCAAATTTAAAAGTTCAAGAATCCTATCAGCTGATTGAACCTGAATATAAACATAAAAACCATCAAAAACATAAGAAGTCTCCTACGTCCTGATCACAGGCTAAATTTGATAAATCCAGACTAGAAAGCAAGTCGATAAAAAATAAATGCACATTATTTACATGTTAATGGGTTACATTTTGAAGAACAACTAGAACAGAAGTAGATCAAAACTTAACAAAAAAAAAACTCATAATTCACAAGAAAGTCATTAACAATTAAAACACATTTAAAAGTCGGGTAAAAATAAGTTGGTATTGTTGAAGATAAGATTACATTGTTAAAGATATCATAATATATTGAAGATATCAAAATATATGTAGATCCCATGATTTGTACTTACCATGATTTTTTGTATCTTTGATTTATTTCATTACTTTAATTGAAGGGATTTCATTGTATCTCCAATTCTATATATATATGGTGTATCATATAAACAAAAGTATTAAGTTGAGTGAATGAAAGATGTAGGCCACAAGGCTTTGTGTGTGTGGATGTAGGCCAAGATTGGCCAAACCACATCAAACCCTTTTGTTATTTCTTTTATCTTTTATGTCTCTATTATCTCTCCGTATTCAACCTTATTGTCACATTACAAAATTCAACTGGTATTTGCAAATACAAGAAATGGAGAATGAACAATCAACATTGGATTATATTACTGGGCAGTGGAACCAAGTGTAACAATTAAACTGTTCCTTTAAATGCTACTGTCTTGAATGTTTATGAATTTATTAAAAATAAAAATATTGCAGCAAAAGAAAAGTCATCAAAATGTAGGGACATGCAAACTGATTGTCAATGAAAGATAGCACCACTTTTCACAAAAAATGACTATTTATTAAACAATGAAATTGTCACAGAAAAAATATGGAGCCCTAATTGTTTCCCATAAAAACAACAGTTAGTAAAATGCAGTGTTAGCAAAATATCAAAAACTTGGTCACGAACCATCCAATTATAAAATAGAGACCCAAGTTTGGGAAGACTAAATAAGTGCACTTTTTTATTTTTCTTGTATTATGTGTAGAAAAAGTAGAGAGGAGATGTTGATTGATGTGACCCAAAAAAAATAAAAAGATGAAATAAGTGCACTTTTTAAGTTTAGCCAAACTTAATGATTTACTTCTTGTTAGAAGATATTTTAATATTATAATGTATTATATGTTGGTTTTCTTTTCTTTTCTTCCAAGTTAAGCCTTCCAAGTCCTTGTCAAGTCTTTACCAAGTCTTAGTCTTAATCTCCCCATTCTTATCCTTTCAAGTCTTCCCCAAGACTTATCCTCATCAAGTCTTCTCCAAGTCTTTATCATTTTCTTAATAACCAAGAAAAAACCTTCCAAGCCTTATCTTCTGTATATATTGAACTAATTTCCTATCTTGGCATATACGAGAAGGAGTTTTTGTTGCTTTGTTATGTCTAGTGTGAGATTATCAGGCAAATAAAAAAGAGTGTATGTGATAAAGCTTTGGGCTCAACCAATTGTGCAGTATTGGTGAACCATACGACTTAGTCGGGCTATTGTATCCTAGGGGGGACAAGTCAAGATTTTTTCTGCTGCACCGGTGTGAGGCTTTGCCTAACTGCAGAGGGCTTGAATCTCCTTAAAGAGAGCGAATTTTTCGCGCCTCAGCCCTTACAATAGTTATTGTAATTTCTATTATATGTATTTTCTGGTGTTTTATTTGTAATTATCACCAACAATTTTAAGGAGATTTCAACCAGCAAAAAGTCATGGATCCAATACTGGAGAAGCCCAACGAGAATACCGGCGATCTCAACAAGCCCTTCCGGTTCAAAGGAGCTCATTTCAAGAGATGGAAAGGCAAGGTGCTTTTCTACCTCAGTCTCCTCAAGGTGGCGTATATCCTGACCGAGAAAAATCAGAAAAAAGTCCCCACTGAAGAGATGACCGACGAGGAGTATGCTACTCATCTTGAAAAAATCGAAAAATACAACACAGATGAGTATAAATGTCGATACTATCTTTTGAATTGTGTTTCAGATCAATTTTATGATTATTATGATACTACTTACACCACTGCTAAGAAAATTTGGAAGGCCTTGCAGAACAAATATGACACTGAAGAGGCAGGCGCTAAAAAATATGTTGCAAGCCGTTTTTTCCGTTATCAGATGATAGATGGAAAATCAGTGATGGAGCAAGTTCAAGATTTTCAGATGCTAGTAACTGAAGTTAGATCTGAAGGCATCAAAATTGGAGACAATCTTGTTGTAGCAAGTATTGTTGACAAACTTCCATCATCTTGGAGGGAGTTCCAGAAATTGATGCGTCACAAGCAAAAAGAGACGTCCTTGGAGACTCTAATCACACGGATTCGGATTGAGGAGGAAGCACGAGGACAAGATGAGTATTCCACTGCAAAGGTAAATTTAACTTCTGGAAATACTTTACCTAAAGGTCGATTTCAAAAAAATAGTCACTTGAAGCCAATTAAGAAAATCTAGAAAAATACTGGAAGGCCATAAAATAAAAATTACCTGAGGCAAAAGAAATGGAACCAAGAACCCCCTTCACAAGATATGACAAATGTGACATGTTTTGTGTGTGACAAAAGTGGGCATATTGCTCGAACTTGCAAATTTCGGAAACAATCTCGACCACAGGCTAATGTTACCGAGGAACCATTTGTGGCTATGATCACAGATATTTTTATGGTTCAATCTGTAGAAGGGTGGTGGGTAGACTCTGGTGCCAATAGGCATGTCTGCTATGATAAAGATTTGTTCAAAGATTTCACTCCTTTTAATGAGGAGAGGACTGTTATGCTTGGTGACTCCAATTTAACCAAGGTGCTCGGGTGTAGGGATGTTGAGCTGAATTTTACCTCTGGATGTGTGCTTGTTTTAAAAGATGTGTTGTACACAGCGTCCATGAGGAAAAATTTGATGTCGAGTTATTTGCTCAACAAAGCTGGTTTCAAACAGACTATTGAATCTGACCAATATGTAATCACTAAAAAAGGCATATTTGTGGGAAAAAGATATGCCTGTGATGGAATGTTTAAATTAAATGTTGAGAATAAGAAAGCACATGTTTCTATTTACATGCTGTCTTCTATGAATTTTTGGCATGTTCGTCTGTGTCTTATTAATAGCTGATATGTGGGAGTCATGAATAGTTTAGGATTAATTCCCAGACTAACAAATAAATTTGAGAAATGTGAAATTTGCAGTCAAGCAAAAATAACTAAAAGGCCTCATAAAAGTGTAATGAGAAATATTGAATTGTTAGAATTAATTCATACTGATTTATGTGAATTTGAAAGAATTTTAACACGTGGTGGAAATAGATATTTTATCACTATTATTGACGATTTTTCAAAATACACTTATGTATACTTGTTGAAAAATAAAAGTGATGCTTTTGAAAAATTTAAAGAATTCTTTCTTGAAGTTGAAAATCAATTCAGTAAAAAGATTAAAAGATATAGAAGTGATAGAGGCCGGGAGTATGAATCTTTTGGATTCAACTCGTTTGCTCAGTCTTTGGGAATAATCCATGAAACTACTCCACCATATTCACCTGCTTCTAATGGTGTAGCAGAAAGGAAAAATAGAATTTTAATGGATTTAACAAATGCTATTCTAATTGAAGCAGGTGCTCCCTCAAATTTGTGGGGAGAAGCAATTTTAATTGCATGTTATGTCATGAATAGAGTGCCACATAAAAAAACAAAAGTTACACCTTTTGAGTTATGGAAAGGGCATAAGCCAAATTTGAGATATTTGAGGGTTTGGGGTTGTCTAGCTTTTGTTAGACTGGTGGACCCTAAAAGACCTAAATTATGTGTGAAAGCTGCCACTTGTGCTTTCTTGGATATGCAACAAATAATACAGCCTATAAATTTTTTGATATTGAAAACAAATAATTTTTGAATCAGGTGATGCAATTTTTCATGAAGAAAAATTTCCTTTTAAACCTAAAAATAGTGGGGGTCAAAATTATCAAGAAAATATTTTATCTGAAACCGATTTCTCTACTCCTCTTTTACAAAACCAAGATACTGTAGTTTTTGAATCTAGAAGGAGTAAAAGAGCCAGATTAGAAAAAGATTTTGGTCCTGATTATCATGTTTTTAATGTGGAGGAAACTCCATTAACTTTACAAGAAGCTTTGGCATCTCCTAACTTTGTTTTTTGGAATGAGGCTATAAATGATGAGATGGAATCATTATTATCTAATAAAACTTGGGTATTAGTAAATTTACCATCAGGTTGTAAAACTATTGACTGTAAATGGGTTTTGAGAAAAAAACTTAAACCGGATAGAACTATTGATAAATATAAAACAAGGCTTGTTGCAAAAGGTTTTAAACAACAAGCAGATCTTGACTTTTTTGATACATTTTCTCCGGTTACTAGAGTCCCATCCATTAGATTATTAATTGCAATGGCTGCAATTCATGATTTAAAAATTCATCAAATGGGTGTTAAAACAGCCTTTTTAAATGGAGACTTGGGTGAAGAAATCTATATGGATCAACCTGAAAGTTTTGTGGAACCCGGTCAAGAAAGCAAAGTGTGCAAGCTAGTTAAATCCTTATATGGCTTAAAACAGGCCCCTAAACAGTGGCATGAGAAATCTGATTCCTGCATGATTGAGAATGGCTATAAAACGAATGAATGTGATAAATGCATCTACTATAAATCTGAAGAAAATTCACATGTCATTATTAGCCTCTATGTGGATGATTTACTTATATTTGGCTCTAATTTGCATATCATCGTGGAAACTAAAAATATCCTTAGTAGCCATTTTGATATGAAAGATCTTGGTGAGGCTAATTATATTTTGGGAATGAAAATTACCAAAACCTGTGATGGTATATTTATTGATCAGTTGCATTATTTTGAGAAAATATAATTTTTATAACTGCAAGCATGTTCTTGCTCCTTTTGATCCTCATGTGCATTTATTTCCTATTGAAAATGATGAGGATGTAATTAATCAAAAGGAATATGCTAGTATGATTGGTAGCTTGCGTTATGCGACTGACTGTACTAGAAATGACATTGCCTATGCAGTTGGAGTACTTAGCAGGTTTACTAGCAAGCCTGGCAGTGATCACTGGCTAGCCACTGAGCGTATTATGAAATATTTATCTGGTACCATAAAATATGGCTTATTTTATAATAAGTATCCTCAAGATTTGAAGGTTACTGAGGATGCCAATTGGAATACCTTGTCAGGTGATTCATTATCAACCACTGGTTACTTATTTACATTGGGAGGTGGTGCTATAAGTTAGAAATCGAAAAAACAAACCATTATTGCTAATTCAACAATGGAAGCTGAGCTTATTGCTTTAGCTACAGTTAGTGAAGAAGCAAATTGGTTGAGAGATTTGTTAAACGAAATCTCTCGTTGGGAAAAACCGATTCCACCTATATTGATATATTGTGATAGCACCGCAGCAATTGGTCGAGTTAATAACCGTTATTATAACGGTAAATCCAGACCTATCAGAAGAAAACACAGTACTGTGAGATCTTATATGAATAATGGCATCATAAATGTGGATTATATTAAATCTGGTGATAATCTTGCAGATCCATTAACTAAGGCCTTAGCAAGAGATAGAGTCTGGAATACATTGAGGGGGATGGGGTTGAAACCCATTGAATATAGCAGGAGCCATGTATGAGGATACTCAACCCAGGGACCAGAGATCCTGTAACTGGGTTCAATGAGAAAAACGATCATATGATGGCCGTGAGAAATGCACTAAAATACTTTTTACCCATTCCTATGATGTAAGTGCATTTATCCTGTAACGTTGTTGAGGTTGAGTTATTAAAAAACTCTTAATGAATTTCTGTAGCTCTTACTGAGTGGGATGTTATAGTTACAAGAGCACCCTTGACAGAATTCACCTATGTGAGTGTGGTAGTGGGGCCGCTACCTATGAGATTTGGGCTAATTCTCAAACACACTCATGAATCTTGGGATCGCACAAGGCCATAATGTGCTGGCTTTTAAAGCTTATGTGAACACTTGGAATATTATGTGTGTGCAATAATTATTTATTTCCCTTAACTAGTCATAGTTCAATGCTGAGCATACTATTGGCTCTGGAGTAGATATTATTGTTTCACTAATGGAGGTTCAATGCAGAGCACACCTACCATGATGCATAATATCCTTATTTGCCTAATAATCTCAGTTTTTGTTAACTATAATATTAAAATAGGTGGGGGAATGTTAGCAGATATTTTAATATTATAATGGCCTCGTTTGGGAAATGGCTATTTTAGTAGGCTATTTGGCTTTTTGACTATTTTAGTGGCTATTTTAGTTTTTGTGTTTGGGAAGTTAGATTAAATTTTTGGATTGATTATTGTATTAAAAAATATGTTGAAAAGATGTTTGTAATTGAAATGACCATTTTGTCCCTACAATTATAATTTTTTAATTTCCGGTTGAGGGGCAAAACGGTAATTGAGCTGTTGATGTAACACTTGCCGTTTGTGATGTAGGCTATGCTACAATCGCCTACCAAATTTATATTTTTTTTTTTTTTTTTTTTTTTTTGAAAATCAGTCAAAAAGTTGCTACAGTATTTGACTTTTGGGCTACTTTTCCCAAACAGGCTGTAATAGCCTCAACCTCACATTGCCAAACACCGCCAATGTATTATAGGTTGGTTTTCTTTTCTTTTCTTCCAAGTCCTTGTCAAGTCTTTGCCAAGTCTTGGTCTTAGTCTCCCCATTCTTATCCTTTCAAGTCTTCTCCAAGTCTTCGCCAAGACTTATCCTCATCAAGTCTTCTCCAAGTCTTTATCATTTTCTTAATCACTAAGAAAAAACCTTCCAAGCCTTATCTTCTATATATATTGAACTAATTTCCTATCTTGGCATATACGAGAAGGAGTTTTTGTTGCTTTGTTATATCTAGTGTGAGATTATCAGGCAAATAAAAAAGGGTGTATGTGATAAAGCTTTGGGTTCAACCAATTGTGCAGTATTGGTGAACCATACGACTTAGTCGGGCTATTGTATCCTGGGGGGGACAAGTCAAGATTTTTTCTGCTGCACCGATGTGAGGCTTTGCCTAACCGCAGAGGGCTTGAATCTCCTTAAAGAGAGCGAATTTTCCGCGCCTCAGCCAATAGTTATTGTAATTTTTGTTATATGTATTTTCTGGTGTTTTATTTGTAATTATCACCAACACTTCTTAACTAGTGCTAGTTTCAAATCAGTATTATTTTGAAACAACAAGTCTGATGATATAATCCCTTGGAGACTAATGATATGGGCTAAAAGATTGGGCAGCTAATTTTTTGACCAGAGACAGTTACAGTTTCTAAAACCCTAGACAAAGCTAGTTTGAATTGTATGATTATAATTGAAGCTAGTTTGAAATGTTCGCATGCATTGTGCCAAGCAATGCTTGCACAAAAATATGACATACATGCATGCCAACTGATATGAAGAAAAGAATGAACCTTGATGCATCTAAGCCCAGCAACAACTATTCCTTGCTCTGGATCCTCCCTAAGTTCCAAATGACCCAAGGATTTTTCAAGCAGATCGTAGATAACCTGCACAAATCAAGAAAACAGATGCTACAATTTTTTTCCCAAAAACAAGGGCACTCATAAATAGTAAAAATCAAAACTCCATAACGGCTATGCACGACCCTACTTCATTGTAAACTTCAAGGTAGGAGCAACAAACTTCGAAGCCATCAGAGCTATTGTCCTTCTTGATGAGATCAAAAATTGTATGCAAACTGAGAACCATGAGTCCAGGATCATGTCGAGTTCCAACCATTGTATATGTTTTACCACTGAAAATATAGAACAATGTTAGTGATGAAGATCATGGAAAAAAGAAAAAGAGCAAATCAGAAATTTCGCATGAAGCACATTTTCACATGAAGCACATTTAGGGCATCAAGAATTAAAGATCTGGAATAATTTTGAGTCTTCATGTCATTATAGTAGGTTTTAGTAATTAAGGCTATAATGGTAATTCCAATAATTGTTGGACACGGGTTGTAGTAGTCACCCATGGGTTTTATTTTGGGTCAAGTTATTAAATGGGTTATTAGATAGGGGTTTTATTATATCTAAAATAATCTTAATAGTTAAAAGTCCAAGTTTCTTATTTTGATATTGAAATAGAATTAGAAGTCATTAAAGTTTCCTATTATGATTGAAGTAGAATTGGAAGTCATAATTGGTCTAAAATATTAGTAATTGCTAAATATTTTTAGTTTCTAAATTTGAGTAATAATCCTTAGAGAATTAGGAGAGTCTTTAGCCTATAAATATATGTGTATCTTAATGATTCAATAGCAGAGTTAATATTTTGTGTTTGTGTGATTGGCCTATCCCTTGAGAGGGTGAAGCACTTCTCTCTCTCTCTCTCTCTCTCTCTCTCTCCTTCTTCTATCCAGCAAGGTTACTGTTCACGTCATTGTTCACAGTGCTTAGAACAACCACCCAACTACCCCTAAACACTGTGGCCTTGTTTGGTTTGTATTTTCCAAAAATTTTTGGAAAAAATTCTCTACAAATAAGTTTTCAAAAGTAATCAAACCAAACAAATTTTTCCAAAAAAATTTCTCAAAACTTGTTTGGTTTACAAGTTTTCCAAACAAATCTCTCTCTCATACACATCAAATCAATCACTTTTTCCAAAACTCTCTCTCAAAATAATTTTTCAAAACATCTTTTGAAAAAAACCAAACCAAACAACTTTTCGTACTTTTTATCTCTAAAACTCATCTCCCAAACTCAAACCAAACATACCCTGTATTTTCATTTCCGAAACCCTACCCTTTTATAAACTCTTAAACTCCTATTTTTTAAAATACTTTTGCAGCTACAAAATACCACCAAATCCAGCCCTACAAGTCTACTGTTGCTACTGCCAACATACTTAACCCGGGCTCACTACTTGCAGGAAAGTAATCCCTACTTGTCCTACATCAATTTAGTATTAGAGCTTCAAGATCCTACTTTTATTCTCCACCGTTTTTGATTTTTTTTTTTTTTTACAAAATTGTTTTATTGAATGCCATCGTGACAAACACTAAATTGAATTCCAAGTTCGATGCCTTCTCAAAAGATTATGAGGCTACCAGGAAGATGTTGCAATGATAAAGAGTGATGTGCATACTATCAAAATAACTTTGAATGAATTGAGAGCTTCCATGGAAAGATTGTTGGCTGCTATTTTAGAGAAGACTAATATCCAGGAGCAAAAGGATGATAGTGTTGAAAATTTTGAAGAAACTATGAAAGAACAAGATGAACATGCTGCTAATATTGAGAATATTGAAGAAAAGAAGGCGAAAATTAATTTGCTTACTAAAGAAAGCATGAAAGATCATCATAATCAATATTCTAAAGCTAAGGAAGCCAAAGAGAATGATGAGAATGCAACTGAACTTTCTACTCTTCACAAAAAAAATGAAGTTCACATTGAGTTTATTATTCTTGACAAATTCGATGTGGTCAATGGAGTGATAACAATATTAAACTTTTTGATTTTCTCATCGTTCATTCCCAACAATAAAGTTGAATGGTTGCAAGTACAAGATTCCATAATCCTTATAATTATAAAACTCGAGGTTGAGTTTTTTCGAATGGAGGGAAGAATGATGAAGATCATAGAAAGAAGAAAAAGAGCAAATATGAAATTTCACATGAAGCAAGAATTAAAAATTTAGAATAATTTTGAGTCTTCATGTCATTATAGTAGGTTTTAGTAATTAAGGGTATAATGGTAATTCCAATAATTGTTCGACATGGGTTGTAGGGGTCACCCATGGATTTTATTTTGGGTCAAGTTATTAAATGGGTTATTATATAGGGGTTTTATTATGTCTAAAATAATTATAGTAGTCAAAAGTCCAAATTTCCTATTTTGATATTGAAATAGAATTAGAAATTATTAAAATTTCCTATTATGATTAAAGTAGAATTAGAAATCCTACTTGGTCTAAAATATTAGTAGTTGCTAAATATTTTTAATTTCTAAATTTGAGTAATAGTCCTCATAGAATTAGGAGAGTCTTTAACCTATAAATGTATGTGTAATCTCAATGATTCAATAGCAGAGTTAATATTATGAAAATTTGAGATTGTGTTTGTATGATTGGCCTATCCCTTGCGAGGATGAAGCACTTCTCTCTCTCTCTCTCTCTCTCTCTCTCCTCCTTCTTCTTCTTCTTCTATCCAACAAGGTTACTATTCACAGTGCTTAGAACAACCACCCAACTACCTTAAACACTAGTGTTTTCATTCCCAAAACCCTACTCTTTTATAAACCCTTTAACTCCTTTTTTTAAAATACTTTTCCAGCCACAAAATCCCGCCAAATCCAGCCCTACAAGTCTACTGTTACTGCTGCCAGTATACTTAACCCGGGCTCACTACTTGCAGGAAAATAACCTACTTGTCCTACATCAGTTGGATTATAATCAGCACAAAAAATGATAACATAATGTTCCAAATTACATGTTGGCTGAGACTCCTATCAGATCAATAACAGCATATGATTAAAGCATACCATGTGATACTGATTTCCAATTTCTTCATCAGAAGGTTGACTGGAAACAAAATATATCAGTTTGCTACTCCTTTGTAGTACCTTATCCCAGAGTAATCTGATCACTAACATGAACCATAATCCACTGTGCATTCTAGAAATTTTGATGTCTTTGTTTCAAGCACACAGCTTCTTTCTAGCTCTATCAAACATGCAAAGCCTCTACAGTGCCTTTTGAACTAATGATAATTCACTCTTCACACAAGTAATACTTACCAGACATAACTTGGAAAACATAAGACATAATTCATTATGGAATTAATAAACACAACAAATCATCACTTCTCATGCCACAAATAAATGCACAGGCCAGAAAACTACATTATCAGTTCTTATGCAGTAATGATATTAATCAGCTGTTGGGCTGATAGAAGTTTCAAGGCTATGGGCTCCATGGTTGACAGTTTCAAATCCCAGAAGTGCTGATTGCCGAAACAAGTGAATAAACAAAAACTTCAAATATTTTTAAAAATATTCACACAGGCCATACCCCTCCTTTTTATTCTAAGTTTCGCTATCAATAGGAGAAAAAGGGAATCCATTGGACCCTTGTTTGGTGAAAAAGACAGCCTAATTTATTTTGCTTCATAAACCCCCTAAAGAGAAAATATATAATTGAGTAAGGACAAAATAAAATGTCTTTTTTCTTTTTTTTTCTTAGACAATATTACCAGAGTAACATGTTACTATGAAACAAAATAACATGTTACTGCCAAATAGAGTAACATGTTACTGTTACTGTTTACATCAATTTCGATGGTAATAAATTTTTTTTTTTTTAAAGAATTTCTTAGTCAACATGGATCTTATTTGATAGATCTTGATGAGAGAATTTTAAAAATACTAATTTTATTAAAAATCGACATCTATATCAAAAGTTATATTATTTTAAAGTTTAATATTTGAATAATAATGATATATGTTGGACTTTTCAAGAAAAACTTTTTATACTTGTCCTTAATACATTAAAGTTTTATTATGAGGGAGCTTTGACCAAATTCCCCCATAGAAAAATGTTAAGAAGCAGAGAGCCTCTATGATAGGCTCTGGAATTTGAACACGTGAAGTAATAGTTGCCCCTTGCCAAGTTAGGACACCAAGGACAGGTGCAAGCCTAACTGCAACACTCTGTCTATTGAATTGTAGGCTAAGAAGCACGAACACTTGTAGAAAAGTAGCGTGTCCATGTCGGATACCAATACTCATCCAGACACTTCCAACACGTGGGGACACGCATCCAAACATGTCTTATTATTTTACACTTTTTAGATTCAGACACACGACACGCTACAAACCCTCAGGAAACACACGTGTCCATCGCTTAGACATGCATGAAACACAATTAAGTTTAAACAAAATAACTTGGGATCCAATGATTAAAAAACACAACATAAATTTATACCTATTAATCCCTCCTCCTTAAAACTTTATAAATTAGTGTTATGTTATTTTATTTTATTTTTTATAATATTATCTTTGAATAAAGTATTCATATATTATGAGATATAACAAATGCATAAATAAAATAAAAAAAATTTTGCATCTTTGTCACGTGTGATATCCAGCATTTTTTATAAATTATAGTGTCGGCGTGTGTGGACACTAAAATTTTTCAGGTGCTTAATTAATGCCCAATCAATCAACACAAATTAAATGCCCTTGATTGATCAAAGTCAAAATATTCAAAATTTCTAAGAAATGTGGGTCCCACCAAAATTATGGGCATTGATCCGTTTCCAAATTTAAACATCCAATAAAGAAAGGTTGACCTATTATACTAATCTTCAAATGATTTAGGTTATACCAATCTTGAAATGATTTAGGATCTGATAATTTCTCTAATCATACCATGTCATGGTAAATATTAGACATTAAAAAATTCCAAGGACAGAACAAAGTAGATCATTTACCGAAACCAGTCAAGCAACCACTTGGATGAGGACAACCTTGGACAGCCAAACAATACTAACACAGGAATAGGAAAAGCTATATACAAAAAATAATAAACATTAACAAAATATGCCCAATAAAAAATATAAAAAAGAAACATAGATCCCCCTCAAAAAACTTCGTTTTAGCTATAATTATGCTTTCCTATATTAGACATAAAATTCCAATTGGCAAATGAATAAAAATGATTTTACAAAATAAGAGAAAATAACTCAAATAGAGTTTTTACTTTTTTGGGCACCAGAAGAGAGCTAGTTCATTTTTACCCAACCTCAACAGTTTTGGAAAGAATAATATATTTCTCATATACCTTCCAGTTGCGCCATATGCAAATACAGTTGCATTGAGACCTTGAACAACCCCAGCAATTACAGAAGATATACTTCTCTTGTAGACATCCTGTATGAAGGTGATATTTTTAGACTTGTTAGCCATAAAACAAAACAAAACAAAAACAATCTTCAAATAGCAGATAAATCCTCTATGATCACTTCTATATTCCTAACAGCCCTGAGGCCAAATAGAAGCAACGAAAAACGAAGTAACAAAGGGGGTAGGAAATTCCAATCCGACTTCTTTAGCCACTTTCACATCTATCATATTCGGGCAAGCTTACTTCATGGTGGAGCATTTAGCAATGCCAGCAGCCTAGTCAGGGGCAGTAGCAGCCCAGTGGGGAGCAGTAACAGTGCAACTGAAGTAAGTTCATAGAGCGGACTGGTAGTTGTGTCTCTTGGGCAGATCAAAGAGTTCATTCTACTCAGGAAGATGAGCTTGCTGAGTTTCAATAGCTGAATGTAGCCCGAGGAAATGTAAACGAACAAGGGGGACAGTTGGTATGGTCTACAGCTACTACAACACCAAACGCTAATACAATTTTTTCTACCGCTTGAGTTCCATAAATCTAAAAGTGACTTGAATGCATTAAATTTGAATGTACTGAACATAAAATCATGATGATTGTAATTCTTAATGAATTTAAGATTTTGAGGACCTCATCTAAAAGATTACGCAAACTGTAGTTTGATGCAAAGGTTGAAAATGCAGCTGCAAAACGTTATTGGAACTCTTCTATATTCTTGTGAGGAGCTAACTGTTGGAAATGGTTTGGGAAAAAACAGATTTTTCCTAAACTTTGGTCTATTCTTGAACCCATGAGCCAAAGTTGGCGGGTCTATGTGGCAACGAGTTATTTGCCACGTGACGATTCACTTCGTATATTTGGTTGCTCAAAACCATTATCGGGTGAATGAGAAATCGATGCCAAAATGAGCTCCATGAAAATGGTGTTTTGATGAGGTTTCCATAAATGATGAAGGAAAATGCTTGTCTCACATTGCTTGGGTGGGCAAGCATGATATGGGTTTATAAATCTTGAGTTTGCATCTTAGGGAGGGGCCTAAGGGGTACCCAAGTTTTGTAAAGGGGGTAGTTATGGGTAAACTGGGCCTTAACCCATTGGACCCAAAAACCATCACGCGCGCGCCCTGCCGCCTAGGCCTAGGCTTGGGTGTGGGCCTAGGCTTGGGCACGGGTGCGAGGTGTGAGGTTGGATTGGGCTTCTTGTGATCTAGCCCGGTGTTTATCTTTTTGAGCCAAAAACATTTGAATTTTATTTTTTCTAAATTTATTTCTTACCGTTTTGGAATTTAAATTTCTGTTTGAAATTCAAAATAAATTCCGAAATGACCCCAATGTTTCTGAACATTGACAGTTTGGTCCAACGCACCTTTCCAGCTTTTCCCTCCAACCCGAATAGGTTCCATGTCTATTAATCCTGTCCTGAACAACCACCAATTCTTCTATAAATAGGCAGTCCTCCATTTGTTCATTCTTTTCAATTTTCATTCTTCTTTTTGTCTGCATTTTTCTACATTTCCTTTGTAAGAGAGAGTATATACAATGAGTGTATTCGTTGAACAATTAGTGTGTAGTGTAGCTACTGATTGTTGTCAATCATTTATCCTGGAAGAGAGACGTCCATATTCTAAAAGCACCGTGGAGAGGGCGAATCTGTCTTAAAAAAAAATTGTGTGTAACGCTAGACTTGGTCATTTTTCTAGAAAAATAATACTGTAAGTATTTTGATTTAATTTTTCTGGCTTAATTTTTTTTTTTTTTCCTTTCCAAATTCTATTTTGTTTCTATAATAGAACAGTTTCTGTTTTTCTCTTCTTTTTTTTCAGTCTGTTTCGATGTTTTGTACTAACAGAATTTCTTCTTTCTTAATCTTTTCTTCGAATACAATGAAGCTTAACTAACAATCTTAAGACAGGCTCTTCTTTTTAAGACTAGTCTTCATTGTATTCAAAATTCTAATTTTATTTCAAATCAGTATTTTATCTTCTGGTTTTTGTACTAGAAAATTGTATTGATTTTAATTTGGCTTTCTGATTTTTGTACTAAAACTGGTACACTAAATCCGGTTGCTACAGCAACACCGGCTATTATTCAAAACCCTATTCAAGTTCCTGTGGTTCCGGTGAATCATGGAGAGAAACCAGAAAAATTTAACGATACAGAGGTTACAATATGGCAGCAAAAGATGTTATATCTTACAACTCTTAATCTTGTAAGATTTTTCCATGAAGATGCTCCAGTACTTAAAAGAGGATGAAAGTGATCGGCAAATTGTTGCTGCAATGAACACTTGGAAGCATTCTGATTTTCTATGCAGTAATTACCTCTTGAATGGCTTGGACAATATGCTGTATAATGCTTATAGTCCTCTTAAAATAGCAAAAGAATTGTGGGATTCTTTACAGAAAAAATACAAGACAAAGGATACAGACACGAAGAAATTCGTTGTTGACAAATTTCTGGACATTGTAATGATTGACTCTAAGACGGTTATTAGCCAATTGCAAAGTCTCCAACTTATCTTGCATGATATTCATGCAGAAGGTATGTCTCTCAGCAAATCATTCCAAGTTGCTACAATTGTGAAAAAATTACCGCCTACTTGGAAAGAGTTCAAGAACTACCTTAAGCATAAGCACAAAGAGATGAAATTGGAAGAACTCATTGTCCGACTGAGCATTGAAGAGGAACCAGAATGCTGAAAAGATAAGTGGTAAAAATCCCATTGAGTCCAAGGCTAATCTAGTGGAACAACTACACAAACCACATAACAACAAAAGGAAGTATGCTAGAGATGGTCCTAAACAAGGCGACAACAATGGCAATAAAAAGTTCAAAGGAAAATGCTGTAACTATGGCAAGACTAGACATCATGCCTCTGATTGTTGATGTCCAAGATGGATCATGGAAGTATAAGCAAAAAGACTACCAATCAAGCCAGTGTGACAGAACTACATTGCATCTCTGATGAGGTAAATGACATCAATCTCTCTGTAGTGGTGTCTGAGGCTAATTTGGTTGAAAATCCCAAGGAGTGGTGGGTCGACACTGGGACAACTAGTCACATTTGCACGAATAAGATGTTCACTTCATATAGTAAGGCTACCAATGGGGAACAACTATTCATGGGAAATTCTTCTACTTCTGCAGTGGCTGGACAAGGAAAGGTGATTTTGAAAATGACCTCGGGGAAGAACCTTACTTTCAACAACGTGCTGCATGTACCAGACATTCGCAAGAATTTTGTTTTTGGGTCTTTGTTGAGTAAAAATGGTTTTACACTTGTATTTGAGTCTGATAAATTTGTACTAACTAAAAGTGGTATGTATATGGGTAAAGGGTACATGAGCGATGGGCTCTTTAAAATGAATGTAATGACTGTTGTATCAATTTTTGCTATTAATAAGATTAACACAGCTTTTGTTTATATTCATGAGTCTTATTTATGATATGATAGATTAGAACATATGGATTTTGATCCTTTATATAAACTTCAAATTGATTATAATCATAAATGTGAAGTATGTGTAGAAGTGAAACTAACTAAGGTGTCATTTAAATCGGTAGAAAGAAAAACTGAATCTCTAGAATTAATTCATTATGATGTATGTGATCTTAAATTTGTTCAAACTAAATGAGGCAAAAAGTATTTGATAATATTTATTGATGATTGCACAAGATATTATTATGTATACTTAGAAGTAAAGATGAAACCTTAGAAATGTTTAAACGTTACAAAACCGAAGTCGAAAATCAACTAGATAAAACCATTAAAATGGTTAAAAGTGATAGGGGTAGTGAACATGATGAACCTTTAAATGAATTTTGTGCACAATGTGGCATTATTTATCAAACTACAGCACCATATTCTCCTCAGCAAAATGGAATTGCAGAAAGGAAGAATAGAACCCTTAAAAAAATGATAAATGCCATGTTACTAAGTTCAGACTTACCACAGAACTTGTGGGAGAAAACAATATTGTTTACTAATTATGTTCTTAACAGAATACCCCACAAGAAAACTAATAGCACTCCTTATAAGCTGTAGAAAGGTCGACTGCCTTTCTACGAATATTTTGAAATGTAAGGGTGTCTAGCAAAGGTAGTAGTTCCTATTCCTAAAAATACTAAAATAAGACCAAAAACAGTTGATTGTGTGTTTATTGGTTATACATATAATAGTAGTGCATATCGGTTTTTTACTCATAAGTCAAAAATACCTTATATACATGTAAATACTATTATAGAGTCTAGGAATGTTGTGTTCTTTGAACATGTTTTTTCTCCTAAGAAAAGATAGGAATTAAGTTCACAGAAAAGAACTTATGATTCTACACAAAGTCAGGATACTATTGACAATCAAGAGCAAGAGACTAGTATTGGTCATGACCAACAGGAAATAACTGATGATGAACCAAGAAGCAGTAAAAAAGCAAAAACATCAAAATCCTTTGATCCAAATTTTCTGACATACCTGTTAGAAAATGAGCCTCAAAATTTTAAGGAAACAATGTCGGGTCCTAAAGCACCATTATGGAAAGAGGCTGTTAATAGTGAAATTGAATCCATCATGTAAAATCACACTTGGGAGTTGGTGGATCTTCCACCCGGTTGTAAACCTCTTAGGTATAAACAGATATTTAAGAGAAAAATGAAAGCAAATAGTTCGATAGAAAAGTATAAAGCAAGACTTGCGGTAAAAGGTTACAAACAAAGGAAGGTCTGGACTCTTCTGTAACAAGAATCACATCCATTCACATGCTTATTGCTATAGCAACGTTATATAATCTTGAGATACATCAAATGGATGTTAAGACAACTTTTTTAAATGGAGATTTATATGAAGAAATCTACCTAGAACAATCCGAAGGGTTTATATTACCAGGAAAGGAAAGAAAGTGTGTCGGCTTATAAAATCTCTCTATAGATTAAAACAAGCTCGTAAGCAATAGCATGAGAAATTTGATCATGCTATGCCAACTCATGGATTTAAGATAAACGAGTATGACAAATGTGTCTGTTAAAAATACTAACAAAGGGTATGCCATAGTTTGCCTTTATGTGGATGACATGCTCATAATTGGTAACAGTCATAATATAATCAAATCAACCAAGCAAATGCTGAACAAAATATTTGACATGAATGACATGGGAGTAGCAGATGTTATTCTAGGAATGAAAATTACTAAAACATCAGAAGGATATGCATTATCTATCATATTATATTGAGAAAATACTTGGTAAATACATCAAGGATGATGTAAATGTGGCAAGAATACCTCTAGATGTCAATCTTTATTTGTCAAAAAATATAGGTGATAGGATGTATCAGTTAAACTACTCCCAGATCATTGAAAGTCTAATGTACCTAATGAATTGCACACGTCCTGATATAGCATATGCTGTCAGTAAGTTAAGTAAGTACACTAACAACCCCGGAGAAAATCATTGGAAAGCAATGATTCGGGTTCTTAGGTATCTAAGATTTATCCATGATCATGACTTGAACTTTACTCGATATCCAGTAGTACTCGAAGGCTATTGTGATGCCAATTGGATATCAGATATTGAAGATTCAAAATCCACTAGTGTTATATCTTTACTCTAGGAGGTGCAGTTGTTTCTTGGAAATCCTCGAAACAAACATGCATTGCACGGTTTACAATGGAATCTGAGTTCATAGTTTTAGATAAAGCAGGAGAAGAAGCAGAATGGCTTCACCATTTCTTAGAAGACATTCCAATGTGGCCAAAACCTGTGTCATCCATTTGCATTCATTGTGATAGTCAATCTGCAATAGGAAGGGCACAGAATCATATGCATAACGGTAAGTCACGACATATTCGTCATCGACATAATACCGTAAGACAATTGCTCTCAAATGGTATAATCTCAATAGATTATATAAAGTCTAAAGAGAATATCGCGGATCTGTTAACAAAAGGTTTAGCACAAGAGCAAATGTATAATTCATCAAAGGGAATGAGATTAAAGCCTATTACATAAGAGTTATCATAATGGTAACCCTACTTAGATGATTGAAGATCCCAAGAGCTAAGTTCAAAAGGACAACTAAGTTATGTGTGGCTCGCCAAAAATCACCAAGGGATTAAATTCCCTATCCATTCCTATAATGAGAACGATATCTGCAACATGTGTTATATGCAGGAGTTTAAGAGTAAGCTTTGTTTTTAATGATTACTTATATCTTGATTTAGGGATAAAAATCAAGATGAGTATGAGGCATACTAACAATAGAAATCACTTATATGAGTGTTGAACTGGGGCCGGTTCTATGAGAATGAAGAGGCTAAACTCTCTAGAGCACTCATGAATAACCAAGTATGTTTAAGGCCAAAATGAACACAATCGTGACAACCACGACGTGTCAAAAGATATTTTGTATAAAATCTATTGTCTTAACTTACACAAACGACTGAACAATTCAAGGCATCATGTCTATTGGTTAGCTAGTAAGTCCGATAGGTTATCACTAGAGAAGATTCAAAGTCGAAAGCTACTTGTCTAGATGCACGATATTTTCGATTTATACTCTCTTGACAATTTTGCATATTGTTGCATTTCTATTGTCATCAAATTCCATTCATATGGAAAATTGTTGAAAATGGTTTGAGAAAAAATAGATTTTTCCTAAACTTTGGTCTATTTTTAAAATGGGACCCATGCGCCAAAGCTGGCGGGTCTATGTTGTAACACGTTATTTGTCGTGTGACGATCCACTTCGTATATTTGGTTGCTCAAAACCGTTATCGGGTGAATGAAAAATCAATGTCAAAGTGAGTTCCATGAAAATGATGTTTTGGTGAGGTTTCCATAAAGGATGAAGGAAAAGGCTTATCCCACATTGCTCGGATGGGAAAACATGGGGCACCCAAGTTTTGTGGAGGGGGTAGATTATGGGTAAAGTGGACCTTGACCCATTGGATCCAAAAACCACCCCACCGGTGTGTGCCCCCCCCCGCCTGGACCGGGCCTGGGCCTAGGCTTGGGCGTAGGTGCGAAGTGTGAGGTTGGGTTAGGCTTCTTGTGGTCCAACCCAGAGCTTATCTTTTTGGGCCAAAAGCATTTTATTTTATATTGTGGTCCAGCCCAGTGCTTATTTTTTGGGCCAAAAACATTTTATTTTTTCTAAATTAAATTCTTATCTTTTTATAATTTAAATTTTTGTTTGAAATTCAAAATAAATTCCGAAATGACCCCGACGTTTCTGAACATTGGTAGTTTGGTCCAACGCACCTTTCCAGCTTTTTCTTCTAACCCAAACAAGTTCCACGCTAGTTCAATCCTGTCCCAAACAGCCACCAATTCTTTTATAAATAGGCAGTCCTCCATTTATTCATTCCATTTAATTTTCGTCCTTCTTTTTGTCTGCATTTTTCTGCATTTTCTTTGTAAGAAAGAGTATATACACTGAGTGTGTTCATTGAACAATTAATTTGTAGTGCTGCTACTGATTGTTGTCGATCATTTTATCCTGGGAGAGAGACGCCCATATTCTGAAAGCAATGTAGAGAGGACGAATCTGTCTTAAGGAAACAACGTATAACACTGGACTTGATCATTTTTCTGGAAAAATAATACTGTAAGTATTTTGGTTTAATTTTTCTGGTTTAATATTTTTTTTCCCTTTCCAAATTGTGTTTTGTTTCTATAATAGAACAGTTTCTATTTTTCTCCAATTTTTTTTCAGTCTGTTTCGGTGTTTCGTACTTGAACATAATTTCTTATTTCTTAATCTTTTCTCCGAATACAGTGAAGCTTAACTAACACTAACTAGGTAAGAAATAGAGGTAGTTGAACAAGGAATCTCTGGCCAAAAAGAATGAACCAAGCAGTCCACAATCCTTCGACTAATACTATGACTTCGTCATTTGTTTGTCGCTTTACATCATCAGAACAAAACACGGTGCCATAGCTGAATGCATCAAAAAGGTTAAGAAAAAAACCCAGTTGTGATCATTTCCCTATCCTCTCCTTTTATTTTGAAGAAGCAACATAACACTTGAAAGCACAAAAAAGGAAAAGCTTCATGAATAATAAAAACAGCAATAGAAACTACATACTGAATTAGTAGACTCAGGGCCGAATGCATAATCAAAAGAATACTTCCGCTCTTTCGTCCGATTTTGTATGCGATCAAGGTAGTACTTTGATAGGTCAGGATCCAAAACAAGCACCTCCTACAAATGCCATTGTCACACATTACACAAATTTCATTTCCCCAAAGACAAATAATAGCTCTTATTTCACAAAACACCAAAACAAAGTTCATAGCCAAGTAGAAAAGTGTTCCAACCTTATCATTGCTCACACGAACTATATCACGACCACGTTCCCTCTCCCTTACCGGCCTACATTTTACCGCAACCTAAAGCCAATAATTCAGGAGACCACAATCAGAGAAAAAACATGAAAATGCAACAAAAATCACATAAAGCAGAAAGAGAAACTCAGGACTAACCGTAAGGGTAGTGGTTTTCTTGGTTACCGGAGCTCTGATGCTTGGCATGTTTGATCACGCATTCGTTGCTGATAAATCACCAAATTAAACTAAAAATTCAAAGCCTGAGCTTCTTCGAATTGCATTATCAGCCAAAAAAATTCGAAAACAAGACACAAATTTCTTTTTACTCCATTCACATCTCGATATATATATATATATATATCCACAGACTCGGCTAAAAAATCACACAACTGGCGCGCGCGCACACGCACACACACAAAAACGTCAAAAGCTTCACTTCCTCGACTAAAAAACTACAATGAAACCCTAGACCTAAGACTAAGCCCAATGAATTTAACATTCTACGACAACGTAACATCAACATTGTCACGGCTGGCCAAATCTTCGTTTCCTAGAACCACATTGCTCAGATGCGTCAACAAAACTAATCGTTGAACTCAAAATCCCTCAATTTCTTTTTCAGCTGACAAATTCATGAAGCAAGAACTCCCAATTTCCCAAATGTGAGACAGAGCGAGAAAAAAAAGAATCAGAAATTTTCCGAGAAAATGCGCTCGAGAGAGGGAGAGAGAGAGAGAGAGAGAGAGATTAGAATTGGAAACTTGAATGGTTCAGGGGGTCTGGTCTGGTGCACTGGTTATGAAATTAATAAAAGACATTTAAAAATTTGTAGAAATTAATTAAGTAATTAATTAGTACGTTTTTTTTTTTTAATTTGAAGCAAAAGACAAGGAGAAATTATTGATTGGTCCTCAGCATCACCAAAAATATTATGATTAGTAAAAAAAATAAAATTTATGATTTTATATGTAGTAATTGAAGAATAATAAAAAAACATTATATATTATAATTGGTGAGAAATATTAGCACATAGAGTTGAGAAGTACCAAATAATTTTTCAGAAAGGAGTTTTGACGGAACTTGAGAGAGAGGGAGGTGGAGAGATGATCTGAGCCGTTGATTTATATTGGTATGGGAATCAGGTAAGGGCGTGTTTGGATTTTGTGGGAGAGATTTCTAGCCTTTTTGGTGATTGTTTTTTTTAACTTTTTGGGTCCGAAAATGACGTTTGACCTTTTCAACAACTGAACTAACAAAGCTGAATCTGATGGGTCTGCGATGTGCTTTGGTTGTTGATGATACGAAAGTGATCCACCAACGTTGTAAAAAGATGATTACTATAGACTGTATAGCTGTTTTTACTAGAATACATTGCTGTTCTTTATCTTATTTTTTTCACTTTTATTTCAAAAATAACCTTATAACTATCACATTATATGTATATGTTGTTCAACACAATGTTGGTATTAATAGATCCTACCACTTGTATATA
Organism: Camellia lanceoleosa; assembly: GCA_025200525.1. Classification (NCBI taxonomy): domain Eukaryota; kingdom Viridiplantae; phylum Streptophyta; class Magnoliopsida; order Ericales; family Theaceae; genus Camellia; species Camellia lanceoleosa. Next base: position 181,734,333 of record CM045758.1, on the reverse strand, counting down.
TTTTTGATATTGTGCTTGACAATTTGAATCAAAAAAAAAAAAGATATTGTGCTTGGCAATTAAATTAAAACACTATATAATAAAAAAAAAAAATAGATATTTATTGTAACATTCCTCTTGTTTCAATTACTGAAGAAAAATATTGAATTACATTTTATTTCATTTTTTTATAATTATATGAAACTTTTTGAAATGATTTTTATTAGCAGTGTTTAAAATGGTTATAATTTTTTTAATTAATAGTTTAACTATTTTAAGTGTTTTTTAATTAATATTCTTTAAGGCATCCATTACCAAGATTTTTTTTTTAATCATTTAGCAAAGTCATTTTCATGACAACTAAACCTGTTTTTGTTCCTTTAATTTTCTTTATTTCTAAGTAAATTATATTAAGTTTTTCCCCCTTACAAAAATTACAATTAGCTTCACAGTATTGACCAAATTATATTCACGTCTCCTACATTAATGGCAACTTTAATGGTGTCAATTAAAAGTAACGTTAAGTATTATAAAACAAATATCATGAAATGTTTTATAAAGATTTTTCATCATTTGATCAGTATGTGACATTTTATTATGTATATAATCTAAGAGTGAAAAATCTTCATAAAACTTTCATGATACCTAACATTACTCGTTAAGAACGAAAAATATTTTATAAAGATGATCATGAAAGATTTTTAACCCTTAGATTATATATCCAATAAGTTATAATATATAATATATAGATAGAGATTTTTTTATTACCATCCTCATGAAGCATTTTTTATGAAAGTGATACATGAACATATATAGCAAAAAAATCTATTAGGTCATGTTTTTATTTTCAAAAATTTTAAAATGATGAATAAAAAATATGTGAAAAAGTTAAAATAGTGTTTAAATTTAACCAAAATATATATATATATATATATATTGGAAAATGAGCCGTAGCTCGAAAACCTTGGCTCGAAATTGGCTCGAATGTCGTTTTGGGCGTTTTGGGTGGTCTGAAACAGAGGAGAAAAAGGAAGAGAAGAGAGGAAGAAGAGAGGAGAAGAGGAAGAGGAGGGGAAGAGGGAATAGAGAGAAGAGAGGGCCCTCCGCTCATCGGCCAGCCCCTCCGCTTGTCAGCGACACCAAAGATCGTCGTAACACCACCTCCCATTCGCCTCCGGCCCCGCCGAGCCTCCTCTCGCAAGACCACTGCCCTCCTCCTCCTCCTCCTTCTCTTCTCCCCTGTGATTATGCCCTCCTCATCCTCCTCCTCCTCCTCCTTCTCTTCTCCTCCGTGATTATGCCCTCCAGTCCTCATCCTCCTCCTCCTCCTCCTTCCTTCTCCTTCTTCAAATTGGATTCGAGCCAATTTCGAGCTCGATAATCTGAGCTCATGCTTGATTCGATATATATTCTTCTTTTTTTTTTTTTTTTCTATTTCTTGTATTTGAAAGACACTTGTTAGCAACAGGCTTGTATCAAATATGTTTTTTTTTTTTTTAACAAAAGCAAAAAAATTGACAACATTACCCACCGCTGGGGAGTGTTTGGTAGATTTTAGGGATGCCATCATTCATGTTTATAGTAAGGATACAATTTGGATGGGCTCAACCTAGACCGAATTTTTTTTAGGGCTTGAATAAGATGTTTTTAAATTCAATGTAAGTTTGGACAAAAATTTAAAAATCTAAATTAAATTTGGACGAGTTTGGGCAAATATATCAAACAATCCAAACAACTCGAAATCCGAATTTTACATATAGATATATAAAATTATCAAATATACATATAAATTATTAGTCATTACATGATATTAAAATAATTTAAATTATTAAATCATATTGAATATATATTATATATACAAGTAATACAAAATCTTATTTTTTTTATTCTCACTTATAAATTGTAAAGACTACTATAACAACACCTCCCTTACGTTATATAAATTATTTATTTTGATGTTATTAATAATTTTCTTAAAAAAATTGTAAATAGAGTCCAGTTTTAGTAATTTAAATAAATAAATAAATAACTGAAATTCATTTACAATTTAAATTTAACTCGAGTCGGATTTAAACAAACAATATCAAGTTATAATTCAGACCTGAACGGAATTGGATAATCTCAATATAGCTTAAACAAACTCAATATAGCTTAAACAAATTTAAACATCTTTTCAACCTAACCGAATTCACCTACACCCCTACTTTATAATATCACTTTCATTGCAGTTGGATCAGATCAGAGAGACAGTCGGAACAATCAAAAAAGCAAAAAAAAATGCACGGGGACCATATCACTCCCACCGGCAGTGTCTTCAAGTGTGATGCAGCTCAAATTGCGAGATACAGAGTTAGGGCCACACACACCACACCTCTAGACAACAAATTTATTTTAGTGTTTGGTTGGTGGACAATTTAATGAGTGTTTTTTTTTTTTTTTCTTTTTTTAATGATTGTGTTGGGAGCACATCAACGTTGACTATACAAAGGTGTATTTCTATCCTGTCTCTTTATGCCCAGATGGGTCCAAACCAAACACGGCACAACCACCATGGCCAGCCCCACATTCCAAGGTTTTGGTTTCTCAAAAATGTTTTTAATGTGAATTTTTTAATCTTTATCTACAAATTTTTACATAAAACCTTTATTTTATTTTATTTTATTTTATGGGTTTTTTTTAAATAAAGAAAAGATTGAAAAAGCTTACTGCCAAACAAACAAGTCTAAGAATTGCTGAGACAATATTGAAATCAAGGTACAACCCAATAAATGCATGAAATAATTGTAACGTATGGAGTTGTACAACCAATAAATGCATGAATTACTTGTAACATATCCGTAGTTGTACATGTATATAATTCTAACATTTTCCTTCCCTTATTTGTTGTGGTGCATACAAGAGACAAGGACAAAGACAAGAACAAGAATGTGAAGTTATGGCCCCGTTTGTTTCCAGAGATAGAATGGAGGGGATTGATAGTGAGGGGATTAATAGTGAGGGGATTGTTAGTGAGGGGATTGTTAGTGAGGGTTGTTTGTTTTCAGAGATAGAATGGAGGATTGATAGTGAGGGATTAATAGTGAGGATTGTTAGTGGGGATTAATAGTGAGGGATTGATTGAGAGTTAATAGTGAGGAATTGGTAAATTATTTTTATATAAAATAATAAAACAAATATAAAAATATAAAAATTAAACATTAATATTTAAAAAACATATATAAAAAAAAAAAAAATAAAAAATTTCTAATCCCTCACTATTTTTCTAATACCATCTCTCTACTCCTATGAATCCTCCCAAGGTATTAGTAAATTACCAAGACTGACTAGTCTCTCTCTCAAAACAAACAGCGACACTTAGTAATACCAAGGTATTAGTTAGTCCCAAGGTATTAGTAGTCCCAATGCTATCTCTCAAAACAAACACCCCATATACTAGTCCCAAGGTATTAGCAATCCCAATACCCTCCCTATAACCCAAAACAAACGGGGCCTATAAGACATCTTTCTTCAGTGTTTAAAGAAAAATAAAAACAAAAATACGTTGATTTTATTTTTGACAATAAATAGCATCAGAACTAGTTTTTTTGTCCATCACAATAACCCCGCCCTCACAGAATCTCAAAATCAACTTTTGGAGAGTAATATTGCCAGTACTAATTTTTATACAATTTTTTCATAAAATGGTATCATAGTGACATTTTTATAATTAAATGTCATTTTAATAAATATTTTTTTGAATAATCTTTTTTAATATAGGCATATAATGCAATGCCCTCAAAGTTGCATTTTTTTTTTCTCGCTAAAACAACATATTCTATGTTTTTCTGGGTGAATAACATACATGCGTACGTACATATTCTATGTTGCCAAGAGCAGAGCTGGTCAAAAACTAGGCTCAGCCCTAAATGACCTTTTTAAAAATAAAACTCCTTATAATAATCACAATAAATAAAATAAAATTTATATATAATATCCACAAAATATGCTCATATCTATAATCATTAAAATTAGGAAAAATTATTAATAAATTTCATTTAAAAGTGTTTTAACTCAAGAAATTTATGAAAGAATTTTTTAACCCATTTAGTTCTATGTATGTATAGTTTTATTCCATGAAATTTTTTTTTTTTATTTACACTATTTTCTTGGACACTTATGCCCTTATATTTAATTTTGATACCTTTATAAATATTTTTTAAACGGTTAGCAATTTTATGATGTGAACATTCATAATTTAAAATTCGCATTGGTAGGAATGTAAAATTGGCCCGTCGGCGAGCCGAGGCAGGTTTGGCCCGTTGACAATGTGAATATTCACATTGACATGTTAACATTCACATTAATAGGAGTGTAAATTGGCCCGCGTCCCGTGGCTGCGCGAAACCCGCCCGCGGCCCAAGGCGGGTTCGGTCCGACCCGTTGACAATGTGAATATTCACATTGACATGTTAACATTCACATTGATAAGAGTATAAAATTGGTCCGCGGCCTGGGGCAGGCCTGGCCCAGTCCAGCCCGTTGACAATGTAAATATTCACATTGATAGGAGTATAAAATTAGTCTGTACTCGTGGTCGCCGAAAACTTCGCCCTGCGACTGATGACAGTGTGAATATTTACATTGATATGTTAACATTCACATTAATAAAAGTATAAAATTGGCCAGCGGCCCAGAGCGGGCCCGACCCGGCCCGTTGACAATGTGAATATTCACATTGACATGTTAACATTCATATTGATAAGAGTGTAAAATTGGTCTGCAACGCTGGCCCGGACTTCGAGCGGACTCGTGACAATGTGAATATTCACATTGACATGTTAACATTAACATTGATAGGAGTATAAAATTTGTCCGCTGCCCGAAGCTTGCCCGCGGCCCAGGGCAGGCGCGACCCGGCCCGTTAACAATGTGAATATTCACATTGACATGTTAAAATGCACATTGATAGGAATGTAGAATTGGCCCACGGCCCATGGGCTGCTCGAAGCCCGCCCACGGCCCGGGGCAGGCTCATTTGGGTCCGAGCCCGAGCATGTCCCAGACTCTAGGTTAGAGCCTAGGTCATCACTTTGAAACCCGGCACTGCCCATTGGCCCGCTTAAGGCCCATTCAAGGCTCGATCCGAGGCCCAGGCCGCGCCGAGGCGCAATGTATTTTTTTGTGGAAAATAATAAAATTTTTGTAGAAAAAATTAAAAATAATTTTAAAAAAATGGCCAGGCCCGCCCAAGCCCGACCTAAGCTCGAGGCTAGGCCCAGGCCCACCATCTCGACCCAAGTCTCGATCCATCGGCCCATCCAAAGCCCGAATACCCTTGTGCCAAGGCTAGGGCCTAGGCCTACTTTTTTGGCCCGTAGGCCGACCCGAGAAAGGCTCGTTTGGGCCCAGGCTCGAGCCTAATCCGAGAACCTAGGCTAGGGCCTGGGCCATCACTTTGAAGCCCGGCCCGGGCAATCAGCCCGGTTAAGGCTCATTCAAGGCTCGGTCCGAGACCCGGCCTACGCCGAGGCCTAGTGTCTTTTTTTGTAGAAAATAATAAAATTTTGGTAGAAAAAATTAAAAAGAATTTTTAAAAAAATGGCCGTGCTACTTGTGAGTGGGGGGGCGACCACAGGCTAATTTTACACTCCTATCAATGTAACAACCCAGATTTCTAATTATTCTGTAGAATTTATACTAATATTATTTAATCTCAGTTCATAAAATATATAATTTATTATATATTATTATGTGTAATTTTGTAAAATAATATAATTATTAAAAGTTTAGGGGCCGAAATAATAATAATAATAATAATAATAATAATAATAATGGGTGTGGTACTAAAATAAATAATTAATTTTTTGTTAGTATAAGATAAAGTGTAATTTAATTAAGAATTAATTAATTTATATAATTATATTAAAATATTGGGTTAAAGTATAATTATCTTAAATATTTATTTGGGATAAGATTGAATCTGCGAATTCATTATCAAAATCTGAGGGATATTATGCCTGGACACGTGTTTGCCTCTGGATGGCCTCACCTCCCTATAAATAGGGAGGTGATTCGGCTGGAAGGAAAGGAGAGAGAAAAGAAAGAAGAAAAGAAAAGAGAAAGAAATAAAAGAAAGAGAGGAAAAAAGGGAAAGAATGGTGAAAATTAAAAGGGTCTTTGATAGTGGAAAGAAAGAGTAAGGTATCAAAGATAAATAAACCTTAGGGGGCGAAATGTAATTTCTCAAACCTTAAGAGAGAATCCGTATTTTAGTCAAATCTCGAAAGAGTGTTGATAATTTGCCTCTTTTTTTATTTTGAGTAAATACATTTACAATTAACAAATTTTATGTACTTTTTTTTTGAAAAGACGTGTTTTTGTACATGTTTCTACAAGATTTGTACTATTTTATTTTCTCACGATTATTTCACACGTATTCCTTTTTCTTTTCAATATTTTTATGTTAAATTGCTTATAATATTAAAATAATTCAGTGCAGAACAAAAGTACGGGATACTTCTAATTTTAATTTTTTAATAAGTGAATCCTAAAAAGCCAAATCAAACAATCTGATTACATTTCATAAATTACAATATAACATTTTCATAAATTATTTGTTTTTTTTTTTTTATGGAAACTTTTGTCGGAATACCAAATTGGTGAAGTCCAATATTTAATTTCTTTTTAAATATATTTTGGAAAAAATAGCGTTTAGCATTTGTTTTGGTATTGATGTGTTCATGAGTTTTTAATGAAGATTTGAAAACAGTTTGGACAGATGTACAATTATCAGCGAAATTGTGAAAATTTTTGAAAAAACTTTTTGGAAAAAAAATGAATACGATTATTATATTCCACAATTTATAACAAAACATTTTTGTCAATCAAATTGCAATAATTTTTTTTTTTTTTTTGGTAAGACTTTTCTAAATTACAAAATTGGTGAAACCCAATTTGTATATTTTTTTAAAAAAATATTTTTACATAAAAAATGGATCAAGGTGGCAATATGTGTTCATTTTCCCATATCATCTAAGCAGTAATGATATATCCTTATAATTTTGAAATTCTAATTAAGCTCTAATGATATGACAGGGAATAAAAGAAACAAAAAATAAGCCAAAACATCACCATCACTGTGGAGCCCACACAATTAGAGCTCCTTTAAAACTTTCAATTTAGAGCTCTCAAACATTTTTCATCATCACTTTCTATAGAGCTGACATGCTGCAATAATTTATGCTGCATCACTTCACCTAACAACATGTCAAGTGAAGTCACATGATGACGGATTGAATAGCAATATTGAAGGGCAAAAATGTCAATTTACTATTTTTTACTTTACTTATATTATTTTATAATATATTTTTTTGTAAAAAGTCAAAAAATTCTTGCCAAACATACAAAAAAAATCTACATGTAGTAAAGTATCAATCAAATATTATTTTTTCTCATATGTTTAAATGCAAAATTACTAATTAAACCTTGCATAACCTAACTTATTGGCAAAATCGGGCTTGTTTGGTTAGTTTTTCAAAAAAAAATTTGAGAAAAATTTTCTACAAACAAATTTTCAAGAGTAATCAAACCAAATAAATTTTTTCAAAAAAAATCTTAAAATTTTGTTTGATTATCTACTTTCCAAAATTATTCTCTCATACACATCAAATCAATCACTTTTTTTAAAACTCTGTCCCCAAAACAATTTTTCAAAACCATTTTTGAAAAAATACAAACCAAACAAGTTTTTGTACTTTTTATCTCAAAAACTACTCTACAAACACAAACCAAACACACCCATTTTTGATATATGAGCTAAAATTATTTGAAAGGCCCTAAATTTTGTTAAAATTTGGGGGCCCAAGCCAGCCTAGCCTTGTTGTTGGGCTTGCCTCTGGTCGGACCTGGTAAACCCATGCAAGCCTCTACAATGAATTGGTACCAATCACTACTATTTCAATAAATAAACTAAACCAAAAAAGTTTGATCAGATGAACTATTAACACTTCACTAGCATGCTTACTGCCTCACAGATCTTCACATCCTTTTGTTAACTGTTCGATCAAAATGAATAATTTAAAACCTATATGTTTTCATTGTCCACATGATCTTCTAAGTTTCATAATGAAATGCCAAGTTACTTGGATGTGCTAAAGTACTGCGTTTGTTAAAATTGTTCAACTCACATTCAGGTAGGTAGTTGATTCTTCTTTTCAAAATTTGTTTTCTAAGAAATGATTTCAGGGTAGCAACCAAACACCAAAAAATAAAAGTGAAAGGCAATTATTTTACCTGTAGAAGTTTTTATAGAAAAACATTTTCAAATGTAGAATATTTTGTGCTGAAACAAACAGAACCAAGTAATTTTATTGTCTTGTTGCAGCCTATCTAGGTAAGAGAAAACAAAGCAAAGACTTACTGTATCTAGAAGATAGCCTTAATCCATCAGTCCTAAAAACAATAAAAAGGTCCAAATACTCATAAATCATTGTTTTATTTTAGTCACTAATAGATATCATCATGATATAAATGGATTGTATGCATTATTAGTTCATATATCTGTACATGTAAATTCAAACCTTTATTTTAGTCACGAATAGATATCATCGTGATATAAATGGATTGTAAGCATTAGTTCATATATCTGTACATGTAACTTCACACCTGTTTCACAAATTCAATATGGACGTGTAAGCAGAAACATGTTTGTCACAGCACTCTGCATCCCATGAGAAGTCCTTTGTCATCGCCTCCATTATCTTCCTATTCCACTGGGATGGGTTGTTCTTCTACACAATCGGACAAGACAACAAAGATATCAAATGTTTAGCTCCTTTTTCGAACATAAAAGTAAATTATTCAATCAAGGTAAAGCACACACAGACGCAAAGAGTTTGACACAGAAACAAAAGCAACTTCACAGATGCACAGGGGAATACGCACAATTTCATCAATTGCTCGGCTTAAGGATACATTTCCAAATGTATTGTTGATGTACTGGGAGAATTCCGTGCTCTCAAAGTCATAATCTTTGATCTGCCTACTGAGAGAATACATAAATTAGACACTGGATCTTTCTCTTTTCAATTAGCTAAAAAAATAAAGGAAAGTAGCAAATTATTAAAAACTCTTCAAATTCTCTAACAAACCTGAATTGGTTATCAATAAGAGTTGCTGCAACTGGAGCAGCTCCATATCTTAGAGCCTTCAGCTACAGTTTCAAAAATAAAAAACATGAACAATATTTTGTAAAAGATATTTACACATTCAAAAGCAAAACATTATATAACATTTTAAGTAAATAGAGTAAGGATGGATGTGTTCCCAATAATAGCACAAATGCAGGACTTAGAAACATGCAATAAAAGACACTGAGAGCACTATTAGGGAAAGCAATCTGATTTAACCTGAAGGCACTAAAAACAAAAGAGGGACATCAAAAGTCTGCTAAACTGAGAGTAAATATATCCAAAAAAGATAAAGAAAAAGAAAAGAATGAGTTGAAAATGGCCTCGGGATCTAGATAAAGGTAAATATCCAAAACTGAATATCACATCCACTACCCTATGTTCCTGGGATAGAAGGTCTTATTTAGACAGCGTTATATGTAAATGTAGAAAAATTTTAATATACCGGTATGTTATGTATTATACTGAGGGTAATGCCAGGATAAGGAGGAATACCAAAATTAGCATGGGTTGAGATAGAAAGGAATCACAGATTGGCTTGCTGTTTAACTGAAATTTTGGCCCTTGATCAAGTGGAATATTGAAACAGTATTTGGGTATAAAAAAAGACAAGGATTTGTTGAGTTCAGTTCTTTTGGATGCATGCAAATATTACATATAAGCATATAAAATTTCTTTGAAGGATCCTTTCAATAGTTCACACATAAACCAGGACCCATGGTCCACAACAGAGAGTCGTACAAGAAATTACTTCAGAGTAAATGTGACAACAGCAACTGAGCTGCTGATTTTAGGAAGAATATTTATAGGCTACACATACTGGCACTTGGAGCACTGGATCATCAAAAGATTGGCATAATATAATATCAGATCCTGCAAAGATTAAATGGGACAAGGCTTCATCATATTCATTTAAAAATCTCACGTTATCATCCTGCAAAGTGTGGAAAGTACCAAGAAAGTGTATCAGTAGAGCAAAAGGTAAAAGAAGCATCATGAAACAAATTACTTTCTGACATAGGAATAACAAATATGCAGCCTATATCTTCTCGTTGAAGTATGACAAACAATGGGGGAATTCTTTTGGAAGACCATCTTAAATAATTTTTTAACAGTCATGAACAGAAAGGCAGTGCAATAAAAACTACCATCATGTTATGCAGGCAAACACACCCATTTTGATACTTTAGCAACAAGACCACTCTGTCATAAACAATAGCAGTGAATTGTTTTAACCATGACACTTGACTACCACCAAAAACTTTTATTGTGGATCCAAGATCTTGTCTACTTTCAGGTCAAATGAGAGAGTTTTAAATTTAAAAGGTTGACAAGGATATAGTTCTTCTATAAGTAATCATTAGTAGCTATGAGACTTGCCTTTTGACATATTTTGGAATGTATTATACAACATAAAATCCTGGATTAAAGAAACCTGGCAGATAAACCGAAACAATATGAACATTTTTATTCCATGCTTTGATACCAAACCAAACCAAACCAACACTTAAGTCCTATCAAATGGGGTTGGCTACATGAATCCTTCTTCTCCACGCGGCCCTATCAAAGACCATTTCATTAGTCAAATTAAGTAGATCCATATCTCTATTTACAACGCTAGCTAACGTTAATCTAGGCCTACCCCGTCCCCTAGTACTTCCATCTACCATTACAATATCGCATCTCTTCACTACTGCCACTGTTGGTCTCCGTTGAATATGACCAAACCATCTTAATCGATTCTCTTTCAACTTATCTTCTATCGGTGCTAAAGAGAAAAATTTAGGTAGCGTATGGTAGAGTTTTCTAAATATGATTTGAGAATAGAGCTGTATTTTGAGTTTGTAAGTTTTGAAATTATGATTCGAGTATGGAAAATTTATTTGGTAGATGAATTTTGAAAAGAATTTTGAATTGAGTGGGGAATTTTTTATGTGACATATGATATTTGATACAAAAATTTACAACTCATAACCAAGCACACAACTCAAAATTCTATTCAAAGCTCATAAAAAAATTTAAAAAATTCTATTTTTTTTTAATTTAAAATATAAAAAATAACAGGTGCCAATTGTTTAAAAAATATATATATAAAAAAAATAAATAAATAAAGTATTGTTCCGGTCAATCGGCCGGACGTCCGAGAGGACAACCGGTTAGCCCAAATTTTCCTGCCTTGGAAAGAGTTTTCAAAAATGGGTGTGGAATTAATTTTTGAAAACTCTAAACAAACAAGACACTCAAAACAAAGGGTGAAAATATGTTTGGAGAAGCTAACCAAACACAACCTTAATCTTCCACCACAAATATTGCAATTTAAAGGCAAAGCACGAAACACAAAACATTGCTAACAATAGCAATTCCTTTCAAAGACATAATTTTACTTTTCAACAAATCAGATGACACGAAAAGAAAGAAAAAAAAAAAAGTTTAAATTTAAAAATAAAAAAATAATAAAAAAAAAAAAGAAAGAAAAAAACTGGTGATATTTGGCAAATGCATGTCAAACTGAGTCATCCATGCCTCGGCTTGCAGCACATATTTAATGATGTCACTGCTTGGTTTTATAATTGCCCAGCCTTGAGGACCACCTTTTCTTAAGCAAGCCTCAAAAATGCTTTTGAAAATCTAGATTGGAAGAGAAGAAATGACGATTCTTAGAATCCATTTCATGATTGTGGCAATACATTTTCATTTTTCAGTTAACAAGAAAGGAGACTTAAACTATTTAGCTACCAAAACAGTGCCTTTTTCCAGGTTGCTAAGGTACTGCCTTTTTTATACATCCATGTTTTTCCTATATGAACAGAAGACAAATGGGAACCAAAGAGCACAAGAAATTGAAAGGAGAAATGCTTGTACCTTGAGTTCTTCCTTAAAAGATTCCAGTGCCCTGTTTATGCCTTCAATTTTTCTCGTCCCCATAAAGATAAACTGTATAAAATAACTGGACAAATCAAATTCGAGGAAATCATTCGATAAAGGAATGAAGTACAGATGTGAACTTTCAGTTTAAAAAACTCCTAGCTGAATGGCTAATCCATTCCTCCTCATTGTCAAAAATTGTTCATCAGTGTCCCATTAATAACCTTCCCACATCGATGGTTGGATTTTCAATAGAATTAGGATAATCAAACAACCTTTATATTAAAAAGGGGAAACTAAGTACTGACAAACCTGAACACCTTTTCTGGAAGCAATCCAAACAAGTGCCTTGAGGTTCTCCAGATCAACATCTGACACTTCTGAAAAGATGCAGCCAACCTATAATACATCATTCTTTAAGATCTGCTAAAAGCATGCAGATATATTACAGAAGAGTGGAAAAAATGCATGCATGACAGAAATTAAGCAAAATTAAACATTAATTTGTTCCAGCCATTCTGAGAAGATTAGAGGTGGTTGACGTCTAATCTATAACCAGTTCAACAAATCGAGGAAAAAAATATATGACCATTTTTTGCCGAGTCCGCATGCCCTTAAATTTCAAGTTTGATGGGTCTAATCTCTAGATATGCACCTGCACCCAACACTCGCGCCCAAGTCTGTGTAACATAAATTTAAACTATCAAAGCATGGTCAGCTATAAAGCACTGTCCCATTTCTGTATTTGAAATACACATCTGGGTGTAAACAAATAATGTATTATTCATGTCAAAGCTTTCCTGGAAAGAAGATTTGGATTATTGTACAAAATTACCAGAATGTTTCCCCAGCTGACCAAACAGATATCTATTTTACATTCAGATGTTATGTTAACTTATGACATATGAAGCACAGATTAAAAGAGGAACAGGAAGAAGAGGAAAAAGAAAAAGAAAGAAATGATCTAAATAAGTGCACTTTTTAACTTTTTATGAAATATGGGTTGGGTTTGAAGTGATGTGACTTAAATAGGATAGTAACTTTTTGAATTTTTGACTTTTTTAGATTATGACAAACAAGGCCTTACAGTAATAATAGAAGCATTCTCAGATATCCCCACATGCTGCTGTAGTGCGATTTTGCAAACAGCTTTCCCCTTCATATCATCCACACTGTAGCTTTGTGGAAGAAAGTGATCCATGGAAGGATTCCAGGTGGAGTTGTCAAATCCACAAGGAGCAACCAGCAACTTGTCCCTATATGCAAATCCAAACAAAAAAAATCTTTTAGGATTAAAAGTTCAATTCCTAGAGCTTACATTATAGAATAAAAATGTTAGTGAACCTATTTACTAGTTGAATCAAGAAAATTCTGTTCCATTTCAGTTTATAACAAGATGGGTAGAAAAAAGGACACACGGCATAGAAAATTTAAGCATTGAAATTCAGAAATGGCTTGAAAGAACTACTTACTTGTGAACTGCTAAGGTGGATTCCAGCCCATAACTCAAACTACGAATAATCAGACCTTTTGAATGCATAGATGACATTATTACAACTTTATTGGAGTAAACAATTCCGCCCTGCAAATTTGTAGAAGGAACCCAAAAATATGTGCTGATGTTCACAAGAATGAAGCTAAAGATTCTATTATATTGGGGATATTGCAACATGTAAGCTATATCAATTAACGAAGGAAAAAAGGGTAAAGAAATATGGCTTTAGAACAATTCTCCCACAAAATAGAGGGCAGTTGATGCAAGGATGTGAAGATTTGGGGTTATGTTATGCCAATCAGTAGCAACTAGCAACTGAGTTTTCTGTGCAGATTACAAATTATACCATGAACAGAGGTGGCGTCAAGTGTTAACAGATAGGGTAAGCTGACCTTATCTGACTTCTTAAAAATTGAGGGGGGGGGGGGGGGGGGGGGGGGGGGGGGCCAACCCATGATTAAAAATAATGAACCCACCGCACATGCCCAATGCATTCAACATGAGTTTAGCGGCTTCAGCCCATTTTCCTTAAAAATAATAATAATAAAATAAAAATAAAAAATTGAAATGGGCAATGGTTACTTTTTAATATTTCCCCATCAGTCTCCTTCACTTCCCCTCTCTCTCAACTGTGTCTAACAAACACGGAGACAACAAACACCGTACATGAAGAAGCGGTGGACTTCAACTTCAAGACCTCTCTAGCTCTCTCATATCTCTCAAAGGAAACTTCCTTGAGGTTATTACGTAATTCTAAAATATGAAACTTCGTCAAGGACAATTGTAAAATTACACTTATTTGCTTCTTCTTTTTTTTGGGTCAAAAACAATTGCATCAATGTATTAAGATTTTAGAGTATTTGTGTTCAAGTTTTTGCATGACTCCATCAAGAGAAAAATTTGGAGCTGCCACTGGAACTTGGCAATCACAAACCTAAACAGTTTCAATCTTAGTTATAAAACCCTTCTGAGATTAATGTAATCATTGCATTTGAACTTTAGAATTTATGATATACATCTCAAATTTTATGGAACCATTATTTGAGTTGAAAAATGGTCTATCATCAATATGATAAAGATTACTTTCTTATGCTCCTTTTTACTGAATTTTAATATCAAATGACCCCATTTATTATGACAGGAACTATTTCATCCAATGAAAAAATACAATTCATTTGGCACATTAATGCAACGGAGCCTTTAGATGTTGACAAGATGAGTCTTAGTGTTTAGATGAGCAATATAACACATGAAAAGCGTTGACAAGACGTGTCTTAGTGTTTAGACAAGCAATATAACACATGAAAAACCATGGCCAAAATTTTCATTGAAATATAACCAGTATAAATAGGAAGAAATGCATACCTTTAAGATGTTGACAAGATGTGTCTTAGTGTTATCTTGCAAACGATCATGACGGTGTAGTGTAGAAGGATCAAGTCCACACAGTGCTAGCTTATCAGGTTGCTCAAGACACTAATGTAATAGAATATAAAGAGTGATGATAGTTGATGATGTCAAGACAGCAAGGACCCATAAAAAATTGTAAAAAAAATCCAGAAAATAATAACCCAAGGAACTTGCCTGAGAATCAAAGTCCTGACATGTCAGCAATATCCTAGTACTGCCTAATCCCTGTATATTGAGACAAGAACATCGTTATGACAACATCATGTTCTTTATAATTAATTGTCAAATTATTACAGATTCAAATAACCCATCTAATGTAGATCCACATAATGCTTACAACAGTGGATAAACTGACATACGGCTACAAGCTCTCAAGGGCACCTCCCGTTTAGTCAAAATACTAGAGCTAGGATTTGGACCCCAAAACCTTCCCCAAGGGGTGTAGCAGTTACCACAAAATCTACTTTAAGGTTGGTGATCCTTTTAAAATTTATTTCTAACTCGGTTTGAAATTGAAATAGCTATTCAACAACTATTTGTGCTGGAGCAGTACAAACTTATACTGGTCTGAAAAATAATGAAAATATATACATAACACACTTCCTACTATTAGCCAAGCAAGAAAGATTAGAGTAATTGTACATATCCCTAGTGATTAGTCTCAACTCAAGATGGGTTAGACACACCTTGGCATAGCTTTAAAAAAAATAAAAATAAATAAATAAAAACTACAGGGTCAAGATCATGTTCTACGAATTTAAGCAGTAAAACATGCGCTTAATATAGCACAACATCAATAGGCCATATCATATCATTCACCATGACGAAAAGAAATAGTTGCAAGTTGCACCTGTTTAACAAAAACATCCCAGAAAAGTGGCCCGACAATAGCAGTTTGCCAGTTATGTATATGTAACACATCAGGCTGCTTTCCTGATTTGACTATATAATCCAATGAAGCTCGGGAGAAATAAGTGAATCTGACAGCATCAAGTAAATGACCCATTAAAAAAGGACAAACAAAAGAAGAGTTAAACAGTAGGTAGAAATAAATATTAACAAAGCACACAAATAGACTTTTTTGTTTCCGTTAGTCGTGGCCAGACAGCAAGACCAGTCGCAGTGGTTTCCCCCATGGAGACAAACAACCCCAACCTCTATGGAATCGAACTTGATATTAAACCTCAGGAAATTACATAGAGATCAAGGAAAAATAAATAAAATCTCAAGTAGCAGCTGGAATGACTAAACTTTCAAACTGAAAAGAAATAAGTTAAACCAGGGAAAATGGTTTACTACTTGACCCTAGTAAAAACTTCAAAACTACAGTCTACAGTTGCCCTAGAACCAGATCAAGACAGAATCAAATTATTTCATCTTCCGATTAAGTATAGCCTTACTATGTTAGAATGTGATGTTGTACAAAGGAACAAAGGAATCCCCTCATACGAACTATATATCTCTAACTGAATATTTCTGGTAACAGTTTTTCTTTTAAAGTATGAAAACATTGTTTCAGGAACCTCTTCAGTGCCTTCAGTATCAATCCTCCCATTCATGTCTCATCCATGCTGGCAAAATAATTTCAAAGTTTACCCTTGACAAATTTCTTCTCCAAAA
Source organism: Camellia lanceoleosa (assembly GCA_025200525.1). NCBI lineage: Eukaryota > Viridiplantae > Streptophyta > Magnoliopsida > Ericales > Theaceae > Camellia > Camellia lanceoleosa. Next base: position 181,717,797 of record CM045758.1, on the reverse strand, counting down.
AGAATGTTAACATCCTAATTGGTTCCAAAAGCAAACGCAAGGCCTTTCTGTATTGAACACAGACAATTTATTTTGCAAATAACAAGATTCAAGAACAAGAAGTGCAAGCAAATCAATTAAATTAAACTTGGCATATGCCCAACATGACGACTCCACAAAGTAAATAGTCCATTAATCAATGAGTGCAACTCAGTTCAGGTGGGATCCACCTGGTGCAAAAATAATAAATAAATAAAGAGTCAAAACAAAACAAACTAATAAACAAAAAATCAAAGGATCAAAATTAGTTTTGAAAATGCTGATTTAAAGCTGCACTGACCAGTAAATAACCAAACTAAACAACCCAAACAATTGCAGGTTGGTAAGTATAGTTGGTAATAAAGAAAAATAGGGTTTTACAGAAATCTTAATGTTTTGACAAACCTGGAGACATCATAAAACACTGAGCAAATACATAGCAATTTGTCCGAGGAAAAAGAAAAAATCAAGGAAAATAAACTACAGAAAGGACAAAAAGCAATTGGTAAAAGCATCTTATGGTTCTTTTCTGATACTTTTAGAGGATAAAGCTTTGATGGGGGATGAAGCCAAAAAGAAAAGGGGAAAACAACCAAATTACCGTTCAAAGTCATTTGAGTAGCCATATACCCTCTCGAGGCTAAAGAATGATGAATAATAAATAGGTTGTATAAAAGTGATTCCAATGCCATAGACAACACTGTACAACAAAAATAAAAGGTAACATGAGTTTCTAAATGACTTTGCTAATTTAATTTTCTGCTAATACAACTAACAGAAACAAAATAAATAGTTATTCTTGGCAAAGTGCCCAACATAACCTTACATGTTACAACAAATAACCAAACTCACCCGGTCCAAATTCTGTTTACATGCAATTGACCATTGAAATATGAATAGAACTCTGCCTCAATTTCTCTTAACCCTTGAACTTCATCCAGGTTTAGGGTTGCATACCTATTTACAAGGTGCATTTTTGTCTAAGTAACAATTCAGAAATATCAGGTCCCAATCTAATAATATTAAGAAAATGTAAATGAACAACAAACAAATTCAACAGGATTCTTTCATTAATTGCAAACATTCGTGAACCAATAGACACAGTATGAAAGTGGCAAGGTAAGTAGAAGCCTTTACAGTCTGTTTGAGGCATCTAGACACCTAGACAATCAACCTACTGGGATGAGGCTAGGCTCCTACTAAGGTTTTAAAAAGCGGCCGCAACCGTTACATAATGCCGTTACGTAACTGTTGTGGTGGTTACCGCTACCCGTTACGGCAGCTATAGCGGTGTGATGGAAATTCACATGTGTAATAGCCGTAACAATCCGTTGCACACCGTTATACCCTTTTATAATATTTTGAATAACTTTCTTTCCCAAAAAAAAAAAGAGCAAGGTTTCGAAAAGCGGTTGTGGTCGCCGTAATGGTTACAGTAAAGCGGTTGCGGAGTATAAAGGCCATAGCGTAATGGTTGCAGTAACTGGAACCGTGATTTTTTTTTTAATTTTTCGCACAATTTGAAAAAAAAGCTCACCGATACACATATCTTTTTTTTTTTTTTTTTTTTCTAGAATCACATTTATTAGGGTTTAAAATAGATTTTGATCATTTTTTGTCAATTTTTAAGTATGATCCAATATATTTCATATTTTCAAATCACTATAAAATAAACTTTTTACATTTTATTTCAATAGTTAATGACTTTAAGAATAATTAATTTTAAATGTCTATAAATTATTTTTGACCAATACCCAAGGTTTTAAAAAACGGGCGCAACAGTTATGAAACGGTTGTGGTGGTTATCGCCATCCGTTACGGCCGCTATAGCGGTGTGACGGAAATTCACATGTGTGACGAACGTTTCGGTGTTACGTAATAGCCGTAGCAGTATCGTAACGGCCGTAACGTTCCGTTACACACCGTTATACTCTTTTATAATATTTTGAATAACTTCATTTCCCAAAAAAAAATAAATAAAAGCTTATAAAAAGAGAAGAAATACTCAAGTGATCCAAATCCAAAGAAAAAATCTTATATAAATTTATTTTCTTTATAATTTTTATTTTATTACATTAGCATGTAAAATAAAAAAATATATAAGCAATCTATGAAGCACGGACACGGACATGGGCACGGACTCGGACACGGGATACGGCAATTTCTAAAAAATGGGGGTACACGGCAGGGGACACGGCAAATTTTTTAATTTTTTTATAAATATTTTTATTTTAATATATATTAATTATTTTATTTATTTATTATATTTTTTAAATAATGTGTTCCAATTAATTTTCTTATTTTACATACATATGTTTATTTTTTTTATTTATTAATATGTATAAGTATATTATCTTATAATATGTATTACATATTATCTTATAAGTATATTTATGTTATATAATAACTATTATATAATATATAATAATGATAATATATAATAATAGTTATTATATAATAGTTGTATATATTATATATGAATCAAGACAAGAAGACAAAAACGGGAGAGAACAGAGAGAGATGGAGACAGAAGCGAGACAAAGGGAGACGATTGCGATTGCGATTGCGATTGAGATTGAGATTGCGATCGCGATCACGATCGCGAGGGAGAGAGAGAAGGCGAGAAAGAGAGACCTCTGAAAAAGCAAAGGCGAGAGAGAGCTCGTCGAAGACGAAGGGGGCTCTGGATCGTCGAAGTCAAAGTCGAAGGGCTCTGGATAGTTGCCGACCAGGTTTGTACTCGTTTTCTCTTTCATTTACTCTTCTTGCCGTGTCCATGGCGTGTCCAAATTTGGACACACCTGTTCCCTGCAAAAAAATAAATTAAATTAAGGGGACACACCAGATGCTGTGTCCCATACGTGTCCCCGTATCCAACACCGTCACGGCTTTCATTTTGGCGTGTCCATACTTCATAGTAAACAGTAGTTGTATTTATTTTTATAATCATTTTATTTAATATTTAATTATAAATATTTTTATTTTGTTACTGTAATGTGTTGTCTAAAAAATGTCTTTAAAAAACTCAAAAATATTTTGTGTCTATGGCATAATTTTTATTTTCATAATCATTTCATTTAATAATTAATTGTAAATAATTTTATTTAGTTACCTGTAAAGTGTTGGCTAAAAAAATATCTCAAAAATAATTTTTATTTACCGCACAATTTTTATTTTTATAATCATTTCATTTAATAATTGTGAATATTTTTTATTCAATTAGTTCAGGTATTGGCAAGGTTTCGAATCACGGTTGTGGTCGCCGTAATGGTGGCGGTGGCGGTGGCGGTGGCCTTGATTCTTGATTCTTGATTCTTGATTCTTGATTCTTGAGTATAAAAGCTACAACATAATGGTTGTGATAACTAAAACCATGATTTTTTTTATTTTTCGCACAATTTAAAAAAAACTTACCGATATGTATTTTTTTTTTTTTTTCTAGAATCACATTTATTAGGGTTTAAAATAGATTTTGATCAATTTTTGTTAATTTTTAAGTATGATCCAATATATTTCATATTTTAAATCACTATAAAATGAACTTTTTACATTTTATTTCAATAGTTAATGACTTTAAGAATAATTGATTTTAAATGTGTATAAATTATTTTTGACCAATACCTGAACTAATTGAATAAAAAATATTCATAATTATTAAATAAAATGATTATAAATATAAAAATTGTGCCATAAACAAAAATTATTTTTAAGACATTTTTTCAGACAACACTTTACAGGTAACTAAATAAAATTATTTACAATTAAGTATTAAATGAAATGATTATAAAATAAAAATTGTGCCATAAACAAAAAATATTTTTGAATTTTTTAAAGACATTTTTTAGACAACACATTACAATAACAAAATAAAAAATATTCGTAATTAAATATTAAATAAAATGATTATAAAATTAAATACAACTACTATTTATATATATTTCATTTTACATGCTAATGTAATAAAATAAAAATTATAAAGAAAATAAATTCATATAAGATTTTTTTTTTGGGCTTGGAACACTTAAGTATTTGTTCTTTTTTTGTAAGCTTTTATTTATTTTTATTTTTTTGGGAGGGAGGGGAAGGAAGTTACTTAGAATATTATAAAATGGTATAACGGTGTGTAACGGATAATTATGGCCGTTACGTAACACCGAAACGTCAGTTACACGTGAATTTCAATCATACCGCTATAGCGACCGTAACGGGTGGCGGTAACCACCACAATCGTTACATAACGGTTGCGGCCGCTTTTTAAAACCTTGGGTATTGGTCAAAAATAATTTATAGATATTTAAAATCAATTATTCTTAAAGTCATTAACTATTGAAATAAAATGTAAAAAGTTCATTTTATAGTGATCTGAAAATATGAAATATATTAGATCATACTTAAAAATTAACAAAAATTGATCATAATCTATTTTAAACCATAATAAATGTGATTCTAGGAAGAAAAAAAAATATACATATCGATAAGTTTTTTTCAAATTGCGCGAAAAATAAAAAAATCATGATTCCGGTTACCGCAACTGCTACCGCAACCGTTACGTTATGGCCTTTATACTCTGCAACCGCAACCACGCCACCGCAACCGCTTTTCGAAACCTTGGCTGCCACAATGCCTAGACAACAAGTTCATTTGTTTTTAATTTAACTAGACAATTTGAATTATTTATAAAGGATGGAACTACAACATTCTAACTTTTCTATCCAACAAAGGAAAGCTCAAAACCAAGTATATTATATGAGTAAGAGTCGTAGTTACAACTTAGATGTTACCATTAAAGATTGAGAGTACTGGTAGTGCTTCAGTGTCTTTATTCCACTCACTAATCAGAACCATTTGCAATCAAATTGATAGTGCTAAGAATTAGTAATCCTGACAAATATAGCAAAAGAATTCACCAAGAAAGAACATTCAAACCGAAAAAGAGAACATGAAGTGGTAGCTAGGTAATGGCCTGACTAGACCAGAAGTTTGGTACTCCCACCAAAACATGTCTTAAAATGTAAATTGAGAAACTTCATCATATGGAGGTTTACTATTCCATTCTATTCATTGACTCAGAACTATTTGCCAGTGTTCTAGAAGGCTGTAATGAATGGCATCTAACATTTTGTCTTCTAAATAGGCACAAAAAAATAAGTTTTTGATTTATAATTGCTAAAATTTGGAGCAAATTTTGAAAAAGAATGAAAATGAAATATAAGGTCCCGTGATTACTTTGGTAAAATAACCTCCACCGAATGACCTTTTCTTTGCAGCGCACGGGATAGCCCTGTCACATACGATGCCAAAGATCCAACAGAGATGACTGGTGCCATTTCAGTGCAAATGTGGACAATGTGAAGACCTTTCCTGAATAGAAGATGATATAGAATATGTTAGAACAGATAAATAAAGAAATTAAGAAAGAAGGAAGAAAATGAGAGAGAACAAGGATGTGATAATAACATCTTGGTACAAAAGCTTGTGATCTCAAAAGAGAAGCAAACATAAGCCATTCCAAATGAGTGTCAAATACCATGTCCTTGAAAAGTTTATACATACAAATGAGACTTATGTGCAAATTGCAATCTTACAACTAGAGAAATGTCAAGGATATTGCAAGATATTCCAATAAATTACTAACACTTGCACTACTAGTAACAACTGTATTCAAAGTCTATGCATATCTTGAATATACTATATGTAAGCTACTGTTCCACCACCACATACTACGGCTACATTTTCCTTTTCTCTGGCACTCGAGCTGTTTCATGTAAAAATACCAAAGCATGATGACACACACACACAGATACGCTTCCTCTAGCATGCAATTATAGAATTCAATATAAAATACATCATTTTCTTTAAGACGGGACATACACCAAACCATAATTCAAACATTATCCTCAAAATTTGAAGATAAAATTAGTTACACTACATAGTAGAAAATATTTACTTTTTGCTTTTGTCTGAGAACTGGCAGAGTTCTGCCAGAAGTTCGGCATCTCTTTTATGCATGATGTCAGAGAAATTATCAGCTACAGTAACTTTTGAATCCATGATCATTTTTCTCAAATCAGATGCCTCCCCAGTGCCTATCATGCCTGTGAGGACCATTGAGTCTAATCTAAGCAGCAACTCCGACCTGATTGATAGTTTATCTGGTGTAGGTGAGAAATCGAAAAAGAAGGTTATTAGTAAATATTCTCGTGTTAGAATCTATATACAGTGTACAGAAGTACAATAAATTTTTTAATAGACAAAGTACAGAAGTAAAATGATGGAAGAAACTAATCATGTAACATGGTCCATGAGATCTTGACTGCAAATATGAAAGATATCAGCATATCTGCAACTGCAAGATATAAATACTGCTATGCACTACCAGAACTCATGATGTCTCGCAATGGCTCAATCCAGTTCACTTAGCTAACTTTTATACCAGATTGCATGCTCAGTCTCAAGCCAACCATGAATCATCTGCTCTTATAAAAGCAATGCATAGTTTCATATGTTGATAATGCACATGAACAAATGGACATTCAAGTCTAACTGTCTAGCCCGTTTCCTAACAGCTTAAGCTTTGGTGAATAATGATTGTCCAACATCAATTCGTTGAGACTTGAGAAGGATGAGATAAGACGGGAGCTTCAAAGAGAAAGACATTTGAGGTGATGTCGCGTCATAAAGTATCGGGGATACATTTGAATCTTCATTTCCCTTGGAAAGCTATCTGGTAAACAAAACTCCTTCCGTGGAAGCTTCTTTGGCATGGGCAGCTCATGGCTATTTTTGATGATTAACAAAACAAGAAAGAGGGGCAGATAATCATAGTGCTGAATGAGTAAAAAGGTGGCAGAATAAGCGGAGCATCTTTTATTTACTTTGCCGTCGCTACGGCTGTATGAGCAATATTATTATATTATGGGTTTTTCAAAATCAGTGGCAGAGCTGTTGGCTACCTGGAGAGTGTAGATAGAAGAAAAAACAAGTTTTGAAGAATTCCTATACTTATTTTGGTGCCCTTTTGGCAAGACAAACGTGTATGGTTCGTTGGAGAGAGTAGGTAGAAGAAAAAACACGTTTTGAAGACTTCCTATACTTTGACTACTTTGGAGCCTTGGCTAGACAAACTTATATGGTCTTTGGAGGGCATAGAGGAAGTCTTCAAAACGTGTTGGATGATATTAGTTCATAATATGAATATTTCTGTCATCACTTGAGAGACCTATGTGAAACTTTTAGATAATCCATCATTGCAGACTTTCAACTCTACGGATAATATGAATATTTCTGTCAGTGTATTGCTGCCCCTTTTAGAGATATTGCTTCTGATTATCAGAAGAAGCAACTTTTTCATTTTTTAATGAGCATTAATTCAAAGAAACTAGACTAAGGTACAAAGTATGTCATTGATATTACGAGCTTGTGAATGTGTACATCAGGCCACATCTGCAAGCCAACAACATGATTCATTGAATTCAATACGTTGCTTGAAATCCAAGGCTAACTCTTGTACATATATATATATATGCTTGAAAGAGAAGAAGAATCCCACATGTAATGCACGATGCGTGCCTGATATCGCATAGTATGTTACATGCAACAAGACTTAATGCAATTGAAGCTTCTTATATTAGAGGATTCGAACTTGAAAGTTGAAATCTTTACTATTATGCAAACTCAATGTCACGGAGATCTTTGTTTTGTACAATGACAGCCTAAACCATCACTTAAAGTCATCTCCTATGACTCTGGACAACAGATGAAGCCCTGACACTTTAACTAACGGGTGAGAGCCTCCTTGCAATCCACAGAAAAAGTGAACAGTTTGGAAACAGTGCCAAACCAGTTTCTTATTTCTCTTCCAGATTCTACTTGCTCTATCTACAACTCTATTCTCCTTCTTGGTTTTGCTTCACAAACTTATTTTGAGCATCAATGGAAGTAACCAAGCTAAGGTGTACCATGATGTTTGAAAGTTTTTAGTCAAGACCCCTATAGTACCATCAGCAAACCAATCACATTGATAATTGCCAGCCCAAGTATATGTATATATCATGGTCAAACAATTATTAACATGTAGTAAATGAGACACTAAAAATCTTGTGCGAGAAAGATATCAGGTGGCTAACCCAATCATAATCTATTTGGTGTAGCCACATTATAAACAATGATTTTAGGGTACTATCACCTTTTCTAGTGCTGAGCTGGTTTTTTATCTCCAACTGTTTTATCCTATCAACCAAAACCTTTTTCTCTCTCTTCATGTTGTCCAGCTCCTCCATGGCCATCATGCGTTGTTTGTTTAAGTATAGAATGTCTGAATCCAACTTAAGGCATCAGAATAAATAGGCACCTTGCATATGATGCACGAGACATCAAATGCATAAGATCTCTAAACATTACCAATGAAAGAAATGGGTAAAAATAGTCACCAAAGGACTTACTTTGTTGTGCTTCCCTAAAGAGTTGCCAAATGTCATTATGTTTCTTTTCCGGTATGCTCCTCATAGACTGCAGCAAAATACTATTGACTGGCTGCTGGAAATAAATACCAAGGTCAGATTTGAAGCAATGAAAACATACCTCAGACATGTCTGAATTATCCTGGCCTTCTAACCTAGAAATTGAAGCAATGAAAGCTTTCATTTAGTAAATTAAAAAAAAAAAAAGCAAGTGCATAAATTTAAATAAGAAGGAAATGATACTTACTCCATCCGAAAAGATCCACTAGATATGCCATTGCCCCCACCATTCTTCCTGCAAATAGTGTCACTATGCTTAGATAATTAAACAGAAGTAAAAGGTTAGTTCGAGCACTTATTCTTTGCTACATCAAATGGCTTACCAATCCAGCGAAAGCATCATCATTACGGACACGTTGTTGCCGGATAAAATAGGGGAATTGGATGAGTATCCATGGAATCGATTTATCAGACATTTGGTTCCACAATTTGACGGCAGGATAGTCTGGGCAGATTGGACACTATATCCCACAAACGGGTGATAATTCAATCCAGCATACAATAATACAATAATTCCAAGCATACAATAATACCACCCCAATCGAGTCCCTCTCAAACATGGGATGGGGTAAAATGAATTTTCCTCCAAACACATCCTGAAAGAAATGGGGCACTAAACCATAATAAGGAATGTAAGAGTGGTGGTAAACTGAGAAAGAAAAGCGGCGAACTGTTTTAAAAAATTGGATCTCATGCATAGGCATAAGTTTGTTCATCTCTGCAATAGGTCCAGTAAAAGGAGGAGAAAACAGATGTGAAATTGATTTCTTGGGAATGGGCTACTATTTGCCATCCCTAGTGCTAGGAGTTTTGTGCTATTTGTTTTGACTTTTATCCTTTTCTTTGTATGAGGACTTATTGTCCTCTTTCCTTCCTCTTGCTTTTTTAATAAAATTCTTTGTTGATGCTCAAAAAGAAGGAGAAAACATACATGAAATTGATGGACAGAGTATGAAAAGTTTCTTACTTTCTATAAGCACAACAAAGGCAACACTAATTTCTCTAACAGATTTCATTGACAGAGAAGGAAACATGAAGAATGTAATTAAAAGGAAAAACATGGCAATCTAAAGAAGACGTGGCAACCCAAGGGTAAAGCAGCACGTGGAGAAAAAGAGCACATGTGGAAAAGCAAGAGCAGTTAGGAGCAGTTGTGCTAGAAAGGCTGTGAGGTGACAAGTGGCAAGATCTCATGAACTTGGTGAAGTGGCAGTTGTAAGGGGTTATAAAGTGCCCATGATCAAGGAATGAAGAAGAAAATTAGCAGTTGTGGCCAACAGTTGGCAAGCGGATTTTTGCCAAATTCTCAAATGTACTAGACTTATAATTGAAAGATAATTATAATTGTTAGAATTGAAAGTAAGTCCTTGAATCTGTTAAGGCATTAAAACCTCTCACAATTGCTCGGTTTTTGTTCGGTGAATTTGTGTTGAGGCACTATCGATCACAGCCTAGCAAAAATTTTACTAACAGCTAGCTATGTTATTTAAGTAATCATATAGAAACAGTGACAGTGAAAGGTATGTCCAATTGTCTACAGATAAGCCGATTACAATTCATGTCTTCGAGGCCAAAATGCAAGCAGTCCAAATCAGGTATAAAAAATAAAAATAAATAAAAAATTCAACAGATTTCAGTTTTAAATTGGTCAAAACCTAGAACAAATGATAAGCCAATATCAATAAAAATCATCTACGCACACAAAACAGAATCAGAATTCATTACTATGGGGCAAGTTTTCAGAATGGAGAAGTAAAAAAAATTCACAGAATCACGACTGAAGCTGTTTCGTAGAGATGAAGATAAGCAAACAATTCAGTAGACTAGTATATTATAGAAGATACATTCGCAAGTGTAAATGAGTGCGTTGCGAGTAAAATTTACCCCAAGCAACAAACCCTGGCACGAAGTTTAAGAGGATTGGAGTTGGATGTAGTGAAGTTGAGAAAAGCTGGAGCAGAGGGAATCGTTGCGTTTAGGAAGATCTCCATTACTGCTGCCTTCTAGAGAGAGAAATATAGGAAGATCTCCATCACCGTCGGAGAGAAAAGTGAGAGGATGAGAAAGAAATGGTTGCTCTCTCTCTCAGTCCATAAACATAGCCATTGAAAGGATAACGGGGTGGCTCTGCTCTGCCTTCTTTCTTTCTTGATTGCTTCTCGTGACTGGAGGTGGACTTTTCGCCTACATTATCTATTTTGCACAAATTTACTCCAATACAGTATTCTGCAGCAGTACCATAGGTACCATAGGCCTGTTACATATGCTAGCAACGTTGATCAGATGATTGAAAACATAGGCCGTTCGGTGTAATTGTGAAAGGGTGATTATAAATTATAATTTATAATTGTGAATATAAATTATGAATAATGCTTGGGATCTCTTTTGGGGTCACCCCTCATCTCCTTTGTCACGTGACGGGAGTTGATTGGAAGAGTAGGAAGAAAAAGAAAAAGTAACCAATGAGAGAGAGAAGGGGTCAAAGGGGGTGGGGGAGAAAAGGGGGAATGAATCATTATTGATAAATTATTAATTTATTTAGTATATAATTGTAGAATTATGAATTTAAATAATAGAATAGTGTTTAGTTGATAAGTTATAAAATAATTTTTTATTGTATAATTGTTATGTTTGGTTTTATATGATATAAAAATGATTATTTTGTTATTTTTTTAATTTTAATTTTAAAAAAGTTATTTCATTAATAAAAATTAATATAATTAGTATTACAAAAATTATTATTTTCATTAATAGTATCAATTAGTATAAAATTATTTTATTTTTTCATTATAAATTAATTAGTGTCAATTAATGGTTTAATTAGCATCAATGTTTTTTTTTCTTTTTCTTCATTTCTTTTTTCTTTTTCTCCTTATTTTGTCATTATAAATTAATTAGTGTCAATTAATGGCTTAATTAGTATTAATGTTGTGATGTCATTACATTATTTTTCTTTACATTAATTTCAATTAGTTATTTAATAGAAGTTATAATATTCAAAAAAAATTTCATTTAATATAAGTTATTTCATTTTGTATTTCATTTTTTTCTTTAATCTTGAATTTTTTTTTAAAATTGTGATTCTATTTTTATTAATTTTTTTTCATTACAATTAATAATATAACAATTGTTATTTTTTAATTTAGTGATAATTCATTTTTTTCATTTTTTTTAGTGATATTTCATTTTTTCATTTTTAATAATTCATTTATTCATTTGACAAATCCTTTCATTTTTTTCAATTTATATCATTTTTTTTAGTGATATTTCATTTTTTCATTTTTAGTAATTCATTTATTCATTTGACAAATCCTTTCATTTTTTTCAATTTATATCATTTTTTTTAGTGATATTTCATTTTTTCATTATAAATTAATTAGTGTCAATTAATGGCTTAATTAGCATCAATTAATACTAAAATTGTTAATTAGTATCAATTAATATAAAATTTGTTTTATTAATGGCTAAAATGCTTAATTATTATTATGATTTTTTAATTAAAAAAACACTGAAAACCTCAACAAAAAAAAAAACACTGAAATCCATCGCCGAAGAGAGAGATCAGCAATGACGAACCAACGCCAAACAACTACGGACAGTTGATCGTCACGCAGTCAATGGTTAGGGTTTCGATCGCTAAGAGAGAGAAAGAGAGAAAGAGATCTGGTTCGCCTCTTACTAGAAATCGCAAAGCTAGGGTTTCGATCGCTAAGAGAGAGAGCACTGGTTCACAAGAGAGAGAGAGAGAGAGAGGAGAGAGCACTGGTTTGCCTCTCTCTCTCTCTCTTTCTCTCAGAAAATAAACGATGATGCTTGGTGGTTTATATAATGGCAATTTGGTAATACTTTAAATTAGTAAAGGGCATTTAAGTAATTTAGGCCTTCAATTTGTAGCTTCTGACTTAAGCTGAATGAGTTAAGCACCCCAGAGGGCACTCAACCAAAAAACACATTTTTGGCTTAATTTAAGTTACAAAAAGTGATTTTAAGTTTTACCAAACACACCAAAACAACTTAAAATAATCTAAAAAAACTGAGTTAAGCAGCTTTTAAGCTCTACTAAACACCACCATTGGGAATTCCATTTCCACACACTACTTTCTCTCTTAATACATATTTAATGATTTTTTTATTATATTTTTATCTTAAAATTAAATTATCAAAATATCCATTTTCCAAAACCCTAACTCTAACTCTTCCAAACCATTAGTTTCTACCATCACCATCCATGGCCGCCGCCGCCTCTCCCCTCCTCCACTCTTCCCGTCGCCTTTTCCCCACCACTGCAACCCTCATTTGCCTAAGAAAACGATTGGTGCACCATTGTGATCTCTCTCTACCTTCATTGCCCATGTTTTCATCTCTTTCTACCACCAAGTGAATCGTCATCGCCTCCACTTTTCTGCCCTATTCGCGACTATGAAAGAGAGAAAGATAGAGGGATCGATCTCAAGGGAAGAGGATTAAAGTCGCGATGGTAGCACCAGTAACCGCCCTACTTTGCGATTAAGAAAGAGAAAGGAAATCAGAGATCGATTTCGGCGATGGAGGTTGCAGAAGTGGCATCGGCGCATGGAGGGAGAGGTAGGGGTACTGACTGGAAGTAAAAGAGAAGGGAAGAGGTGCCGGCGACGGTGGCAACAACGGTGATAGCTTGTTAGGGTTAGGGTTTGGAGGATGAAGATGGTAAGGGTATTTTTGATATGGTAGGATGTGTATTGAGTGAATGTTGATAATTTAAATTTGGGTTATTCTACTTACACTACTACTTTACCTCTTTACACCCTCCATATGAGTTTTTTTTTTCCCCAAATTTTATCCATGTGTGAAATTACCTTTAAGGACAAAACACCAAAATTAAATATATTTTATTATCTCCTTACACCCTTTGGTCTTTAATCCCTACCCCTGTTTTTCTTTTCTTAAATTTTCTTTTCTCTTGCACATCTCTTTTCAAAAAGTGAGAATCATAGTATTTTGACCATTAAATAAAGCAATGGATGAAGAAACGGTGGTGAAAAACTATCAAAAAAGTGAAATGGTGAGTTTTTTTTTTTATTTATTTGGTAGGTTTTTGTTTCGTTTTTCTGGACTGGTGTTCAACTTTCGTTTGGTGGTTCGAAATTGAACAAAATAAAATAGTCCGGCATCACATTGCCGAGCAAAAAATATAAGTCTGGTAACCAACTACCGAATAAAAGATACATTTCTGGTAACCCCAAACCAAATTTTTTTTTAATTTGTTCAACTTTTCATTACCGTGTATTTGTAGTTTCATTTTTTTTTATATTTTTTATTTTTTTGTCTAGAATGATTATACTTATACTCATTGCAACATCGCAAGTACTGCAATATTAGTAGACTCTAGTCATCAATTCATTACAGACAAGATTTGTTAAGTTTTTTTTTTTATGAATAAATTTTTTTCTTAGTTTTAATTTGTATTGAGTTTTATTAATAATTTGACGAATAAATGTATTTATTATCTTTAGATTTTTAGTAGTCGTGAAGCATTAATTAAATGGGCTTCTGACGTTGGGAAGAATACTGGATTTGTCATTGTTATAAAGACATCAAATGCAGGAGGCAATAACAGAAAATCAAGACTTACACTTGCTGGTAAAAGAAGTGGTTACTATAGAGGCAACAGGAAGATCAACGGGAACGATTAAAGTTGACAGGTTCTAAAAAGTGTGGATGTCTATTTCTATTAAGGAAGGAAAAATTACCTACAAATTATCAAGATGAATTGTGATAACATGTTTGATTGATGGATTCAAACAATGACAGATTTTATGGATACTTTATGGATATTCGTACACGTAATGTTTTTATGAATAATTTTATGGATACTTTTTATGTATGATTTTATGAATGTGTTTTTGATTTATGAATTTTTTTATGGGTTCTTCAAGGAAAAAGTAAATATTTCAATGTACAGCGACGGGGGCCTAGACAACTCTATTGTAGTTTGGCAACATGACACTAGAGTAATCCATTTGTATAACAATGTATCACTGAACATGCACTTCACAAGTGGCCCAAATTAATTTATTTTGATCATCTAATTAGAAGTCAACATAATGCTGGGAAAAAAATATTGTCCAGTAGCATGGCAATGGAGTGATTCAAATTAATTAGCGCTGTATTACCGAACAAGTCTGCCACAAATTAAAAGATCATTGTTTGGAAGAAAATGTCTCTGTAAATGTATAGCAACAAAATACTGGAAAGATTTATTTTTTTCGTATGACGACCACCTCCTTAATTAAGAAAAATTAATTATAATGATTATCGTTAATTGTGTGATTAGTGTTGATCATGAGATTATGTGTTAAATATGATTTATGTGCCATGTGTGACATTTGTAGATGGTATTGTCATTGAGAACAGATGGGCATAGCTATGGATTAAACTTGTCTAATTCGTTAATTTTTAACAAGTTAGAATTTCGAATTGGATAGGAATTATAGCCTAATTCACCTTGGTATAATTTAATTTAGAGTAATTAAGATTAATTGTGATGAAGATTAATTAAGTTGAGTGAGTTTAATTTATATTAGTTATGTCATTTATTATTAACCTAAGTTAACCTAATAAAAAGAATTAAACAAAAAAAAAAAAAGGAAATCCTACTCATCAATTGAGATTTAGAGGAGCTTGCTATACTAACACGTAGAGAGAGAGAGAGAGAGAGAGAGAGAGAGAGAGAGAGAGAGAGAGATAGACTTGGTGAGAGCATTCAACAAGAGAAGAGAAGAAAGAGAAGAACAACAAGAGGAACAAAAATTAAAGAAAAGAGAGGATTCAACTCCATTCTTTAACTCTAGTCTTTTCTTGTATCTCACCAATTTGAAGAATCATAATGAGACTTATAGAATTCTAGCTCATTTAAGGAAAATATGAGTAGAATTGAGGCTTCGTTCATATAATTAGAGAATTGATACATGCATGACTTACAATGGACAAAATGAGAGAAGTAACTTAAGATAGCTTCATGCATGGCATGATTTTCATGGAAATTGTTTTCATACATTTAAACTCTTGCATGGTTCCATTGATAGAGAACTTTCATGAAACTTTGAAGCTTGGGGCTCACTTGTGTAGTTTGTGACATTTTAATGAATTTCAAGAATTTAGATTTGTTGTTTTCATGGATTTGAGCCCCAAGTTGGAGCCATGAATTTTGTTTAATGTTTGTTATGTTTAAAAGGATGTGATCTTGAAAGTTTTGGGACTTGATTTGCATAAAAATGTGACTGAAATTTGCTAAAGAAATGCACTGCCATTGTAGGACAGCTTTCGGCTCAAACTAACCTAGCACCACACGTTCGGCTTGAGGGTTCGACGCATGAAAACAGTGTAATTGTGTTACACACTGAAATAAATGCAAGTGTGGATGGCACGTGTAACACTTGTCCCACATATACGGCCAAGCCCTCTGTACGTGCGGCCCTTTTGGGTGATCCCGGTTTGTTTTCACTTTTCTTTTCTATCTTCCGGGCCTTCGTTTACATGGTTTTAAAGTGTTTTTCATGTGCATTACTGTAACAAGCCCGTGAGGGACCTCGCTACAGTTCGGACTCCCTTGTGTGTTACGGTTCTAAATCTGAACCAAAGAGTCCAATTCTAACCGTCGTTTGAAAAAGAGTTTTGAAAAAAGTGCCAAACATGGATTGCTTGCGATACAAAGTCGCCACCTAAATATTTTAAAATGGGAAATTTAGGAAACCCGACTCGGTCAAGGCCACGGTCCGCTAACCAAAAAGTGTCTTGGCTCGGGAGCTTGGGTACGATCGGGGAAGGTCAGCTATGAGCACCCCCTTCGCCCGATCCGAAGACCGGCCTCTACTAACCGTGATATCTGTTTTTGAAAACATTATATATTCTTATTCCAATTATTAGCCTAGAATTACTATGTTATGCGCACAGCAAACAAGTATAGACTAGATTGCCTAATTTGGAAATAAACATTGCATATCCGTTTGTTTTGAAAATAGTTTTGAAATTTGCTACTCGCAAGTAGGCTAAAACACGGATTTCAATGAGTTATCCCAACTCAAGCAATCCAACCTCCACCCACAGGCATTCGAACAGTTTATCTCATATAAGCACTTAGCCGCATGGTAAGCATACTGTTATGTTAACATTCACACGCATGTTGTATGCTAAAGCGTAAAATACTTACATCGTACTCCGTGCCAAAATAAGAAACTAGTTAGCAGACATGCATGTCCCTAGGTCATGTTAAGTGGCTAATGCAACACAGGCAAGGATGCAATTTAGAGTAGGCTCGGCTAACCCTAAAAATGGCATGTGAAATGCACTTTATTCGATGCACGTATTCAATTTGGAATTGAAATACAATGCAGTTTGTATGATGTACCGAGCCCAGTGCATGTTAGACAAATGTATGGATGCACGCATGCATTGCATAAGGTATGCTAAAATAAATATGCCCTAATCTACTATCATAAGCAGGTAAATAAAAGGGAAGAAAGAAGTGGGGGTTGGAAGACATACACTGCACTCACCCACACTTATTACAAATTTGCCCTCACATAGAGGGACCAAAAGAATATACAGTCCCAAATAATACAGTCTGAATACAGAATAAATTATAACAAAAATTCTAATTTAATTAATAATTTAAATGCAGAATGGAAAAGGCCGCCACCGATACTCGGGATCTGTGAATGATGCATGCTCGACAAACCCATTGCCATAGCATTCTGCCTCTTTTTCGCCCCCTTTTAAATCGCCAAAGTCTCAGGAAATGCTCCCTGCACACTGAAGATCATCATCGGCTGAATAGAATGTCCACCGGCCGTGTACAATGTCCATCGGCTGTCAATGATGTTATCGGCCACCCATATAGTGCCAGTCGGCACTATATAATGCCGGTCGGCACAAAATTCCTGCAGGAGACAGTTTTGACAGCAGCAGCAGACAGTGTATGGCATGGAATTTCAAGGCAATGTATACATGGACACACTCCCTATCATGCAATGGACTCAAGGGAGCATGGCCCTTAACCCCCGGGCCATCAATCACGCGTTTCAATGCATGATGGCCCAAAAGCCAAGTTAGCAACTTTGATATCAAATGAAATGCAAGCATAAAACACACCAAAGGGCCCCAACCTCTATCATAATTGATCAAGAGGCAAGGGATGCATGCTTAATGAAATGCAACCTAGGCATGGAGGCTAAGTATGCAACATGAATATACAAATGAGCAATGTATACTAGGCGCGCAACCTAAACATGTAAACAAACATGGCATGCAGCAACATGCAACGATGGACTTAAACTAACATGGGTAGCTCGCAAGCATGCCAAAATCAGCGGCCATTAAATGAAATGAGGTAACCGAAATGCACACAAACATGTCCAATGCATGGATCTATCCTAAGATACAACATGCAACTCTAACAAGGCATGGCAAATGATGAAACATAGCATATAATGGTGCATGTTTCAAATCTGAAATGGCATGCCCAATGACTCCAAAATGACTTCAAAGCATGCAAACATTTATGTAATGCATTGTTAAGGACCTAAGCACTAAAGCTAATGAGATGCAATACACTATAAGCATGCAAAGCGATGCTCGAATGAAGAAGACAGCCACAAACAGTCCTCATGCAGCCCAAAATAATGCTAAAACATGTATGAAATGTAGCCAAAATAAGCTAGCATGCTTGGTTAAATTAGCATGTGATTTTGACTAGCTAGCATGATTTACATGGCAAGTGTATGATGCAAAGCCCAAACAGGAAAAGTCCCTTCTACAACACTGATGAGGGACCAAAAATATGACTACTCACAGTAGATGACAGCCCCCAAATCAATATGCAAACATGCTCAAAATGCAATGCAAGATTAAGGCCACAAGAGGGCTATAACATGAAGTATACAAAACATGCATCAAACAGCCAAAGACCCTTAATGAAATATGACAAGGGGGTCAAAATATGGCCACTCTCAGTTCTGATAATGGCCGAAAAACAGAAGAAAGATAAGCTAAACAAACATGCAAAAATGGGGACCAAAGAGGGGTAATGAAGCAAGTCATACATGGAGGTCCCCAAAAGTGTTGAGCCCTTCTTCAATGTTGAAGAAGGGCTCAAAACAAGCCTCTTTACAGTTTACATCGAAGCCCAAAAATACTTGTAAATAAGGCTAACCAATGAAGCTAAAAAATGCAAGTTTACGGGAAATGGATGCTTACCCTTGAAGAATAGCAAACCAGCACCCCTTGGACCAAGTTTAGGTGCTCCTAAGCTCTGAAAATGACCTCCCAATTTCTGGAATGGAGGATGGAGGTGTTGTGCTAGGTGTTGTAGGACAAATGGTGCAAGAACAAAGATGTTTGGAGGCTTGGATAAGATAGATATAGAGAGGGAGGTGGGATATATGTGTATATATCAGATATACCAGTATATCTTCTGGTTTTCTTGCTCAAAATCTCCAACCTTTTGCAATGGAGGGGGAGAGCTCCTTTTATAGAGCAAGGAAATGGCATAAAGCTTCTCCAAGAAGCTATACAAAAGGGTCAAAGGGACCAAGGCTTATTCAAGAAGCTTGGATAATGGTAGGCTTCTTGAGGAAGCCAAGACAAAGTCAAGGCTTCCTCAAAGAAGCCTTGAGCAAAGGGCAAAGGGGGTAAAGGCTCCAAAATAGGCACACTGATGCACCAGAATCTGTGCATCGGCATACGGTGGCATGCACCAAGCTTGGGTGAGTCAAAAGGGTCAAATCGGCCAACAAAAAGGGTCATCAACACAAAAAGTGCCGTCGGCACAATAAAGCGCCGACACACTTTGTCTTGGCTGGCTCGGCTAAATAGAGTGCCGATGGGTGTCCAATGAGGTCCAAAAGTGCCGGTGGATGTCCAGATTGAAGCCTCGGAAGTTATCTTTCCAATGGCGCAAACCTTGCATTAAAATTCCTTCTGTGGAAAAAGTTATGCCCTTTTTGGTGAAGTCGCGCAGATTCGATCCAACCGGGAGGATGCCCAACTTCAACTGATCATATCTCCCCCACCCGGACTTGGCTTTGAGAGATTCTTGAGTGCAAAATGAAGCCCCGGAAGTCTTCTTTCCAATGGTGGTAGCCTCATAACTTAACTCTAAGTGTATAGACAAATAAGCTCGATTTAGCGAAGACTGCTCATCCCTCTCTTAGCGATTCTTGCCTATCTTCTTCTCCAACTTGGTTTCTTCCCTCTTCTCCTCTTTTCTTCAACTTCAAACCCCTAAGTAAGGTGTTTTGAAAGATTTTTTCAAATATTTCATCTCTCGTTCATTCATCTCCACTTTGTCCTTGCTCGGTTTACCGAAAAGCGCAATATTTACCGAAATGCGAGCGTCGGAACATCGTGGGAATTTTATTTCAAAAAAAAAAAATTTTTGAAAGAGAGGTTTTTAAAGTCTAAAAACCATCCAAAATAATTGTGGTCCAAAACGGGGTGTGAAGTTGAGATTTGCCTCTCTCCTTGCCGAAGAAATTGAACCCGTGTCCTGCACATCTCTCAACACCGAGCAAACCATCAGTAATGCCCAAGTCTTGAGAGCGGTCAAAAATGGGGTGTCTACAATTACATCTCATGAGTGAGTGAATGAAAGTTAGAACCAAATAAGTGAACAACGAACAGAAATTGACCAAATGAACAACGAAGCAAATAGAAATAAAATGATTGAATCCGGCATGCATGTGATTGAGTTATTGTGCCTAAATTTGTTTGTTTAGGTCGGACACTGCGTCTTTAGTGCATTTTAGCATGTGTTTCACGGAGCCCACTATGAGTAACAATGTTGTAAAACTATATTCAATCATAATTATTTTCTGAATGATTAACTGTACTGTTTTCTGAAAAAATATTATTTACTGAATGAATGTTTGTCCTATTTTATGAACTGTACTCGTGGCATCCATAGCAACTGACTGTTACTGCTACTGCTACTGTTACTATTATTGCTACTGTTACAAAGATCTCTGTCAGTTCCAATGTTGGAACTACTGTTTACTGTTATGATGGCCATCAATTGACTGTTCGGTCTTTTAAGACCTACTGTACTGTTCTGTTATTGGATGTACCACGTATAATTGCTATGATTCTTATATGACAGATTTGATATGGGATATGAGATATCGATTATACAAATGATCTACTGATACAATTGACTGTTTCAAATACTAAAAGGACATTCATTCTTAACCCCTTTATGCATTTGTTATTCACTGGGCTTTAGCTCACTATTTATATATATACATATATGTGTAAGTGATCAGGCACTCGAGCGGAGTTAGCAGCGTCGACCCGGTTCTATTTTGTCAAGCCAACCTACTGTGCCTCACCGCGAGGCTCTGAGCCGTCATTGTCAAGGCTTTGGGGAGTCTAATTCCACCCTTTTGCATGTCACATAATGTCAAAGTGAATGTTTTACTTTCTGTTTTTGGCTTAGGGTTTAATTCCTTAACATGTCTTGGATGTTTTAGACTTAAGCTTTTACGTATATGATGAAAATAGACTTGGACTTATGTGTGCATTGGTATATGTATATATGGAAGTTGTTTATTCATTTATGTCCTCACAACTCTTTGGACATCATGACTTAATTTATACAGGTTTCTCCATTTTATTGTTTAATTGTTATTACTGTTAAGCAGGCCTTTGGTAATCACGGATTACTGGCCGGTTATGATGCTAAACCCTTAGGGGCGAGTTTGGGTCGTGACATTTCGACAGCATAACATCATAATAATGTAAATTGTTTAGCACTGTGTTACCAAAATTAGTGGTGTAAAGAGATGAAATAGTTAATTTAGGGTTAGTATTTGATAATATATTGGGGGTGTAATGAGATTTACATTTTTTTTTTAGTGGTGTAATGTGATGGAGGGTATAAAGAGGTTAAATAGTGGTGTAAGTAGAATTATCCTTTAAATTTATTTAGTATGTGTATTGAGAAAAGATGTGGAAAGAGATGAAATAATATTTCCTGTAAAACATTATTTACAAATGTAAGGGCAAGAACGGAAGAGAGTAAGGAATCCAAAATTATTTACAAAACAATGAAAACACTGTTTTGTTTTGAGTAAATTTTTATAATTATTTTCATAATTGGAAAAATTACTCATAAATCCCATTTGGAGAAAAGTTATTTCATTTAATCCTAGAAGTTTTCTTCAAACCAATTAATCCTTTTTATTTTGGGTATGTTGCATTTCCTTAATTTGGGGTTTGAAAGTTTACTTGTTAGCCTTTGTGTGTGATTTTGTTTGAATTTTTTCCCAATGTTGGGTGTGCGTGGGTAAGGTAGATTTTTACGTTTCTATTTTTTTTTTTTTTGTAGAGATTTAGTGGAGTAATTTGTAAGTGGATGATGTTACCCTATTTGTGGTATTATTGGTGTGGTGTTCGTTCCTATTGCAACATTGACATTAATTAATATCCAAACGTAACACCAATGTAACACATAAGAATCTCCTTGCTATAGTTTTTCCAAATGTAACTGTAGTGTAGCTCGGCTTTTTCGCGCCCCCTTTTCAAAAGCTCGAAAGAAAGCCCTACAATTCGGACTCCCGCGGTTCTGAATCTAATCTTACAAGTGCAATGTGAAATTGATAAACACCAAAGAGTCCAAATCCGGCAAATCGTTTTGAAAAATTGATTTTGAATAAAAAAAATCCAAAATTGGACTGCTTTTCCAGATACAAAGTCGCCACCTAAATATTTTATTTTTGGAGAAATTTAGGAAACCCATGTGTAGACGTGCCCGAACGTCCCGGCTCCGCGCGCGAGATCGGTGCGAAATCCATTTTCGTTCATTAGCTACTACAGTTCGAACTCAATGTCACAGTTCTGAATCTAATCTCGCAAAGTGCAATGCAAGATCAATAAATCACCAAAGAGTCCAAATCCGACAAATCGTTTTGGAAATTTGATTTTTATAAAGAAGTGTCAAACATGGACTGCTTTGCCAGATACAGAGTCGCCACCTAAATATTTTATTTTGGGGGAATTTAGGAAACCCTGACTCGTGCCTAAGGCCACGTGTCCATCATCACCAAAGTTGCCTCAGCTTGGGAACTTGGATACGAGAGGGGAAGGTCATGCAATGAGCACCCCCACTCACCCGATCAAAGATCGGCCTTTACTAACATGATATTTTGTTTTTGAAAACACATGTGTTCTTATTCCGGTTATTAGCTAGCTTTACTATGTGATGCGCACAACACACAAGTATAGACTAGATCACCTAAATTGGAACAAAACATCTCGTGTTTGTTTGAAAATGGTTTGAAAGTGCTACTCACAAGTAGGCTAAGACGTGGATTTGCCACCCTAAAGTGGGCTTTAGAAAATATGATTTTGCCACCCTCAAGTGGGCTTAAAACTCGCATTTTGATGAATTGTTCCAATTCAAGTAATCCAACCTTCACCCTCAGGCATTCAAGCAGTTATATCATTTAAGCAATTAGCCTCATGGCAAGCATGCTATCATGGCAGCACTCACACTCATGCAAGATGCTAAAGCATAAACACTTACAATATACTCCGAGCCAAAACAATAACTAGTTAGAAATCATACATGATCCTAGTTATATTAAGATGGCTAATGCAACACATGCAAAATGCAACTAGAATTAGGCTCAGCTATTCTAAGATGTCATGTGAATGCAATTAGATAACATGTATTTAAGTAGGAATTGAAATACAATGCAGTTAGTATGATGCGTCGAGCCCGGTGCATGCAAGACAAATGAACGGATGCAAACATGCGAGCATAGGAATGCTAATTGAAACATGACCTAGAACTAACCATCGAAAGCAAGTAAGTAAAAGGGAGAAAGAAATGGGAGTTGGAAGACATGCATCACACATATGCATGCTTATTACAAAATTCGCCCTCTCAACGGAGGGTCCGAATGAATAATACAAACTAACTAATTAACTAACTAACAAGCTAATTAATTACAAACCAAAATTAACTAACTAACAAGTTAATTAATTGTTACACAACCGAATCGAAACAAATAACTATTCTAAGTTATCAAAAGCACTGAAATGGCCTCGTAACGAGGGATGCATGCGTGCTTGGTCGGCTTTGCTCGGAAATCCGTTGCCATGCCTCATGTTGCCTCTATTTGCACTGTTTTAGACTTCTGAAAACTATTCCAACTTCTGTGATGCTTCTAAACCACCTCATGGATATGCTGAGAGACCATCGTTCAAAAGGTATAGCCATCGGCCAAAGGATGAGGGTCATTGACCAATTATGAGGCTATCGGCCAAAAATTGTTAGCCGATCAGCACTCCAGATAACCGATCGGCCATATCTTCCTGCAGACTGCTCTTTTTGTTGTATCAGAGGACAAACAAGGGCATGGCAATACATTTGCAAGAAAATGTTGTGCAACTACACCCCTTATCATATTTGAGACTCAAAGGAGTGTAGTGTTCGACTCTTGAGTCATCAATCACGCATTTCGATGCATGATGGCCAAAGAGGCCAAATTGCTCACATCAATATGGAATGAATGCACAAAAACACACAAATGCCTCACACTCTATCATGTTGGATCAAGAGTGTCGGCGACCGAGGATTGAGGCACGTTTCATCACTTCAAGTACGAAACGTCCCTCGGTCCTCGTGTTTGGTTTGACACCCCAAACCAAACACAATGCAATGCATGCAACATGGAAAAGCTATGCAATGCAACATAAGCATGCCAAATGCAATATGACTCAAACATGCACATAAGGCTAAGGTAACAAGCATGCCAAATGTAATGCAACCTAAACAAGCATGTGACAAAATGCAAACTAGCAAGCATGCAAAATGCAACCTAAACATACAAACATGCATGGCATGCAAAGATGGACAAGCATGCAACAACATGCAAAGATGGACTTAAACCAAAATGGACAGACCTCAACCATGCCTAAATCAGGGGCCAAGATGTATTGAAAATGAAGACAAAAGCACATACAAACATGCATATACTTTGGTTCACAGACAAGGCATGAAGACACCAACTCTTAAGAGCACTTAAAAAGTGAAAAGTATGAAGATGTGACAATACTATAGGCCCTGAAATTAAGCATGGAATGATGCCAAATCAACCAAACAATACAAGTGTAGCATATTAAGAGGCTCAAAGCCCAAGGTTAGCAAAGGGGCTTAAACCATGGCAATGCAAAGCAAGCCTCAAAGGACCAAGAGCAACCAAAATAGTCCCAAGGCAGGTCAATACAAGACCAAAAGCATGCTCGAACCTAGCCAACACAAGCTAGAACAAAAGACCAAAAGCATGAAGCATGCAAGGCTAACAAAGGGGTGGTACACTACACCTATTAAAACCCAAACATGGCACGACTTAACCAATAAAAATCAGAGTTATGGCATGTCAAAATAAGCCCCAAAACCCACTTAGATGGCATCCCAAAAGCCTAAGTATGATGGCATGCACAATGGCCCCCTTTTAAGGCATAAAACACCAACTCTCCTAAGCATTGAAAGGATGACAAATGCAAGTGTATGGCTACACTACATGGACTAAAATCATATATGAAATGATGCCAAATCATGAAAATGGTCTAAGCAATGCATGCTAATGACTTGGACACTCAAAGCCAACAAGCAAGATTGAACCAAAGCTATACAAAACAATGCATGCATGATCAAGACAATACAAATCAGAGCCAGAGCATAGTAAAACATGACTAAAAGCTTCTTTGAGTTGAGTCAAAACAAGCAAGAATGATGACCCAAATGCAAGGTGCATGTTAAGGCAATAGAGAGGATTACACTACAAGTGCATGATGCATGTAAGAGGCTATCAAACCAACTTAAAACAGAGTTATAGCATGGAAAAATAACACCAAATACTTGCTGAAATGAAGCCAAAACACGCTAAGCAAACATGCTACCAATATGAGCCATTTATACTAGCAAATGAGACACAAGGAGAAGGGGATGTCCCTCTCCTATTCAAGACTCCAAAACCACCTCTCTACCATTGAAAATCCTCTGGATTTCGGTGGTGAGAAGGTCAAAACAAGATGGTTCCAAAGCTCAAAAGGGAAGGCACAAAACAAGGCCAAACAAGGCCTAAGAGGGGGTAGATTACCCCCAACTCAAAAGTGACCTTAAACAAATATCACAAGCATGAAAAATTAGAAATTTTTATAGTAGAAAGTTAAGCTTAAATCAGCATGCAAATAGGTCTAAAAGCTTAAGCCAAAATGGGGGATTAAAAGGTAGTTAACTCACCCTTGAAAAACACCTTCAAGAACACAACTCCAGCAGCCTCTTCTGAACAAAACCAGTCCAAGAACACTAAAAACAACTCCCTAGTACCTCAGAAACAAAATGATGGTGTTCTAGTAAGTGTTTGTGTGCAGTAGTGTGAAGGATTTACACTTTGGGCACAAACAAAAGCAAATGGAGAGAGAGAGAGAGAGAGAGAGGTAAAATATATAGAGCGAGAGAGATATAGAACTTGTATCTCAGATTTTCTAAACCTCTGGAAAGGGAGGAGGGCCTCCCTTCTTATGGAATTTCAATTCTCAAGCTTATTGAACAAGCTTGAGTCTTCAATGCAATCCCTCTATACACGTGTATGGAGGATGAGAATTGTGCTCACTAGGTGTCACAACTGGCACAAAATATCTGCAAAAAGCAGATGGAAAGGTCTCGGCTAAAAAATATGGTCGATCGACCAAAAAGAGTGCCGATCGACTAACACTTATGGCCGATGGCACAAAGCCTTAGCCGATGGGTTATAGGGATGGCCAACAAGCCACCCTCTTCCCTCAGAAGCAAAAACAGAAGTCCTTGGTCCACAACCAAGCACAAAATAGACAAGTTAAGAGATCCTAAGGTAAGGCGCGCAGCCGAGACCTTCGGGAACTCAAAACGAACAAGAGCATGGGTGATCATCGAGTGTTCAAACGATGACGTCCAAGTCTTGAAAACGGTCAAAAATGGGATGTCTACACCATGACTCGTGCCAAAGGCTACGTGTTCGTCACCACCAAAGTTGCCTCAGATCGGGAACTTGGGTATGAGAGGGGAAGGTCATGAATTGTGCAACCCTGCTCGCCCGATCAAAGATCGGCCTCTACTAATCATGAGATGATCTTTTATAAACATTATGTGTTCTTATTCCGGTTATTAAACTAGCATTACTATACGATGCGCACAAGCAAGTATAGACTAGTTTGCTCAATTTGGAACAATTCAACTCATGTTTGTTTTTGCGAAGATGGTTTGAATTTGCCACCTCAAGTGGGCTTAAAGTTTGCGGATTTGCCACCAATCACAGTGGGCTTAAGACTGTTTTGCCACTCAACAAAGTGGGCTTAAAATGCACATTTGTTGAATCGTTCCAATTCAAACAACAAACCTCCATCCACAGGCATTCAAGCAGTTTAGCAAGCAAGCATGCTAATCATGGTAACATTCACACTCATGCAAGTATGCCAAAGCATAAAAAATCACCTAATACTCCAAGCTAGGAAAACATAAGTTAGAAAAATATGCATGATTCCTAACTATGTTAAGTGTCTAATACAACACATGTAATATGCAATTAATAGGCTCGGCTACTAATATGGCATATGGATTGATTTGAACAACATGCGATTAAACACGTATTCAAAGAATTATTGAAATAAAAATGCAGTTTAAATGATGCGTTGAGCCTCGGTGCATGCAAGACAAGATGAATTGATGCAAGCATGAGGTATGCTAATTGAAACATGACCCTAATCTAACCATCAAAAGCGGTTAAGTAAAATGGAGAAAGACGTGAGGTTGGAAGACATACATGTGCACACGCACACTTATTACAACATTACGCCCTCGCGAAGGAGGGTCCAAATGAATAAGAACTAACTAGCTAGCTGATTAAACTAATCTAATTAAGCTAATTAGACTAATTATTACAAACCAAATGAATAACTAGTTAAGCTAATTACTAATTATTACAACACTTTAACTAACTAGCAAACTAATTAATTAATTTACAACACAAATGCACACAAACTAATTAAACTACGCTGCCACTGTTCCGCCTCGGGAAGTGGAAGATGTACATGCTCGGTTTTGGCCCTGAAAAGACCTTTGTTTCGCTCTCAAAAGCTTCTTTTTGCAGGGTTGAGAATTTCCAGAACCTTTCTGCTCCACCTTACCAAAATCAACTGAGGTTTACATTAGTGGTCTGCTGGCCATGGATAGATGCTGTCGACCATCTATTGGCCAAGAAAGTGGCTTGTCGGCCACTGATGCATTGGATCACCATGCTGCAACAGAGAGCAAACAAAGCAAAACAGTGTACTTTTGAAGGTTTGTTTGTACTGTTACCCTCCTTATCATTAAACAAGTTCAAATAAGTGATACTCTTGGCTCTCAAATCATCAACCAAGCAATTTCATTGTATGATGGCCAAAAAACCAAGTTTGTACAAGTTTAATGAATGCAAAACAAGACTCAAATGACCATCACCCTATCATGCATGATTAAGGGCAATAAGACCTAGGAAAATGGCACATTTCATCACTTTTGAGTATGAAATGTTCTGTTTTTCTTATGTTCAAACTAACGTCCGATTTGAACACATGCAATGCAACACAAAAGAATACTTATCTTGCCTCTTTTACTTGCCAATTTTGTTTGCACATTTTAGGTACCAAACCATTCATTAATCAAGTAGTCCATCGGTGAGTGTCTTCTAAGGCGAAAGAAGTGTCAACCAAGGGAGAGTTTAAGGCATGAGAGAAGCTTCATGCCGTTAGTAATGAACCCTCAAAGGAGGATTAAACCATTAAGCATGAGCTTCCATCTAAAGCTTAAACAATCCTAAGGTTGAAACAACCCTCAAAGAAAATGAAAAAGTGAAGAAATGAGGGAGATTGCAAAGATTATAAGTACTAAAATTAGGTGAGAAAAGCAGTAAAACATGCAATCAACTCAAACAAATGATGGTTAAATCCTTAAAACACCAAGCTGGTGAAATGACTTACACTACAACTATACAATACAAGACTCAAGAGGCACCAAACAGGCAAATCAGTTCAAAACAAAGTGTAAAATATGTTGGACTTAAGCTAAGCTAAGTTAGAAAAACATGCTAACATATGAAGTTAACTAGATTAGCAAACAAGATACAAGGAGGGGAGGCTAACCCCTCTAATTTTAGACTTCAAAATGAGTTTTTTTGCCACTGAAAAGCCTCTGAAATTCAATGTTTAAAGGCCCAAAAAAAGATGGTTTTATAATGGGAAACAAAAGTGCAAAGGCCTTAATGACAAGGAATAAAGAATGTTGAACCACCCTCTAACCTTTAATAGCCCAAAACACCAATTTCAACCCATGAAAACAAAGTTTTTTATAGCTCAAAACTAGCCCATAACAGTAGGAAAAAGAGGGAAAAACAAATAAGCAAAACAAGCTTAAAAGACTAGTATTATACCTCTTGAAGAGAAGAGTGGTTCCAAGCAACAATTCAAGCCAAAAACAACTTGTAGAGCTCCAAGAGGTCCTCAAACAACCTCAGCTCAAAGATGGTCACTTTTGGTTAAGGGTTGGTGTGCAAAAGTGTAGTGTAAGTAGGCAAAGGTATAGAGAAATACAAGAGAGGGAGAGAGAGAAATCTAGAGAGAGAGAGAAAATTTTGAGTCTTAATTCTTCCAACCTTAAAACATAAGAGAAGGCCTTCCTATAAATAGAAAATATGAATTCCATACAAAGAGATCTAGCCCTCCACATGTGAGCAGATACAAGCCTCTGTGCAACCAGTTAGCACAACTGGCACAAAATATCTATAGAAAACACTGGTGGTTGGCCAGCCATCAGTGATGGCTGACAACGCATCATCGATGGCTGGCAGGCCAAAAGCCTTGGCCGACAGCCCTCATAGATGGCCGGCAGGCCACCAACAGCTGCAGAAGAGAGAGACCAAGACATGGTCCAAAAAGGAGACAAAAAAGATGTAAGGTTTGGAAGGTTCAAACCTGTGGCATTCTACTGAGGACTTTTAGCGCTCGGTGAGCAATTAGACTCGTCATCAGATGTACCTGCAAGAACATCCAAGTCTTGAAGGGCCGTAAAAAATGGGGTGTCTACATGTAGACACCCTATTTTTTATCGACCGCAAGACTTAGGCGCTTGGTTCGATATACTCGATGATGAAAGTTAAATTGTGAATTCGCAACAATTCGGATTTGATCAAGCCCTTAAAATAACCTCAAATCTTCAACATTTACCTTGTTTAAACTTGTGAGTTTCATTTTTGGACCTTTTTTCACCTTGAGTTGAGTTGAACCAAAAAAACAGGGGAGACCATCAAGGCCCGGCCGTGCACCAGTGATGGTCGGCCGTGGCTATGAATGGCTGGCCGGCCCTCGATAGCGATAAACACTATTCTGGGCGGAAGGCCGCCAACTGTCTATTTTTGAAGATATTTATCATGTTTTGAGCTCAAATTCTATAAAAATGAAGCTCTGGGATCATTTTAAGGGTTTAACAAAAATCTAGAAACCATATATACACCTTGAGAGCTCTTGCCTCCTCATTCTTCCATTTCAAGTCACTTTTGAGCTAACCTAGCTTGTTTATACCATCTCTATACTCCATACACAACCTTGTCTTACCACTCTAGAGCCTTGGCTGATCTTGGAGAGCATAATTTAAGCTTGATGGTGAATTGAAACCAAGTTTGGATCATCAACAATAAGCTTACTCCTTAAAAGGTATAGGCTTGTATCTTTTCTCTTACTTTCATTTCTATCACTTTCTTCATAGTTCTTGCTGTTTTGAGTTGTTTTGAGCTTCTTTGAAGTGTTTGGGGTTGGGTTTGAAGAGTTACCAAAAGGGTAGAGAGAGCTTGCTCTTTCTATACCTTTACTTATAACTCAAACCTTTCCTTTTCCACTATTTTCCTTTGATATTTACACTGATTTTCAGAGTTTTAGAAAGGCTAAAAATCATGTTCTGAAGCTTCAAAAATGGAGGGGTTAGCCACCCCTCCTTATTCTTGCTTACTAGCCTTAATTCTCTTCTTTATTGTTTAGCTTTTCAAGCACTTTTCATGCATCTTCTACCTCTATTTTCCATGTAGTAAGGGTTGTTTTGAGGCTGTCTAAGCCTTTTCAATTGGTTCATGCCTTGTTTAGTACATTTGTGATCTCATAAGTTAGCATATGTAATTTATTGTTTGTTATATAGCTTTCTTTTACTCATTTCCATGTTTAAGAGTCTAAGTTTAATGATCAATCCATCATTCATAACTTTCATACTTGAGAATGATTTCAACCGATTGAGGTTGTTCAAAACATATGAGAAAGGTTCCCACATAATGGCTTAAACTTGAGAGCATACTAACTTGTTTATCGGAGTGCTAATTTCGACGCCCCCCTTTTTCAGATAGCAATCAGAGGATCAAGGACATCTGACTGGATCTTGGAGTATTTCTAAATCACTTCTCCACAATTGGCGTTGTTTGTAGGAATACTCAAGTACATACATGGCAGGCGTAACAGATGATCCTCCAGTAGTCGCTGATAACATTACGCCAAAAGATGACATCGCCCCAACAAACATGCTTAGACCGGAGAATATCACCACACAACGCGCCTTGAACTTCGACTCAATAGCCCAGACCTCACTCTCAACTTTGGTGCAAGAGACAATGCAAAAATCATGGATCAAGAAAAGCAAAATGAATAGCATCTGGAAAACATGATGGCTGAGAAAGAGCGTCTGCGCCAGGAGTTGGCCCTGGAGCTAGCCAAATCCCAGTAGGCCGCATGCCATGACCGAGGTCAACCCCAAGGAAAAAAGAATGACGTCGACTTCGGAAACACGATAATGACAGTGATTCTGACTCACTATTCCAGGAACCTAAAAACAATGGACAAGTCAATGTATCCAGCTCATCTGAAGGAAGTCTGTATGTACGGCACAAGCGAGGGAAAAGAAGTGATAATTCAGATGAAGAAGACAAGCATGACCCTTTTGTGCGATAAATCGCAAGGGCTGTGCTACCCAAGAAGTTCAAAGCACCATCATTCACCCTGTATGATAGAAAATCAGACCGCACTAATCATATTCATCATTATAAACAAGCGATGACACTGCATGCTGACGATGAAGCCCTCATGTATCGAATGTTTCCGAGCAGTCGAGGACCACTGGTTGTCAGGCGGTACTATAAACTGGAGACGGCATCGATAAAAAGCTTCCATCAACTTCAAAAATCCTTCGGAGCAATATTCATCACCAATGAAATCCAGCCAAAGTAAGCCGATTCTCTCTGGGCAATGCAAATTAAACCAGAAGAAACCCTTCGTGAATATTTGGCATGTTATTGGAAATTCTTTAACCTGGTAGATGATACTTGCAATGATTCCATAGCCATCACCACCTTTAAAATGGGATTACATCCTGATAGTCCCCTCCACAGTTTGTTTACCAGACAGCCCCCCAAAACAGTTTGGGCATTAATGAAGAAAGTTGAAAAATATTGTAAGATGAAAGACGATGCTCTAGGGATCAAGGCCGGACAAAAAGTCGTTAAGACGGCTTCGTCTGAAATCGTTCAGCTAATAAGCGTCATGCCGTCAAGGAGCCCTGAACCGCGGAATCGGGCTAAACGAGACAAAAGGTGTGACTCGCGCCGATCAAGTGATCAATGTTCGCACCGATCAAATGAACAATATCAAGTGGATAGTGTAGCTCAGCTTTTCGCGCTCCCTTTCGGAAGAATGAAATAGCCCTTACAGTTCGAACTCCACTTGTGTGTTGGTTCTGATTCTGATTTCACAAGTGCAATGTGAAACAGTGGAAACACAAAAAGAGTCTAAATTCGGCAATTTCTTTTGGAAAATCGATGTTTGAATCAAATGCCAAAAATGGACTGTTTAGCCGGATTTCAGAGTCGCCACCTAAATATTTATTTTTGGGAAATTTAGGAAACCCATGACTCGTGCCAAAGGCCATTAGTCCGTCGTTACCAAAGTGTCTTGGTTCGGGAACTTAGGTATGAGAGGGGAAGGTCAATAATTGAACACCCCACTCACCCGATCAAAGATCGGCCTCTACTAATCATGATGTGATTTTTATGTACAGTATATGCTCTTGTTCTATATATAATATACAAGTATAGACTAATTTCAAGAAAAATTGGAACGTTTGATTTCATGTTTGTTTTGAAAAAAATGTTTTGAATATGTATCACTGAAAATGGTGATCTTATATATACATGAATCAAAGTATCCCAATTCAAGTGATTAGCCTTCATCCACAAACATTCAAACAGGTATATCAAATAAGCAATTAGCCTCATGGTAGTATGTTTGATATGACAGCCTTCACACTTATGTAATATGCTAAAGCAAAAATGCTTACCTTAATATCTGAAGGTGAGTCCAAAAAGAAAGCAAATAGTTAGAAAAAAATGCGTGATCCTAATTTAATGATTAATGCAACACATACAACGTGCAATTAAAGTTCGGCTACTAGTATGGCATGTGAGTCAATTCAAGGCATGTGATAGTGCATGTATACAAGTAAGGAGTTTGAATTTGACATTTGAATAATATGATGAGCCGAACTTTTATGCATGTAAACGAATAGATGCAAATCATGGAAAATGCTATTTAAACATGATGTCCCTAATCTAACCATCATAAGCAGT
Organism: Camellia lanceoleosa; assembly: GCA_025200525.1. NCBI lineage: Eukaryota > Viridiplantae > Streptophyta > Magnoliopsida > Ericales > Theaceae > Camellia > Camellia lanceoleosa. The sequence goes on along the minus strand of CM045758.1, from coordinate 181,684,550 downwards.
GAAATAAAAGGGAGAAAGAATGGGGGTTGGAAGACATATAACTTATTACATATTTGTCCTCGCGAAGAAGGGTCCAAATGTCCAAACGTCTGAATAAATAATTATTACAAAACCGAATGATTACTAAATGAAAGGGGCTGTCTAATTTATTACCATAATAATATACAATGATTGCTCGATGCGCCTCAGGAATTATTCTGTCTGCCTTGCTGGGATTTGTTTTGTTTCACCCCTAGTGTATTGTTTTGCAATTTATTGGAGCCTTGCCAACCTCGAGACGCGACTCAATCGAGCCCCAAATAAATCCAATACTTTGTTTTCTTGTGGAAATCTGTTTTTTGTACCTTATGTGAAACAGTGTAGACAGGGTATTCCTAGCCATGTTTGTCTTTGTTTTTACCTTTCTCTATCATAAAAATACTCAAGAGAGGGTTGGAATCATTTGCAAAACCATCAATTAGCAAGTTGATTGCTTGATGATCTCAGATACAATTTGAACAATGATCAATAAATGCAATGAATAAACAACCACCCCTCCCTCCTATCATGAAGTGAATTCAAGAAGGGAAGTAGAGACACTTCAAGGTTCATCAAATTATCATGAATTGATGTAAGACAAGCCTTGACACAATAAACTCGGTATAACGTTCGACCGACTTCAATTAATCATATTGGTTCTTTATGTCAGTTGTAATCCAATTTTAACCAATTTTATTTGCCTTTTTTATTACCTTTCCATTTCTTTATCTTTTCTCTTGTTTGTGCAAAAGTGATATTTACGTCCACTAAGTCCAAAACACAATAAAGAGAAACAAGCATCAACTTAACCTGAGAAACAAATCTTATTATCTTCGGGGAAAATTACAAAGGAAGAGTTAAACTTATTTACAAGCGATAAAGGATTCCAAGTCAAACTCAAAAGAGTGACAAGGACTAGTCAAACTCAAAAGAGTGATAATGACTTAGAAAAACCCAAACTTGAGTGATAATGACTTGAAATCCAAACTTGATAATAAGCGATAATGACACTTTCCTTTGTGATTTCCAAGTGTCAATTAGTCCCTTAAAAGTAAACACACTGATGAATAAAGAGAAATGAAAAATAAAAAATTGTGTTTTAGTATAAGAACATGTATACATTGGAGGTAGTGAACCTCCAAAGAATTTAAACCGTTAAGTATAGAACGTTTTATGCCTTTGGTAGTAAATCTCCTAAGAGATTAAATCAGTAAGCATAGAGCGTTGTATACTTTTGATAATGAATCTCTTAAACATAAAACGTTTTATGCCTTTGGTAGTAAATCTCCAAAGAGATTAAACCATTAAGCATAGAACGTTTTATACCTTTGATAATGAACCTCCTAAGCATAAAACGTTTTATGCCTTTGGTAGTGAATCTCCAAAGAGATTAAACCATTAAGCATAGAGCATTTTATACTTTGGGTAATAAACCTCCTAAGTATAAAACGTTTTATGCCTTTGGTAGTGAATCTCCAAAGAGATTAAACCATTAAGCATAGAGCGTTTTATACCTTTGGTAATGAACCTCCGAAGAGATTAAACCATTAAGCATGGAAGAGTTCCTTTCTTATATTTGAACCACAATCTTAATTTTTCACAACTTTTTAATCGAAATAAGCAAAGAATTGAGGGAGGTTGCAGAGATGATTATGCGAAGTTGATTACTTGGTTAGTACAAACAAACTTGATATTTAAAACATAAATCATTGAAATAAATTAAACAGCCCTCTAAATAGCATACAATAGTGCTGAAATTAAGCTATAGAAAGCGAGCAAAATTAAATAAGATCAAGTTAGTAAACAAGTACACTTTTACAACTTCAAATCACATAGTTTAAATGTTGAAAAACAGCTCCAAAAGAATTTGAGACACCTACCACTTTTACTATTCATCGTCGAGATTACTATTCACCACCAGAAGTTACTATTCACCGCCAGAGGTTACTATTCATCCGATGGGGTAAATTATTTAAAGTAATAAATTACAACAGTTTATATACAATATTTAAATTACAGCAGATATGTAGGTGGTACAGGCTTCCCACTAAAGCGATGAAAAAAATAGTTATGAAAAGAAGTAAATGAAGTATTTAAACAAATTATATCACATTTTTAAATTAAATGAAAATTTGCAAAAACTCACCTTTTGGGGAAATGATGAATTTTCTGAGTCACAAACTTTCTTTTGATTACTCTCAAGTCTGTGGAATGTGTTCTCAATTCTCAGTTCAAAATTTGGAATTACAGCTTTAGTGGTTAGTTTTTGAATGGTGTATTGATGAAATGGAAATAAAAATATCAAAGAAAATATTTTATTTTCCCTTTCTCTCTCTAAAAAAAAACCGAATTTTCTTTCTTTCTGATTCTTTTTCTCTCAAACTCTCTCGCACCACTTCATTTTCCTCTCTCTGATTTCCTAATCTCCTTCCCTCTTTTTCTTTGTTGGGCCTCCCCCCCTTTTTTCTCCTTCTTTTTTCTGAGCCTTTCCCTCTCCTTATATAAACAAAAAAGTATAACATAATAATATAAATATAATAATATATATATCTAATATAATATATATATATGTGTTAGCTTGGATTTGGATGTCGGCAGCCAATGAGTGATCGACGTAAATTTTTTTTATTATTTTTCTTTTATAATATATATAATAAATAATATTACTTTTTTTTATTATTTTCTCTTATATATATAAAATATATAATTTATACCAATTTATATAAAAATACCAAAAATATGAACAAACGCATAAAATTATCCAAAATTACAAAATACTAAACTAATAAAATATTTAGCAGTTTAAAACAATTTAGCCATCATGGTGAAGGTTGGGATTAAAGTTCAAATTTCATCTCTCTTACTGAGAATTCTGCGAGAAACACATTCTAATTGTCATCATCGAGTAATCAAAAGAAAGCGCCCAAGTCGTAGGGCCGTTCAAAATGGGGTGTCTACAGATAGCAGGCGCACAAGACGCTTGGACAAGAAGTACACGAAGTTAGCAGAGCCAATCTGCAAGATTTTGTCGAAAGTTCAACACCTTCCGTTCTTTAAATGGCCGCTCAAAATGATGAGACCTCTTGATACAAAGAGAAGGGACAAGCGATGTGAGTACCACAAGGACCATAGTCATGACACCGATAGTTGTTATGCACTGAAGGATCACTTGGAGGAGCTGGTACAAGATGGTCGGCTGGTGCAACACGTTCAAAAGAATAATCCATCGAACACGGTAGCCTTACGGCCGGATTCACCCCCACTTGGTGTAATTCACATGATATACAGCATGCCATCGTCCACTAAGGTACAGACAATTTAGTTGCAACCTAGCCTGCATAGGCCAATCACACTAACAAAATGGCCCCATGAAACTGGGAGGATTAGTTTCGACGACACCGACTTTGTTAGAGTAACTCTCCCCTACACTGATCCCCTCGTCATCAAGCTACGCGTGAACAAATACACCATTGAGCATGTTCTCATTGATTAGGGAAGCACTTCGGAAGCAATGTATTACAAAATGTTTGTTAAACTCGGCTTTAGTGACTCGGATTTGTCGCCGACTGATTACCCATTATTTGGCTTCAATGCTAACCCTGAGTATCCTTTGGGAAAAATCACATTACCAATTCAGGTGGGCACCAAATCAGTAGACATAGAATTTCTGGTTGTCAAACTTCCTTCTCCTTACAATCTCATTATAGGAAGAACTTGGCTGCATACCAAGCAAGCTGTGCCAAGCACCTATCAACAATTACTTTGTTTTTTGACTGAGTATGGCATTGAACAAATTCGGGGTTTTCAGAAATAGGCACAGGTGTGCTACCTTGTTGCTACTGCTGCAAAGAGACCAAAAGAACTGGAAGTGAATTCGATTAAAGTACCGGATCGGGAGAGCCTCGAGGACATTGGGAAAATCCCCAATAAAAAAGGCAACTGAAGACTTGGATTGGGTCGAAATTGATGGGAGTCCTAACATGTTCATCATGATCGGCACCTCTTTGAACGAAGTTGACAGGCACGAGCTTATATCCTTCTTAGTTGTCAACCTCGTCATGTTTGCGTGGACACCATACGAGATGCCAAGGGTGGATCCATATGTGGCTCAGCACTACTTAAACGTTGATCCAAAATGTAAGCCAATCATTCAAAAAAGTCGGCTGTCAGCCGTGGAGCATGCTTCGGCCGTTGTTGAAGAGGTTGACAGATTGCTTAATGCAGGGGTAATTCGCGAAGTAACCTACCCTAAATGGTTGTCCAATACTGTGGTTGTAAAGAAGAAGAATGGATCTTGGCGTGTTTGTGTGGATTTCACGGACTTAAACAAAGCTTGTCCCATGGATTGTTTTCCCCTCCTAAGAATAGACCAACTCGTAGATGCAACGGCACATCATCAATGCATGAGCTTCTTGGACGCCTACAAAGGCTACCATCAAATTGTTATGTATCCGGAGGATCAAGAAAAGACTGCATTCCTCACGCCAAGAGGAACCTATTGCTATAAGGTCATGCCTTTCGGGCTGAAGAATGCGGGCAACTTCTTTGGACCGCCATCGCCATGTTTAAGGAACAGCTCGGCCACACCATGGAAGTATACATCGACGACATGGTGGTCAAATCTAAGGAAAAGCACGCCCATTTAGCCAATTTGGAAGATACATTCGACATTCTTTGAAAGTACAAAATGAAATTAAACGCCTCAAAGTGTGCATTCGGCATTGGATCCGGCAAATTCCTTGGCTACATTGTTAACCACCACGGAATAGAGGCCAACCCGAGGCAAATCACAGCAATTCTAGAACTTGGTTCTCCTCGGTCGGTTAAAGAGGTTCAGAAACTGATGGGAATGGCCGCCGTGCTCAACAGGTTTATCAGCCATTCCACAGATCACTGCCGCCAATTCTTTCACACACTTCGACAAGGCAAAGCTTTCGAATGGACCCCTGAGTGCTAGGCCGCTTTGGACGACTTGAAAACTTATCTTCAATCAGTACCACTCTTGGCAACCCCCTCGGCAGGCGACCCACTCATTTTGTATCTGGCGGTATCTGACCGAGCGGTCAGCGCCGTACTTTTAAGGGAGGAACTCGGAGAGTAGCGACCAGTTTATTATGCAAGCAAAGCAATGGCTGACATCTAAACACGTTATCTACCACTGGAAAAGCTCATCCTTGCTCCCATTATGACTACAAGAAAACTGATGTATTACTTTTAAGGGCACACCATAAGTGTACTAACAGATTATCCCCTCCAGTCGGCACTCCGTAGTGCGGAAGCATCAGGGCATGTTTCAAAATGAGCTTTGGAACTCGGCCAATATGATATCCAGTTTTTGCCTAGAACTGCCATCAAGGGGCAAGTGCTCGCCGACTTTGTAGCCGAATTCACGGGCTGCCTTGCTGACTTCAAGTCCGAGCAAGTGAAACCTAAACCCAACTGGAGAATATATGTTAGAGACATTTGGCAGTTGTATTGTGACAGGTCATCTAACCAACGTGGCAGTGGGGCAGGCGCAGTAATCATGACCCTCGAATGGGGAATAATCCAGCAGGCGGTTAAACCGGGTTTTGATACATCAAATAGTGAAGCTGAATATGAAGCATTGCTAACCGGCCTTCAAAACGCACTTCACCTCGGTGCGTGGCAGTTGCTTGTTTTCTGTGACTCGAAACTAGTCATCAACTAGTTAAAAGGGGAGTATGCAGCTAAAAATGACAGCATGGCAGCCTACATGACAACGACGAATTCCTTGCTCACAAAATTCGACTACCACGAATTAAATTAAATAACCCGGGATCAGAACACGTATGAGGATGCCCTTGCTTGCTTAGCCTTTGCCATCAATTCAGAAATCAAACGGACAATCAAAGTAGGATTCATCCATGAGCCGAGCATCACCTCTTCTGAACCACTCCACAAACTGTGAAATAAAGTCCTGCGATACTACTTGGATTCGCATGGAAAGCTGTACAAAAAATCCCTTTCTAGGCCGTACTTAGAATGTGTTCACCCAGACAAAGTAAAGGAACTCTTAACTGAAATACATGAAGGTGGCTATGGTGCCCATTCTGGAGGACGCTCGTTGGCCCATCGAGTCGTAACACAAGGGTATTATTGGCCCACCATACGAACTGATGCCGAGAATTATATTAAGAAATGCGAACAATGCCAGAAGTTTTCCCCTTTAACTCATCTGCTTGCTGAGGAATTAAACTCAATCACTAATACTTGGCCATTCGCTCAATGGGGACTCGATATCATCGGACCACTTCCACGATCTCCAGAGAACAAGCGATTCCTGGTTGTCGCGACAGATTATTTTACAAAATGGATTGAAGTAGAGGCCTTAACACAAATTCGAGATGTCGATGTTAAGCGTTTTGTATGGAAAAACATCATAACACAATTCGGCATACCAAGAGCGCTTGTCTCAAATAACGACACCCAATTTGATTGTGGCGTCTAACAAGAATTATGCAACACGTATCGTATCCGGCCTTACTTTTCTTTGCCGGCAAATCCACAAAGCAATGTTCAGGCAGAAGCCTCCAATAAAGTCATCCTGGACGGCATCAAGAAAAGGTTGGAAAAAGCTAAGGATAGGTGGATCGAAGAGTTACCCAGTGTGTTATGGGCTCACCGCACTACTCTAAGGCAATTCACTAGGGAAACGCCATTCGCTTTGTGCTTTGGAACCCAGGCAATTATCCCCCTAGAAATCGGCCTACCCACGCTGAAATCCAAGGTTTTTGACATGGGCCGTAATGACATGATGTTGGCCTTGGACTTGACTCTGATTGAAGAACGCCGAGATCGTGCCCTTATTTCTATGGCGCAGTATCAACAATAGCTCGCTAAATCATATAATCAGCCCGTGCAATTGCGTCGTTATACGCTTGGAGAATTGGTCCTCAAGAAAGTGTTTCCCGCTAATAAAAATCTGGCAGACGGAAAATTAGGCCCAACTGGGAAGGCCTTTATCGGGTTGATCACTAGAACTGAGACATATCGGCTCAAAGACATGGTTGGGAGAAGTTTGTCACGCCCCTGGAATTCCATACATTTGTGCAAATCTTATCACTAAGCCAACTTGTACGGCGTGTTAGTTTGTTTCGAATTTTTGCTATATGTTATGAATACATCTTTCAATTTCCCAGTGCAATGCCCTTTCTTATTGCAATCTCGTTAATAATGGTTTAATAACAAATATAAGACTCCAAATTCGGAGCGCCCTTCGTGGATATCACGATTGGCCAACACAATAAGACTCCAAATTCAAAGCGCTCTTCGTGGATATCACGTTTGGACTGAATAAGCTTCCGAATTCGGAGCGCCCTTCGTGGATGTCACGTTTGGACCGAATAAGCCTCCAAATTCGAAGCACCCTTCATGGATATCACGATTGGCCAACACAATAAGACTCCGAATTTGGAGTGCCCTGCATATATTTGGGATGAATAATCCTCCGAATTCGAAGCGTCTTTCATGGATGTCACGATTAGCCAACACAATAAGGCTCCGAATTCGGGGCACCCTGCGTGCAGGTCACATTTGGGCCGAATAATCCTTCAAATTCAGAGCGCCCTTCGTGGATATCATGATTGGCCAACACAATAAGACTCTGAATTTGGAGCACCCTTCATGGATATCACGTTTGGGCCGAATAAGCCTCCGAATTTAGAGCGCCCTTCATGAATATCACAATTGGCCAACACAATAAGACTCCGAATTTGAAGCGCCCTGCGTGGATGTCACATTTGCGCCGAATAATCCTCTGAATTCGAAGCGCCCTTCATGGATGTCACGATTAACCAACACAATAAGGCTCCAAATTCGGAGCGGCTTCCGTGGATGTCACGTTTGGGCCAAATAATCCTCCGAATTTGAAGTGCCCTTCATGGATATCACGATTGGCCAACACAATAAGACTCTGAATTCAGAGCGCCCTGTGTGGAAGTTACATTTGGGCTGAATAATCCTTCGAATTCAGAGCACCCTCCGTGGATGTCACGTTTGGGCCGAATAATCCTCCGAATTCGGAGCACCCTTCGTGGATATCGCGATTGGCCAACATAATAAGACTCCAAATTTGGAGCGCCCTGCATAGATATCACGTTTGGGACGAATAATCCTCCGAATTCAAAGCGCCCTTCGTGGATATCACGATTAGCCCACAATAAGCCTTCGAATTCGAAGCGCCCATCGTTCATAAGCTCAAACGGCCGGGTAATCCTCTAAATTCGGAAGGACCAAATTTGATAATAGAATGGCATGGATCAATATACGCTTGTCACAAGAAGATACAAACATTAATCGAAAAAATATGGGAAATATTTATTTCATTAAAAAAACATAAATACATGGCTTTTGACGAATTCAAAAGTACAATTTGTATTAATATCTAAATCTATTCGGCACCCTCTTCATCGTCGGATTTCTAGGCGTCATAAGCTTCGAAAGGAAATTTGTAATTTTGATACAGAGGTGACGCCGAATCAATACCCGTGGCTTGCAAAGCCTTAATCCATCCATGCTTAAATCCATGATTTTCGCACCGACAAACATCCTCAGCTAATTTTTCCTTTGTTTTTTCAATACCAATTTTTCTGCCATCATAAAAACCTTGTTCGTAGGCCTTCGCTCTTATTGCTTCTCTTGCAAACATGCTTGTCGTATCTCGATTGGCGATCGCATGATCCAGCAGAAGCTGGTTTACTTATTTCGTCACAATCGGGTTCATTTGACTCGCCGATTGTGTTTCGGAAGCCTTAGCTTTCTTCAGCTCGTTCTCGGCTTTCTCTACGCGAGCTTCCAAGCTTCGAATGTGGCCGTCTTTCTACTCTATCTCTCTTCGCGCGACACGAAGACGCATGTCAATTTCATAGGAGGTGTATAGTCCCTTTACCGCTCTATGGATGCCCTTCCGAAAAACTTCATAGTCAGGCCGACCTACCATTGATTGCTGGACTTCAAGTGGAAAAATCTGTCGAGCAAACTCGAGTGTCATATTTGGATCATAGATAATCAAATCCGCTTCAGTCATCGGTTTATTTCTAACTAAGAATGAAAAACTCAACGAGCGTGGTGTCCTACTGGTTTCGTTTCGCGAACGGGGGGAGCTCCCTCACTGTTGCCTCTTCTTCCTAGGTGACTTTTCTACCCCGCCCCCTCTTGGAAACCTACTTCAACGACGGGAGGAGTGACTCGTATCACGCTCCTCTAACGTCCTGTTTCCCGTTCGCATAGGTTCGCCACCTCGATTTATCTATAAGTCCAATTCAACTATTGTCCTTCCCTCTCCTCTACTATTGAAGAATATTCTTCTTGACATCCAAATTTCCTCAGTTTGACACAATGTTCTTTTCCCTCTCACAAAATATTGAATTTGAACACAGCACAGACCCCACGCGCACTACAAGAAAAAACACTTTCCGTGACCAACATTTTGGTCTCGAAAAGTACCATATTTGGTCGCTAAAACCTTTTCGCGACCAAAATATGTTGGTCACGAGTTGGTCGCTAAAGCCTCGTCACAGATAGTTTTCTGTGACCAACAAGCCTTTGGTCGCTAAAAGTGACCATTCGCGACCAACTTTTTTGGACACAGAAAGTCCAATTCATATTAGCCAAAAGTCACCGCCTTGACCCAAAAAAAAATAATTCTTTTGTGCTACTTGGCACTTGAACTCCTGACCAAGGAGTCACCATGCACCCAATTCACTCTGCCAATAACATACTTCTTGTTCATATTTGGCAAAAAATATATATAATCCATAAAAATTGGATTATATATTATTTTATAAAACTTTTAATGCCTAAACAAAAAAAATAGCATGTAATTACAGTAATATCATTTTTTTAAAAATTTATCCCGCCATAACTTTCCGCGACCAACTTTTTTTTTTGGTCGCCAATAGTATACTTTCCGCGACCAACTTTTTTTTTTTTGTTGCCAAAAAGTGATATTCTGCGACCAAAAAAGCCTTTGGTTACCAATAGTATACTTTCCGCGACTAAATTTTTTTTTTTAGTCGCTAAAGGGTATACTTTTTGTGACCAACTTTTTTTTTTGGTCGCCAAAAGGTGATCTTCCGCGACCAAAAAAGCCTTTGGTCGCCAATAGGTATACTTTTCGCTACCAAAATGTTTTTTTTGGTCGCCAAAAGGTGATTTTCTGAGACCAAAAAATTGTGATCACCAAAAGTTAAATTTTAGTCGCAGAAAGTGGACTATTTGCGACCAAAAAAAATAGATAATCGCCAAAAGTGTTTTTTCTTGTAGTGGCGAACCTAGCCCCCGCCGCGCTTATTAATTACGGGTGCAGCATTCCCAAAACGATCACTTTAATAGATTGTGCCGACAAGTCACGGTGCCCCACCCAATCCATGAACTACAAATATTCGACTTCGGCAGTTCTATTCAGCTGGAGGAAGAGCAGATTTAGTAATCTATTCGACCTCTATTGATAAATAGATTAATGTCCCATCTGACATCACAAGCTGTATTTCTTTTTATTATTCAGCTCTTTAATGTTCAAATCGACATGATTATTCGAAAGATTATGTTACAGCCAATTATGTTATCGCTAAATTAAGTTACATCACCATACTTGGCTAATAATTAGCATATGCAGAAAGATTACGTTATTGCCGAATTAAGTTATATCACCCTACTTAGCTGCTAATTAGCACATGCAGAAGACAGACAAAAAGGCGATTTTTATTAATAAATTGAGTACAAAAAGTCGTCATTTTACATATGAAAATTGCCTTATATTTAACTTCTAAACAAAATAAATAAGCAAAAATCTACAAAAAAACTGCATACAACAAAACACCAAACAAAAAACAAAATTACATTGACGTGTGGAACTCATTCTTCAGGATCAGACTCCAGTGGCTCAACCTCTAGCTGCTCGTATGGAATTGGCTCCTCCCATGTCACATTAGCGGTAGCCAAAGCTTTGAGCCAGCCGTGTTTGAAGCCCCGATTTTCAAACTTGGGTACTTCCTTTACGTATTTTTCTAAGGCGGTGTCCTCTCCGGCTTGGAACACCTTAGAGATCTCAAAGTCAGCAATTTCTTTTGCCTTCTTTGATTCTGCCAAGTCGGCTTTCAGTTTGGTAATCACCTTCTTGGCCAACTTGAGCGCACCCTCACTCGCGTTCGCCCTTTCTTCGGTGGCTTGTCTGAGTTGATCTGAATATTTAGCCTTCTCTTCCTTGGCATTGGCCCTAGCTTCAGCTGCTTTGCCCGCCTCATATTCGTCTCTAAGGGAAACCTCTTCAGCCTGGACCTTTTCAGTTTTGAGTTCGACTTTGAGCAAGTCGATTTTCTCGATAACGTCATAATAACGGCGGTCGATTTCTGCAATCCTGCCCGCCGCCTGTAAACAAAAGATTAATAAGATAGCTGCCATAAAAAGGAACGAAATATTTTTTCAAATTTACGAACCAATATCGCCAATTGAGCGGCTAACGCTATAGACACCACGTCCGGCGCTACACAAAATGCTGCTTTGTCAATCGACAGAGAAATCAACGAGGCCACGCTTAAGGCCACGACAGCGTCCTTGAAAGCCGAAGCATCAGAAGTAACCAGCACATTCTTTATTTTAGGTTATATGATAAATAGCGCAACCAAGTCCTGCGACTCTTCTATGCACGGCCTTTTATCAGTTGGTCTTCAGAAGAGTCTTCGTCCTTCGCAGGGGGTTTCTCTCCCCTTTGTTCGGCCACTAGATTGTCCGATTGATCAATGAAAATTGGCTCCGTTTCGACTATAACAATCTGCTCAATTTCCTCAACAAGAGTAGGTAGCAAAGACTCAGCCCTAACAGGAGCAGATGGTGGGCGTTCAAGCCTAGTGGCTTCGGCCCTTCTTCGGGCTACCATCTTCTCAGCATTTTTTCTTCTGGCCATCTCGGAAAGCTACTCCCTAGCCATGTTCTCAGGATCTATGCTGGGAAGGTCTCCTAAGTTGGTGAAAATATCGTCTTCTAATGATACGTCGACTAAGCCTGAAGTGGACGAAAAGTTGAAGCCGGCTTCCTCAAAGGCCAAATTAAGAGCCGCGTCAACCTCCTCGCCCAGACTATCAGATCTGTCCAAGTTGGACTGATTCGGCTGTTCAATGACTTGTTCGGCGACCTGCTCGGCGACTTGCTCTGAATCCGAAACTTCAAGACCAATCTCCCTAAGGTTCTTGAAATTTGGGAAATGAATGCCGTGAGCTGCTATTCACCTTTTGGAATCGAAATGTGATCAGCGGCCAAAAAGGTAGCGTATGTTGGCTCGTACCACAATAAGATGTGGGTGACCCTCCCTTGCTTTTACAGGTTTGGATGGCCGAAGAATTGGAGCGCAGTTTTGATTTACTAAAGCACAATGTCGTTGGCCAAAATAAGTATTTTTTTCAAATTGTTACCTACACAAATAAAACGGTAAGTACATGCAATTTAAGCCGAATAAAAGTATAACTAATGTGCATAGAAATGGGACTATACGGCCACCTGGTTCGCCTTTTTGTCTAAACACAGGATCTAGGCAATCTTCGTCTTCGCCAAATTCCCAGTTACCTCAGATAACGACCATGACGTCGTCAACACGCTTACCAGAGCTGGCAAGCATAGTCACCAGATGGTGATCAGTGTCCTTGGCCCTGAGAAAATAGCATCCCTGCCGACCAGATGATTTGATCAAGGCATAACAGTGCCGAATAGCAAGGATTCCTAGATTATTCCTAAGTCAACAATTTAATTCTACTATTCCCATTATAATTCGGTAAAAGTTTATGTTAGGTTGTGAAAGGAGTAGACCCCAATAATGAAGGATGGCCCTTAAAAATGGATAAAAAAGGAAACGGACTCCACCCTCAGTGATTGACAGAAGAGGAAAGATGATCGTACTCTCATCGGTCCTCTCCATGTCGAGTACGCTATCTGCCACAAGCGACAAATGGACGTCATCTAGAATAGAAAAGTGGTGTCAAAAAGTGAAAACACGGTCCGCAGAAAGAAGAGCTTTCAAATGTTTCGTCATCCAAATCAGAATGGAAAATACGCTAAACTAAAAACAAATAAGAAAATGGGAGTTGGAATGAGGAAGAAATGCAAGGAAGAGAAGAATTACAAGGTAGAGAGAAATGGACAATGGGGAGCAAATGGAAGTTGCAGAGGTTGTGAAGTTGCAGAGGTGAATTCAAAAGAGCTTTGCAAATTCAAAAAATATCTGAAGGGACATCGTGGCTTCATATCGCATTAAATGAACAACGCGTACGAAGGGACAGGAAATTGTAATGATTTCTAAACCATGGCCGTTCTGACGCTTCGGTATTGGAAGAAGTACAAGCGGCCGTATTCTTGACTTTCTACATATTAAAACCAAATATGCGGACTAATTGGCGTTAGTCGGATGTTTGGGGAGCAATTGTAGGGGCCGAATAATTGTACATTGAGGAAGGCCAAGATATTTGAAGACATTTGACCGAATTCAATTCGGCTATAATCTAAGGGCTCTTGAAGCCGAATGTACAGTCGGCCATATAGAGAGCCGAATGGGAACTAGCACGCAATTAGAGGGCCGAGTAAGCAATCAGTTGCGAGATTAAGAGTGGGCCCGACCCTAGGGCCCAAAGGGTAATATAAAAAGAGAAACGTCAACCAACAAGAGGTATGTGAGGATAGATAAAATAACTTGAGATAGAAGTAAACTTGAGAGTATATTAACTTGTTCATCGGAGTGCTAATTCCGGCGCCCCCAACCGGAGTGTTCACCCCTTTTTAAGGTAGTAATCAGAGGATCGAGGACGTCTGACTAAATCCTGGAATATTTCTAAACCACTTCTCCATAGTAATAATTAGTTAAGTAGTTGTAGCTAATTAATTTGTATTGTAATAATTAGTTAAGTAGTGGTAGCTAATTAGTTTAGATTAATTGAATTAGTTTGTGTTGTAATATTTAATTAGCTTAGCTTAGTTAAATTCTTAATTAGCTTAGATAGTTAGTTAATTATTCATTCAAGTTTTGTAATAATTAGCTTAAGCTAGCTTATTCATTCGGACTCTCCTTCGTGAGAGCGTAATGTAATAATGTATATATTTTTCAACCCCACGTCTTTATTCTTTTTATTTATCCGCTTACGATGGTTAGATTAGGAATATCACGTTTCAATTAGAATACCTTATGCTTGCATCCATTCATCTTGTCTTACATGCACCGAGGCTCGGCGCATCATTCTAAATGCATTGTCATTTCAATACTTCGTTGAATACGTGCTTAGACCGCATGTTATCAAAATTGAGTCATATGCCATATTAATAGTCGAGCCTATTTAGTTGCATTATTGCATGTGTTGCATTAGTCATTTAGCATAGTTAGGAATCACACATTTTTTTTTCTAACTTTGTTTTTTTTGGCTTGGAGTACTAGGTGAGTTTTTAATGCTTTAGCATACTTGCATGAGTGTGAGTGATTGCCATGACTAGCATGTTTGCCATGAGACTAAATACTTACTTGTTAAACTACTTGAATACATGTGGATGAAAACTTGTTGTTTGAATTGGAACGATTTAATAAATGCACGTTTAAGCCCACTTTATTGAGTGGCAAATTCACAAACTTTAAGCTTACTTGAGGTAGCAAAATCACACATTTTTCACAAAACAAACATGAAATTAAGTTGTTCCAATTTGAACAAACTAGTCTATACTTGCTTGTGCGCATCACATAGTAATGCTAGCCTAAATAAACTAGAACAAGAGCATATAATGTTGATAGAAATCATATCATGATTAGTAGAGACCAATCTTTGATCGGGCGAGTAGGGGTGCTCAATTCATGACCTTCCCCTCTCGTACTTAAGTTCCCGAGCCAAGGCAACTTTGGTGATGACGAACACGCGACCTTTGGCATGAGTCATAGGTTTCCTAAATTTTTTCAAAATAAAATATTTAGGCGGCGACTCTGTATTTGGCAAAGTAGTCCAATTTTGGCATTTTTAATTAAAAATCAATTTTCTAAAAGATTTGTCGGATTTGGACTATTTGGTGTTTATCAATTTCACATTGCACTTGTGAGATTAGATTCAGAACCACGGGAGTCCGAACTATAGGATTCTTTTCAAATCTCCAAAAGGGGGGGCAAAAAAGTCAAGCTACAGTAACACTCCAATATAACACTCCAAAAAAACTCCTTAGTATAACACTCAAAAGTAACACACGAAAAAATTTCTTATTGTAATACTCTAATGTAACACACAAAAAAATTCTTAGTGTATTTTTTCCAAACATAACACTCTAATATAACACACAACAAAACTCTTTAGTGTAACAGTCTAATATAACATACAAAAAAAATTTCTTGATGTACTTTTTCCAAATGTAACACTCTAATATAATCATTAGTGTAACACTCTAATGTAACACACAAAAAAATTCTTTAGTGTAACACTTTAATGTAACACACAAAAATTATTTGGAGTAGTTTTTTCAAACGTAACGCTCCAATATAACATAAAAATAAAAAATAAAAACTTCTTAATATACTTTTCCTAAACATAACACTCCAATGTAACACTAAAAAAAAGAAAAAAAAAAGAATGCGAGATTCTTCAAACCATTCCAAAAAAAGCACAAATGTTCCTTAATAAGTTTTGAACAAATTTATAATTTCAAACTGTAAGTATTACGTTTGAAAAAAAAAAAATACACGAAGGAGTTTTTTTAGTGTTTTTGTGTGTTACATTAGAGTATGTTATATTGGAGTATTACATTTGTGATTACACTGATTGAAGTATTACATTTAGGAAAAGTACACTATAATTTATTTTTTTCTATACTTTTTTTTAACATTGGAGCGTTACGTTTGGTATACACCAAAGAATTTTTTGGGTGTTATATTGTTACGTTTGGAAAAAGTACACCAATAAATTTAGTGTATTACATGGAAGTGTTACATTATTGGAATGTTACGTTAGAGTATTAAGTTTTTGTTCGTAATGTTAAATTTGTTCTAAAATGAGGGAAACTCTAAAACTTCTATAGTTCAAATTGTCCAAATGTATAATTTTACATATTGAGAAAATCACTTTTATCCCTAAAAAATCAAGCCCAAACATGTAAGTGACT
This sequence comes from Camellia lanceoleosa, assembly GCA_025200525.1. Taxonomy (NCBI): domain Eukaryota; kingdom Viridiplantae; phylum Streptophyta; class Magnoliopsida; order Ericales; family Theaceae; genus Camellia; species Camellia lanceoleosa. Next base: position 181,668,404 of record CM045758.1, on the reverse strand, counting down.
ACCTTTTTATGTAATTTCCACTTTAATGGGACCTTTGGATTTATAAGAAAAAAGGGAGGATTAAACCGTTCATAAGATCACATTTTAAGATTTATTGGTGCTTCACCCTTCATAATTTTAGTCTTTATCTTTTAATTTTTTATATAAACATTAAGAAAATAAGCATTGCCGAATGGGTAGTGTTTGTTTAGCATGCATTAAAAAAGTACATTTGTTTGCATACATACACTTATTTAAGTCACATCAATCAACATTTATCAATATATTCTCTCTACTTTTCTACCCACTTTCTCTACTTTTTTACACATTAAAAAATAAAAAAGTACACTTATTTAGAAGATCCCAAATCACCCCTAAATATAGATTTACACTCTTAGAGTATAGGATTACAGGTATATAATGTAAGTTTCGACTCTTTATGTTTGAAATAGGAGTTTGAAAGTTTTATCCTCCGATTTCGATATAAATTTTTTAATATTCAACACTCACAATGGTTTCCTCCATTCTTGAGCTTTTTTCCATACCATCATAGGAGTGGGTGTACTTCCTCAACTCTGGCTTCTGGCAATGCCTGAAATACAACAATGGCGGAGTTAGACAGTAGTAACAGAGATAATGTCGGGACAATAGGCTTTCAAGCAGATATTGCTCGATTTGATGCAGACCTTACTTTTCAAACTACATCTTTAAAAATATCAATTGTTTTTCCTCACTCGTAGTTAGTTTTTTGACGATTTTTTTGTTTTTGTTTATGTTTTTTGTTTTTTTTCCTTTCCTTTTTATTGTATGGCCCTTTAGGGTCCTGTTTCTATATGATATTTTTAATATAAATATTTTTCATATTCTTAGAAAGTATATATAAAATAACAAAACAAAATGCTATAAAACACAAAAAAGCATTACATCTAGCAACGAGGTATTCATTAATAATAATAGAAAAATACATTACATCTACCAAACCAACATGAGTCTCATATCTTGAGATGAACTATGGAAGAAAAAACCAAGATACATTCATGGATTTCGAACTAAATTTCAACAGAACAATACAAACAAACGATTACAGCTACACATAATCGTCACTTATTTCAACCCACTTTCCAGTTCTTACTCATATTTTGCCTAATTCTGATTCCATTTCAGATCAGAACACAGGACCGGCAGCAAGGATTTCCTCTGTCAGCCCATCATCCTTGCCAATCTTGTGGTTCACAAACACCTCGAAATTGTTCTTGAAAAGCCCACCCAGTTTCAGCAGTGTTTCCTTGTAGGCCTTCTTGTTCGACCACTGCATTTAGAAATCAAATGGCATTTTGTAAATGAGACAATTAAGCAAAGCTTTAACACCACCAAACAAAGCATACAGCAGCAAGAAAAGAGATCAAGGAAAAGCCTACTGACAGTGTTCACTGGATCCAGGATCTCTGAAGGCACGCCCTCAACCCCGGTTGGGATCTCTAATCCAAACACCTCTGTCTTCCTATAATTTGCCTTCAGAAGGCTGCCAGAATGTATGGCATCAATGATTTTCCGGGTATATGCTAACTTGATACGACTCCCAGAACCATAGCTGCAAAGTAACCGAACAAATCAGTTCATTTTTCCCAATATAATGAACCAATTTCTTCTATTAACATTATCATACGTGCATAATAATTGTGTTCCCCTGTTTGGTGCACCTAATAATTTTTTTATTAAAATTTTAAAAGTTTGTACCAAAATACTTCTATTTACAACTTATGAAACAAATAGTTTAAATAAGCCCCCCCCCCCCCCCCCCCCAAAAAAAAAAAAAACTGATCATTAGCAAGTTGAGGGAGAGGTGTTTATAACTTCTATTTTGTGATTATCAACTTCAGTTTACAAGCTGCACCAAATGGATTTGTCACACTACACCATCAACACGCACCTTCCACCAGACCAACCAGTGTTGACAAGCCATCCAGTTGCACCATGTTTCTGCATCTTTGCGGCCAGCATGGCTGCATACTTGGTTGGATGCAACATGATAAATGCTGCACCAAAGCAGGCTGAGAATGTTGCCTGCGGCTCCTTTATGCCATCTTCCGTGCCAGCAACCTGTACCATCCATAATTTAGTCACCAAAATACTTAAATGTTACCAATTAATTTCATTGAATGAAAGTAATTTTGATGATGAGTCTACATACCAGAGCAGTGTAACCGCTGATAAAATGATACATGGTCTGTGCCAAACTCAGCTTGCTCACAGGTGGAAGCACACCAAATGCATCACATGCCAAAAGAATGACATTCTTTGGGTGTGGACCGACACATGGTATCTTCGCATTGGGAATGTATTCGATGGGGTAGGCCGCACGAGTGTTCTCTGTGATAAGAAAAAAAATAATACGAAGGCAAACTTTAACATCTAACTACTATGATTAGGAATCATATCCTATTAACACACATAGCTACCTTCTTAGAATGACCAAATATACAAACAAACTTAAAAGGCTACCAAATGAGTCATGCATTACCTGTTACAGATTTTTCTGAATAGTCCACTTCTCGGGTATGTTCATCGAACACCACATTTTCCAGGACTGCCAAGCAAAAAGAAAATAAATAGAAAATCTTCACATATCAGTTCTATGACAAGAAAAAAAAGGCATAACCAAAAAAAAAAGGCAGAATTATTATATTACCAGTCCCAAACTTGATTGCATTCCAGATATCGGGTTCCTTCTCTTTAGAGAGATCGATGCACTTGGCATAGCAACCACCTTCTATGTTCGACACACCATTCTCACCCCAACAGTGTTCATCATCTCCAATTAGATATCTATTGTGATCAGTAGACAGAGTAGTCTTCCCAGTACCTAAAATTCAATGAAAAATGGAACTCATCAGCGAAAACAGAAACAAAAGATAACAAAACAAAGCAAAAATAGTTATCTCATTCAAATTACACATATACGACAACAAAATGACCACAGATAGAGAAAGAGAGTGAAAGGGCACATATCGGAGATGGCTCTGCATCGCGATCGATCCAACGATGATACTTTACCTGAGAGTCCAAAGAAGAGGGCGACATCTCCGTCTTTGCCCATATTGCAGCCAGAATGAAGGGACAGGATTTGACGATTAGGCATGAGATAATGCATTACACTGAAAAGGCCTTTCTTCATCTCCCCGGCGTACTGAGTGCCGAGGATGACCATTTCCCTCCTAGCAAGGTTTAAATCTATGCTAGTGGAGGATGTCATGTAGTGAGTGTAACGATTACACGGAAACTGTCCAGCATTGTATATTGTGAAGTCCGGAGTACCAAAATTCTCCAGCTCTTCAGGTGTAGGTCGGATACACCTGTCACCCACCCAGTTATCCATTTTGTACACTAAACTAATGATTATGAACCATTATCATCACATACCAGCAATGTTTCCTCCTCTGTTTTTTTTTTGTTTTTTTTTATTTTTCATTCAATGGATTATAAATAGGAGAATTTAATTGTATTATGTCGAGTTGTCAACGAAAAAGAGACTTATCTGGGGAGGGCAATTAGACCTGGCTCGATAACACACAAAAGCAAACATGATAGTAGTACTTGGTTATAATCTTAATAACATTTTTCTTGTTACTTACATGTTATGCATAAACAAGGAATGGTAAGCTCTAGCAGAGACAATGCGGACTTTGATTTGGTTCTCTGGATCCCAGTTCAGGAATTGATCATTCACAAATACCTGAAAATCATTGATAAAATCTATTATCAATAACCTCTTGACAAAGATTCTCCAACCTCTTGCTTTTCATTTATTTCGAAAGTCGGTTAAAATTTTATCTTGTAACTTGTAGGGAGTAGAAAGAGCTCAATCTCAGAAGGTTACATGCTGTTGGGTTGTGGATTATGTGTATTGTGCAAGTCCATTAATGAGTCTTCCAAATAAATTACAATATAGAATCAGACAACTACATTGATGAATAAATTTTTCAAGATTTGTTGATAGAACGCTTTTCTAAAAAATTATGTCTAGTTAGATTATCCCTCTTGAATAAACTACAGCCAGGTCGATATGCAAGATCCACCCCTTTTCCCTACTCCCATCCCCAGACCCCGAAAGAAAGCAATTATTGTAGTACAATTTTATTCCAACTTTAAATTATCAAAGAACTCGTGTTTAATAAATTCAAAACTCTAATTTCTCATTACACCCACCACGTCCCCATCATTCCACTGGTCAACCATCACTTCCGCCACTTTCTCTTCCCCATTGCCACCCCTCCTACTACTCTTCCTTCTTTTCTAAACCCTACATCTAAAAACCTGTTTCTTTCTCTCTTTTGACGATGGTGGATTGAAGAAGGGACTATAGTAGCAGAGGGGGTTTTGCTGTAGGAAAGTAGGGGTAGAGTTAGAATTTAAAAGGTTGAAAAGTGTAAAAATAAAGATAAATAGTAGGTGTAATGAAATAATTAATATTTTTAATTTTTGAAAGTGGTGTTTGTGAGACCAGAAATAAAGTAGGGAGATGTTTTTTGGGATAATTGTTAAATAGAATCATTCTTTAATAATATATATATTTTTTTAAAAACTATAAATAAAATAATAAAAAGTAACCATTAATAATTTTAAAAATAATGATATGTTTTAATAAAAAAAAAAATTATCATCCAGAGTAATCTTCAAAAATTATTACATATGAAAAAAATTTATAATTTTAATTATTAATATTTATAAAGTTCACTACTACTGATAGTTTTTTTTTTTTTTTTTTTAAACTCAACCTACTGATAGTTTATTTCCCTTGATAAAATAAGTAGAACCTAACCAAATGCGCACTTTGGCAAGTTATCCAGGACACGGGACGACAAACAAAAGTGGAGCTGAGGACAAAGTTGCATCTCCCAACGGGATCAGAGGCAGAGAGTTTTGGTCAATTTGGAGAAAGAGACAAGAAAGATGCCATCACCATTCACACCCCCACCCACCACCGTTCTTACAACTACTTTGATACACATCATCACATCGTAACACATCCCAATCCATTTTCTTTGGTCTTGAAATTTGTGAAAATTATCTTGACGGAAGCACACGCTAAAAGTATAATTTAGGCCTCTTTGGGAACTTTTTTTTTTAATTAAAAAATCAAAAAATTATTAAGTTAATCAAAAAGTCAATAATTCATAACAAAAAGTCAAAAATTCTTTTTTTTTTATTTTTTACACATCTTTTCATAAAAAGTCAAAAAATCATCTCAAACATACTAATTTTTTTTAACTCATATTTTAACCAAATAACTAAAAAATTATTAAATTAGCTTGTTCCCAAACGAGGCCTTATTGTAAATTTTGTTTTTCTTTTTTTCATATTCTCTCATCCTCCAGAAATTATATGATGGTTTTTCAACAATTTCAAGTTCGGTCTCAATTTGATTTTGAATAATGTTATACAAATAAAAAATTTATACATAATAATATAATTTATTGTAAATATTTAATTTTAAAATAAAATATTATTAAAAATAAATTTATTTATAATAATAACAATATTATATTGTCCTTGTCAAATTTTTTATAAATTTTATATATGAATAGAATTTTCTTTTCAGGTTTACTAATCAAAGCAGTTAGTACTTCTGTGTTGATTTTTTAAAAATAATAAAATATTACTCCAAAAATATTTAATAATATCTCCTTATCCTCACAATTTTTGGGTTAGTTGAGAAAAAAATGTTCAACGCCTATAAAAAGTCTATTGTGAAAATTACAATAAAAATCTAAGAGTTTAACTATGGTAATAAAATAAATTTTTCAACTTAATTTATAATGACATAACCTATTATGTATTAATTTTTATTTTATCAAAATTATAATTATATAAAATTAACTCTCTTGTTACATCAGTACAAACGAATTAATGCTAAACCCACTTGCTATGTTTGATATGCAATCACTTTATTTTAAAAAAATAGAGTTAATATATACCTTTTCCAAAGAGTTCAAGTAATCAACAGCTCTTTCTCTGTTCACCAGGAAGGTGTGCTCGTCCATTTCGATGTTTGGTGAACCCCTATACATACGCATAACACAACATCATGTTGAGATATGGAGAAATTTCCTCAAAAAAACAAAAAGAGATATGGAGAAGGATTAAAAAGATTCGGAATAATTTTTATAACCTTCCTTACATCTTATATGTATCTATTTACCAAAAAAAAAAAAAAAATGATGCGTATACGAGAAACTCTAGCTAATGCTATGGTACATATATATATATATATATACGCAAATTATGATATTTATGAATTTAATTATCACAAATATTAAAATTAAATTCTATCAGAGTTATACTTTAAAAAAAAAAAAAATGAATTATAATCAAACAACATAAGGTGTGTTTGTTTAGACAGACTGAATAAAGAGGATTGTAATCTACCGGACTGTTAAGCCTCAATTACATTGTCCCTAGACTATTTGGTTGAAAAAAATGTTTATCCTATATTTGTTTAGTCATGAGATTTGATGTCTGGATTGGATTATTCTATTGAATCGTATATTTGTTTAGTCATGGAATTAAATGTCTGAATTAGACTATTCTATTGAATCTTATTTTGTTTGGGATATTATAAAGAATGACAAATACTCAAAAAATTATTTTGCCCTTTTAAATTGTTTATTAAATAATAGGAATACTAAAGGTTTGATTAGAACTTTTAAAAAAATTAAATAAATATATCAATAAAAATTAATTTAATTTAATTTAATTTAATTTTTAGTTGAGAATGTTAAATTCTATTTTACTTTACAAAGTATAATTAAAAATAATAGGGTAAATTACAATGAGGTTTGATCCAATTATATTCCACTCTTGACGTTTTGAAAATGTCATCCCCACCTCTATGATTAATAGTCTCATTTCACAGATCTCCTACTTATATAAAATGTAATAATTCTTAGTAGAAAAATAAACAAATTACATTAAAAAATAAATAAAACAAAACAAGAAAGAGAGAGTGCATGAGTTCAATGCCTTCATTCTATCTAAATAATTACAATGACAAAAGGGGTTAGTGCAGAGAATAATATATATTAAATCCAAATCTCATGAGGTATAAGTGTAATTTATCCAAAAATAATATAAATAAAAATTAAGAGTCAAAAATGTCATTTTAACCTTTCTATCCAAATGAGTTATCCCACAAATAAAAGATTAATAGTGGTTGGATTATTAATCCAACTTATATTTTTTGAATCAAATGTCAGACTATCACATGAAATGAATATGAAGTCCTATCCCATACTCGAATCTCCCAAACAAATACCCCCACAAGATATAATCAAATATCTGTCCCGATAAATTATAAGTTATAATCCAATATCACAAGAATGGTAAATGTATATGATACACAAAATTTCCCTTCATTTTACGATTAATTTTTTAATTAAAATAAAAGATATAAACAATGTCAACATCACTGGCGATAAATTAATGCGAGAAATGGGAAGAGAGTGGGTAAGGACTTTGAGAGAGAGAGAGAGAGCAGAGTGGGGGCACATACTTTCCCCACCAAAGATCATCCTCAGTAGTTTCGTCTCTGACGACGCGTTTGTCCTTGGGGGACCTCCCAGTCTTAGCTCCAGAGAGAGTAGCCAATGCTCCGTTTGACGTTATGAACGATCCTTTCTCATACTTTATTGCTTGCTCATAAAGCTCTGCCCCACATTGAAGCACCAAATTATCAAACTTAGCTGTTGCTTTAAGTAAATTAAAATAAAGTTACTCTTTATAAAAAAAAAAAAATTTAATTATTCTTCTAAATACAAATTAGATAAACTAATAATAATAAAGAATTATATATATCTTCTTTTGTTTAACCTTACGAAAGTTAAATGTGTTACCTGCTTGTGAAAGATTGTAGAGGACGTGTGTAAACTTCAAGGAGCTGTCACTAACGCTAATAGTAGGAGTGAAATGAGGGTGCGACGCGTGCGCGAACTTTGGGGTCTCGGACTGTCGAGCTGGGTCTCCTTTCACCACCTTGGGTCCAGTTTCTCTTGTCAGAGATGCCAAAGACGCACTGATCATGATGTCCCAAACCAGATTCATCAGTTCATAAATAGCCCAACAAGTATATATTAAAGCAAAAATATTTATGAACTCTAATAATTCTAATAGTTTTAAAGCGTATGTAGAGTTTATTTGATGTCATGTTTTTGTCTTATTTTTCTATTTTTTTAATTTATTTTTCACTTCACTAGAGTTCAATTAGAGCTTTAATTTTAAATGAATGTATCATTATTGATATTAAAGTGCAGATCATACATTTAACACAAGTTAATCTCAAAATTAAATCTATTTTTCATTTAAACAAAAAACAAAACAAGTTTCTCATGAGGGAAAATTACTTTTTACTCATTAAAAAAAAAAAAAGAAGTTAGTTATACAATTTATTTTTCACTCTCATATTTTGAGTCAATTTATTTGTAACTTTTTTAAAAAGACATTTAGATTAGATGACATTGAAAGTTCAGAAAAAATCAAAACAAATTCTTTTAACTAAACACAAAAATATAAGTGAACTAAAAATTAGACTTATTTTTATCTTTATTGAACTTTTTCAAAAAAATAATAATAAATTATATTGACTCAAATTTTAAAAAAATAAACTTAAATAAAAAAAATGTATATTTTAAAAAAATGTATATTTTAAAAAAAATGTATAATTTAAAAATTATATTTTTTCTGTTTCAGCTGCAACTCTTTTCGTGTATGTCATATTTATATAAAAAAATATATTTCTTCTATAATATAATCATTTCGCTTATTTATAAATTTTTCAGAATTATTTTCAATACATAAAGCTGTCATCGCACCTTACCCCCCAATGAGATAATCCAATCCCACACATGGGACGGAGATGGGCCCAAGCATTGCCATGTATTATGTGAGGGAAAATATTTAATACCTACTAAAAAAAAATTTACAAGTTGATTTATAATATTATTGTGATATATATCAATTTTTAATTTGGTATATATTTAATTATACAAAATTTATGGGGTCTTTTGAGAAGACCAAAAAAGCCAATTTTTAATTTTTTACTCATTTTGAGTCACACATCACTCACATTTTTTATCCACAAAAAGACCAAATAAACTAAAAAAATCAAAACAATTAACTTTTTACTAATTTCTCAAAACACTCCTATATCTCTTTTCATTACAAATAAATAGATTTGGTTATGCTGTGCAACTTACACCTTACACCTTATACCTTACACTTACACCTTACACTTACACCTTACACTTACACATTTTGTGAAAAATTAAACCTTACACTTACACATTTTTTAAAGTTGCACACCATATGCAACCCACTTACACCTACACCTACACCTACACCTACACTTTTATCTACACCTTGGAAGTGGCACATGACACAAGACTTGCACATTTAAAAAAACTCCTAAATAAATTTACAGATCAAATTTTGGGTATATAGTACTACTCCGACAAGTCATTTTTTTGTTCTTAGCAAAGCATACAAGTTTTCCACAAAATTTATCCATCTATATCATCTAGATTTAGGCCAAGTTTGACATACATAAAATAATTTATTTTTTATCTTTTTTCATCACATTACCTCTCTCTCAGACATCTTTTCATAAAAAAATAAAAAATACACTTATTTAAATCATCCTAAACAACCCCTTAATGTTTGTATGGTAAAATACATTTGAAATAAATATCTATTGTTAACTATTTTTTAAAATAAAATTTTTGAGTATTTAATATTGTTGATTATTCAATCCACACAAAAATCTAAACTAGTAGGTTTTTTATTCACATGATCTACCTGAGTATTACAATTTTTTGGGTGTATATCATAGACTATTTTTTTTAAAATCTAAAATAAAGGTATAGTAATTTTTTCGTGTATCATATACTTGGATATGTTTTTTTTTTTAAAAAAAAAAAATAATGTCGTGACAATTAAATTAACGTGCTGTTAGCATGCTAAACAAATAATTTTGGTTCATTTTATTTATTTAAAAATATTAAAAATTAATTTAATAAAAATAAAATTTTGAGTTAAGTTAAGAGCTCATTTGGTATAAAAAAAAGCCAAAGACTTTTTGGCTAAAATAATAATTAAAAAAAATAAAATAGACTTTTTAATTTTATACAATAAAATATCACATTCAACTTATAACCATTTTATTTTTTTATTTCAAAGTCATAAAAATTAAAAAATATATCACAGACTAAGGTCAAGTTTGAAAAAACTAAATAAGTACACTTTTTTTACTTTTCTAGTATGTGTAGAAAAAGTAGAGAGGAGATATTAATTAATGTGACTCAAAAAAAATAAAAAGATGAAATAAGTGCACTTTTATAGTTTAGCCAAACTTGACCTAAACTTTTTAACTCAGATTAAAATAATTAAAAAGTCAACTCGTATTCCAAACCTCTCATGTACCAAACGTCTCAACAAACGGGTGAATAAATAGATAACTTTGTATATATAAATAATATTTTAAAAAATATACAAATATATAAATATTGAACAGAGAAACGTGATTTTGAACACATAATTTTTTTTAGACCAAAAATTAAACTAATACTTAATAATTTCAGAAATAGACAGTTGCGTGCTTTAAAATTTCATAAACAAATTTTACACAAATATAAAAATAAGTAAAAATAAATTTGCAAATCAGTTTCCTTTCAAATAAAATAATAGTATACCTGATAGACTGGAGCTGCTGTTTGTGACGCTCTTCTTCGGAGACGGGGCCAAAGGCAGCTTGAATCCCTTTGATGGGAGTGGTAGGGGCAGACCTCTTCTTCTGAAGAGAGTGAAGCTCGTCGATCGTCTGAGCCTTCACCGTTGGCCCACTGTCGTCATGGCATATCCCGTTCTGTCTCCTCTGCGTCTGTATCTTCCCCAGTCCATTCCGTCCTTTCGTCGTCGACCCCCCTCCGCTCCCAAACTTCATTTCTCCGTTCCCCTTCGCCGCCATTTCTATTTCTCTGCAATATTTTTCTATTCACTTAATATAGAGTGTATTTTACTCATCATCAAAATCACATATTCCGATTCATATGCACAAATCATATTTATTTTATACCAAATAGATTAGGATTTAGGGCCAATAATAGCATAATATTAGCCACCTAAATGTCATATATATCGATCCATATGTAATTTTTATTTCAACTAGTTTGTGGATTTATAAAAAATTTCATACATCAAAATCATCACTCATGGTCCCGTATGTATGAACGATTATTCATGGAAGCAAGCTAGATATAATTGAAATGTCATCAGAAACAGAGCAGAGAATGGAATCATTCAGGAGAGAGAGAGAGAGAGAGAGAGAGAGAGAGAGATCGCACCAGAAACTGCGAGCTCGAAACGAAATGAAGAAGAATAGACAACGAGAATCTAATGGAAATCAAGGAGGAAAGTGAACGATTCCACCATTAAACAACAGTGAAAAGAGAGAGGAAAGAAGAGAAGGTGATGCGAAAAATGAATCGCCCGAAGCTTCCTATTTAAAGCCATCAAGTGGGCCCTCTTTAACCACAGTTCAGCCCAAAGTTTGGACTAACCATGGTTAAATCCTATCCTTCGTATCAGGCGATCAAAATATTCCAAAAAAATATACTAGTAAATTCTATATAAATATTCTAAGAGCTTAGCATTTTCATTTCTCATAAATTATTTAGGGGGGGGTTTTGACAAGCGCTAAGAAATCAGTTTTTTTGACTTTTTATTTTTATTTTTTTTTGTGTTACACCATTTTTTTATTTTTTTATATAAAAAAATTTTAAAAATCACAAAAAGTTAAAAAATTATTTTTTTTATCAACTTTTCAAAACACTATTTAGGGGTGTTTTGAAAAGTTGGTAAAAACTTGACTTTTTGACTTTTTTAACGACTTTTTTGAAAAAACTTGATAAAAAACTAAAAAGATGGCTTTTTTATCAAGTTTCCAAATTGCTCCTCAGTACATCTTACTTATAAAATGGGCTAAATTATAATGTAATCTCCTCTGTTTTAATACTAAGAGTTGTTGCTGTTTACACAAGCATGAGAATTTGTAAAAATAAAACTATCAACCACAGAGATGAGAATATAATTTTTAGAATCTCATGGAGTGGGATGTAATTAAACCAAATCTCAGTGAATGTCAGTGTAATTTACCCTTACATTTTTTAGAAGAATATATAAAGAAACCCACATATTTTAAACAGATAAAAAGAGAAAGCCATAGATTTTGAACAGATAGGGGAAAAAATGAATAGATAGATATAAATTTAAACAGATAGTAAAAAATTTGAATAGATAGATATAAATTTGAACAAATAGTCAAAAAATGTCAATAGATAAATTAAGGAATAAAATTAGAAACAAAATGTTTTCAAAACCAATAAAAGAACTTTTCACCAAACTATTTCACAAATTGTGGATTTCTCATTAACAAAAAATGCCAACTAGATCTAATGTCTTATATTCTCTTTAAATTAGATTTATCACCAAATTTCTTTATTATATATAAGTCAGAGATAAATATAATTTTAAATATAAAAAAATGAAAAAAAATTACAAACAATTTTTAAAAAAAAGTTTGAGCATTGAAACGAAATAAATTTTAAAATTTTAATTTTATCAATTTAAGTTTTAATATTTTAATTTATTTTCAATTTAAATCATTCATTTACATGACCAAACAAGGACATTTTAATCATTAAACTCAATGTCTACGAAAAATGTCCAAAATACTTTTTTTTATTGAATTTAATGATTAAAATTTTTTTTAAAACAATTTTGTTTAACCTAAATAGACAAATAGTTTAAATTAAAAGTAAATGAAAAAATTAAGGTTTAAATTGATATAATTAAAAATTAATGTTTATTTTATTAAAAGACTCAAATATATACATATATATATATATTTTCTTTTGTAATTTTTTTTTTAAACATAAATACTAATCAGTATGTTTGGTTTCAGTTTTTTAAAAATTAAATTTTTTTTTTCGTATTTTTTTGTTTTTAATGAATATTTTTAAAAGTTTAAGCATTTTTTTTACTTTTTTGATACACCTTACTTAGGTGTATCTAAAAAATAAAATATTTGCAAAAAAAATATTTTTAAAAATTAATAAATACATAAAAATATTAAAAATATGCTGAATTTTTATATTTTTTATATTTAGTTAATTTTTTAAAGATTTTTTTGTTTCAAAAATTATATTTTTTAAGTGTATTTATATTAAGTGTTTCTAAATTTTTTTAAAAAAATGGGGGATGCACCAATAAATCCCAAATTTGTATCTTGTAATCCATTTGGTCCTATGAATTTTCTTATGAACCATTAGGTCCTATCCCAATGTTAATGACCATTAAACATCAAACATCATCATTGTCAAAACAACATCATCATCATCAAAACAATATCAAACATCACAATATCATTATCAAGACAACATCACACATCATCATCAAAACAATATCAAACATCGCACAAACATCATCAACTACATCACCAACATCACTACAAAAACATCATCAAACATCAACAAAAACCAACAACATCAAACATCAACAACATCAAACATTAATATAACATCATCAAACATCCGATATTTTTAATGTTTGTGTAAACATCGATTCATTTAAAAAATCATCAAATCATTATTAAAACATCAGATTCATTTAAACATCAGATTCAAACATAGATTATCCTGTACATAACAACTAAAAATAAATCTTGGCCACAATGATCATTGAAACATACAAGAGAAGATGCTCAAACTTGAAAGCTGGAAACACCATACATAGCCCAAAGTTAACCATTTAGACATCTTGAAGCTATGAAACTCATAGATCATCTCGCAATGGAAAGTTCTGCACACCAAAAATCGATGAGAGAGCTATTACGAAGAAGAGCTCAGCAACATTTTCTTTGCCATTGAAAGCGTTCCTCAAGTGAGAAATTCATAGTAGTTCAGTCCACCACCACCACCATACACTCGCCTCTGCTTCTCTTCTCTTTCGCTCTCTCTCTTGATGTCAAACTTGATTTGACCTTGATCTTGAAGAATCGCTTGATTTTGATATGATTTGTACGATTCTTGACATCAAATACAAGTTTGAATATTGAAAACCCAGATGATGTTCTAGATCTAGGAAGTTTAGAATATTCAAATACATCAAGTTTAGAATTGTTTAGAATATTGAAAACCCATGTTTGGGCCATTGTGTCCCTCTGTCTTACAAGATGAACCCACCATACACTATCGCCTCTGCAGATCTGGATTCTCTTCGCTCTCTCTCTTGATATCAAACTTCGATTTTGGCCTTCGATCTTGAAGAATCGCTTGATTTTGATATGATTTGTACGATTCTCGACATCAAATACAAGTTTGAATATTGAAAACCCAGATGATGTTCTAGATCTAGGAAGCAAACCCAGATGATGAATATTCAAATACAAGTTTTATCGACATACACATTGATGTACACCAATTAGTCCTATATGATGATGTTGTTTTGAATATTGATGTTTTTTGATGATGATGTTCTGATGTAAAAATAGGACTAATTGGTGTACAAGAAAATTCTTAGGACCAAATAGTTTAACTTTTCTCCACATAAGATTTATGGGTAATTTTTTCTTAAAAGGTACTTAAAATATTAAAAAAATTCAATAAAAGTAAAATAATACAAAAAATAAGAAAATAAAATTTTTTAAGAAGTATTTTTAAAAAACTGGAAACAGATCTGGTGTGTGTGGGAAGATTGTTGAGGGTCTTGCTCGTGAACTTTATCGACCGCAAAACGTTTTGACTAAGCGGGGCAGTAATAATACAGTGTGGTGATGTGTACCCAGAAAATAGCAGAATATATAGCTTGGGAAGTTGGGAAAGGCATAACCACCGCGTCAAGTCGCCACAAAACGGAATATTCAAATTAAAAATTGTGTTCACTCAATCATAATTTAAGGATTATTTTGAAAAGATAATTATAATTAATTTTTTGATTAAAAATTAATTATAATTAATTTTTTGTGAGAGGAAATTAGGTTATAATGTAAGAAGTGGATTATAATTCACTTTCCAAAAGATCCATAAATAACAAAAATATATATATGGAATAATGTTAAAGATCTTAAAAATTTATCAAAATTTTTACTAAGGCTTTGTTTTTCATTTTCTAAATAAGTCAAAAATTTAAAAAGTCACTATCCTATTTAAGTCACATCGTCTTATTTAAGTCACATCACCTTTCTATCACATCATTTCAAACTCAACCAAAATTCAACCCATATTTTATAAAAAGTTAAAAAGTGTATTTATTTAAAACATCCCAAATAACTCTATATCTTACATGAGTGGGAGACCCACACAATAAAATTAAAATATGAGTAAAATGTTTTTTAATTTTTTTTAATTATTATTATTATTAAAAAAGGCTCTTAATAATATCCATCTATTAGGGGGGAAAAAAAAAATAGTAGTTGATCTCTGGGGTGAGGTTTTTCTTTGGCTAAAATAACAAAAAAAAATCAAAACATTTAACTATCGTTTGGGATGAGTTAGTTTAGCATGATTTTTAAATTTTAAACTATTTTAATTTGGGTAAAAAAATTGGTAACATTTTATCTTATTAGCTAAGTCTATTTTGTATTTGTTAACTAATTTAGCCAAAATAACTCATGCCAAACCAATATCATATTGCTTTCTATTTTTTTATACCTATTTTCATAAAAAAAATTAAAGATTCAATTAAAATAACTAATTTTCAAATGAGCTACCTACACCCGTACTAATCACTAATTATTCCCTCATGCTTAAGATAAAATTAAGAATCTTACTTCATCCATCAATCACAATCTTTTTATCATTCATTTGATTTGACAAAAAATATTTTTCTATGTTTAGTCATGGTAGTGGTAAAACAAAGGTGGAAGTAGATGTGGTGGTAATGTGATAACATTATTAAAACTTTAGTCCGAAAATTTTTTATTACCTTTTACAAATAGAAATGCTTCAGACTCCCACTGGGGTCGACTTCCAGTGAAGTATAGCTTCGTGATTGGGCAAAAAAAAATTTGTTTTATTTATTTATTTATTTTTTATTTTCAACCAATAAGGGCGCGTCACGTTACTAGGAGTCTGCAGCACTTCTCTTTTACAAATGAAAAATATTTTATATCCATATATACTTATTTATTTTCTATTAACTTTCATTTTTTATCCTACCAAATAACAATAACAAAAAAGTTATTTTCCGCCCATAGCATTAGAACACTACTTGACCCAACCCCTGAATCACCAAATAACGTCTCCCATCTATCTTTTTAGTTAAAGCGCGACATTGACATACACATCAGCCGCTTATCGTTCGGTCACCGATAGGCACCGCGGAAAAATGTGGTGCCACGTCATATGCTTTTGACAGGAAACTATCCGAGGTTTAAGCTTCCCACCTCCGCCAAAAAATATCCTCTCTGATGTCAGCAAAGTTTTATTTTTATTATTAATAGAATTATGCACTTTTGGACCACCGTACAAACAATTTGAAAAATATAAAAATATAAAAAAATTGATGAAATAATTATTCCTCTCGTTAAGACATTCGTTTTAAATTCTTTGAGATGTGAGTTAAATTTTTAGCATTTTAATTTTTTTTGGACTATTTTAATTTAGAACTAAAAAGTTTTATTTAGGCCAAGTTTGACATGACTTAAATAATATAAAAAATCAAAAAGTCACTATCCTATTTAAGTCACATCATCTTATTTAAATCACATCACCTCTCTAACACATCACATCAAATCCAATCCAAACACAATCCATATAAGCTAATAAGTTAAAAAGTACACTTTTTTAGAACATCCCAAACAAATCCTTAAAATGAGTTTTTTAATATTTTTACTCTTGTGAAATAAAAAAATGAAATAATTATAATTCGAATGTGACCTTTTGTCTTATTATTTTTTTAACATATTTTTTTTTATGACTATTTTAACTCAAACTTTTTATGCCAACGAAGCCTAAGTTGTTTTTTTGGATTTTAATTTTGTATTTTTATTTTCTAAAATTTGAGAAGTGCTTTAAAAAATAAGTCCATAAATTTTGACTTCAGATAATGCATCAATATGTCCATAAATTTATTACCCAACCTATTTTAATAATTATTTAGTCCATTCATTTATTATCTATGTATATGTTATTTATAAAAAGAAAAATAAATAGATTGATATAATAATCATAGTTACATTATTTTAACATATTTATCTTGAGAAATAGATCAATTATTTTTAAACTCTATCCTTCTTGTAGACTTTCTCATGTGCCTGGCATGCTCAATGGCCTTGTTTGGAAAGAAAATTAGGAGCTTTTTTCAAACTAAGCCTCTTTTGCATCTTATTTTTTAAACTAGTCCTAGTTTGGACGAATTTTTTAAATTAGGCTAAAGCGCTAATACAAATCGCGCTTTCACTATTTGTAACCCAAAATTTGATGAATAGTGAAAGCGCTATTCGAAATCGCGATTTTAATTAAGGAAACGCTGTTTCAAATCGCGCTTTTAACATAAAAAAATTTCTGAAGAAAATGCTATTTAAAATTGCGCTTTCACTGTGCATTTAATTTAATTTAATTTTTTTAATTTTTTTAAGAAAACGCAATTTCAAATTGCGTTTTTACTGTTGACACCAAAAATTATTATCAAAAATTGCAATTTATAAATAATTTTTTATAATAAATTTTAAATAATTTAAAATCAATTTTTGCAATTTTTATAATCGATTTTTACATACGTATGGCAATAATTTTTATAAATTTTTTAAACCATACGTATGTAAGGGTAAAAAATTTTAGGTTATGGATGGTTTGATTTATCATTTAACTCATTTATCAAAAAATTTATCTTTAAACTATACGTATGTAAATGTGAAGATGGATTTACTGTAAATGTAAATGTGAAAATACGTATTAAATTATTTACAGACATATTATTATAAATTTTTATAAATTATTTTTGAATAATACATACGTATTATAAAATGTGAAGATGGGTTTACTGTAAAAAAATTTAAATAAAAAATGTAAAGATTTAAATAATACATACGTATTATAAATTATTTTTGATAATTTATAAATTATTTTTGATTATAAAAATTTTTACCCTTATATACGTATTATAAATCAAACCATCCATAACCTAAAAATGATTTATATTTATGAAAATTATAAAAATTATATAATTGATTATTATAAATTATTATTATATATATAAATTATATTATTTCAATGTTTGAGTGTTGTGGGCGTGTGTGGATTTGTGTGTGTCAGAGTGTGGGTTGGTTTTGGTGTCAACAGTAGTAACGCGATTTGAAATCGCGTTTTCTTAAAAAAAAAATTAAATAAATAAATAAATGCACAGTGAAAGCGTAATTTTAAATAGCGTTTTCTTTATAAAAAAAAAAATTTATGTTAAAAGCGTAATTTGAAACAGCGTTTTCTTAATTAAAATCGCGATTTCAAATAGCGCTTTCACTATTTATCAAATTTTGGGCTATAAGTAGTGAAAGTGCGATTTGTAATAGCGCTTTAGCCTAGTTTGGGAAATTTGTCCAAACTAGGCATAGTTTGGGAAATAAGATGCAAAAGAGGCTTAGGCCAAGTTTGGCATCTACTAAATAATACAAAAAATCAAAAAGTCATTATCCTATTTAAGTCACATCATCTTATTTAAATCACATCACCTCTCTAACACATCACATCAAACCCAACCCAAAGGATTCCTCTTTCTCTGTACCTTTTTTTTTTTTTTTGTGTTAAAAGCAATTGAGACCACGTGTTATGTAATTTAAGGGTCTTGGAAATGAATTAATGGAATTAAATTTTTTTTTTTTTTTTTTTTTTTTTTATATTTTTTTTTTTTTTTTTTTTTTTTTTTTTTTTTTTTTTTTAATATATTTTATTTTATATCTAAAAAAAAAAAATAAAATTAATGAAAAATATTTTTAAAAATTAATAAATACATAAAAAATATTGAAACTTCATGGCTCATTTCTTGGTAAGACTTTTATTATGATTTGAGAATATGAGTTGTATTTTGAGTTTGTGTGTTTTTGAAATTAATTTGAGTCAATAAAATAAAATAAATAAATGATTTAATTTAAAAAAAAAGTGATCCAAGGTTTGATCCAAGGTTTTGAATGAAATTGTGATGAAAATTAAATTTTAATATTAAATTATTTTAATTTTTTAATATTAATTTTAATGTTAATTTTATTTAATTTTTTTTTTTTTTTTTTTTTTTAATTTTAATTTTAAAATTAATATTTTAATATTAAAATTAATATTAAAAATTTAATTCTTAATTCATTTCTTCCTTCAAAAAAGTAAAAAACCCTTGGATAACTCAATCTTTTTTTAAAATTAAAAGTGCATTTTTTTAGAACATCCCAAACCAACCCTTAGTTTGGGAAAAGCCCCAGTAAATTACGCTAAAATAATTCATTCAAATATAAAATAAGTTAAAATAAATAATAAGATACAAGGGTGTTTTGAAAAGTAGATAAAAAGCTAGTTTTTGATTTTTTACTAAGTTTTTTACCTTTTTGGAAAGTGATTTGGGAAGTTGGTAAAAAGTTAGCTTTTGACTTTTTAGTTTAATATTTGTTTATGGTGTCAAATCAAATTAAAATAACCAAAATACCCTTACCCAACATAAGAAATTTATTTTTTTATTTTTTTGACATATGCCCCAATTTGTAATTTCACACTTGTGTTTTTATAACTTTCCAAACTAATTTTGTTACATTTTTGCCACATGCGTTTTTGAACCTTTTGACAAAAACGTGACTTTTTATTTTGGTTCCCAAAATGGCACACAATGTCACATCCGATCTATAATCATCTTATTTTTTCTCTCATAACCCAAATCAATTACAAAAAAAATCAACCAACTTTCTAAATACAACTATTTTAACTAGATTAAAATAGTTAAAAAATCAAATAACCAATTAAAATAGCCACAAAAAACAAAATAATTTTTTAACTCAATAAAACAAAACATCACGTTCAATCCATAATCATTACATTCTTTCTCTTACAAAAAGTCAAAAAAATTAAAAAAGTTAAAAGTCCTTTCCAAATCAGACTTTTTAATCTTAGACTAAAATAGTTAAAAAAATCAAAAATTCAACCTACTTCCCAGACGAAGCCTGAGTTTCCAAACCAAGCTGATATCAAGAGGGCCAGTCTAATTAAGACTCAGGCTTGGTTTGGCTTATCCTATAGAAACAAAAAAGTCAAAAAAGTTATTCCAAAATCCAAAAAAAATATTACTATTCACTAAAAAAAAATTTAAAAAATTAATTTTCTTCCCAAGAAAGTACCATTTGAATTGATGTTGGGCAGCGTTTCCAGCGGCTGTGCCGCAAAAAAGAAATGATTCGGTGTGATTTTCACACACACAGTTGTTCGTCCCATGAGAGCCATCACGGGTCCCGTTTTGATAATCTAAACCGTTCAATGTGTAAAAATCGTCGAGTACTATATGTCTGCCAAAAATCACATTGATCGGATATCGATAACTATATGATCAAATCAGTTATATACAACAAATGGATGGTGTTATAATTAATGATTGAAAAATAAATAAATCTGATCAGATAGCTATCGATATCCGATTAACGTGATTTTTTATAGGTACATAGTGTTCGACGAGTTACACACATTGAACGGTTCAGATTATTAAAATGAGACCCCGTGATGACCCCCACAGGCCAAACAAAACCGTCCAATGCTTTATACAAAAATTAGCCAATAATTTTCAACTCCAATTCACTCAGTTGGGTGTACAGCCGGTTGTACGGCTGGGGCCCACTCCTCTATAATCATCTCTTACACACTTTTTTTATATAATTTTTTAATACACATTTTTTCATAAAAAGTCAAAAAGTTAACCCAAACCTCTATTTTATTTTATTTTGTCTTTTTAGTCCAAAAAGACAAAAAGTACATTTTTTTAGGACACCCCAAACCAGCCCTCACTAAGAAATTATTGAAAAATTATCATCATTTAAGATTTCAAATTTTCAAAGACTAATAAGATTAAAGATCTCAATTTTTATATTTGGTTCTCATTTGCTAAATATTTTGGAGCTAAAAAAAGTATAAAAAAAACAAAATATAGGTTATATAAGTTAATCAGACAAAATGTCACATTTAAACTAAATCATTACACATTTTCTTTTACAAAAGTCAAAAAAATCCAAAAATAAAAACCAAGTCAAGCTAAAAAAGTTGATTACTATGGTTCATGCCAAACGAAAATTTATTTTCAATTATTTTGAAAAGTTAGTTAAAAAGTTGACATTTTAACTTTTTCTAATTTTTTAAAAAATATATACAAAAAAAATAAATAAAAATAATATGAATCAAAATAAATAAAAAATAACTTTTAGTCAAATTTCCAAATTGGCCCTAAAAGCTCTCGAGCAGCTATTAGCCCTGTTTGATACGGTTTATTTCCAGTTTATTTTAGTTTTTAGTTTAATTTAAACTATTTTGATATGTTTGGTTCAGCTTAACAATACATTTTATAGCTTTTTGTAAGTCAAAAATCAACTTATTCTTTAAGTGAGGGATGGGAAGCTTAATTTATAAGTAAAAAATCAGCTAATGTTCACAGCTATAAGTTATAATCACTTTCCCATAACTCTACCAAACGGGACCATAATAGTGCACTTATGTCAGCTAATTTAGAGCATCTTATCAACTTTGTTCTTCGTTATTGATTGGAGTATGAGTAGGGCGTCTTTTCTTAAAAATTTTGGTAGTGTTTGCTGTGATTTTAAAAATATGGTTTGGATGAAAAAATTAAATGG
The DNA here is from genome assembly GCA_025200525.1 of Camellia lanceoleosa. NCBI lineage: Eukaryota > Viridiplantae > Streptophyta > Magnoliopsida > Ericales > Theaceae > Camellia > Camellia lanceoleosa. The sequence continues at coordinate 181,646,518 of CM045758.1, read as the reverse complement.
TCGTTTGATTTAGTTCATTATGATTTGAGTGTAAAGTTATGTTTTGAGTTTTGAATTTTTCAATTATAATTTGAAAATAGAAAGTTTGTTTAATAATAAGACTTGAAAATAGTTTTGGAATGATTTATATATTTTTTTTTGATTAATTGATGTATAGAAGATGGAAGAACGTAAGATGGGAGATGGGAGATGAGAGAGAAAAAGTGATTGATTGATTGATTAATAATAAAAAAAAAAAAAAAAAAAAAAAGAAGTTTTGAAAGTAATGTCTTGTTTGGCATGATCTAAAAAAGTCAAAAATTCATTAACCTATTTAAGTAATTTCATCTTATTTAAGTCACATCACCTCTCTGACACATCACTTCAAACCCAACTCATACCCAATCCATTTTTCATAAAAAGTCAAAAAATGCACTTATTTAAATCATCCCAAACCACTCCTAATTTTGAATTGTATTTTAAAAATTTGTTTGATTATAAATTTTGATTCAAAACATGATTTGAAAACAGAATTGAATTTGGAAAATTAAACCAAACGCTAGCAAAATTTTTGTTTGATTAATTATTTTTTAAAATATAACTCAAAATTTAATTTTTTTTTCTCCTTTCTCTGTTTTTTATTATTAATAAATCAATCATTTATTTTTGTCTCTCCTCTCTTATTTTTTCACATTCTATACATCAATCAATCAAATTTTCTCTCACCTATTTATTCAACTAAAAAAAATAAGGCCCCGTTTGTTTTGGGAGATAGAATGGAAGGGATTGATAGTGAAGGGATTAATAGTGAGGGGATTGTTAGTGAGGGGATTGATAGTGAGGAATTGTTAAATTATTTTTATATAAAATAATAAAACAAATAAAAAAATATAAAAAATTTAAAATTATATTTAAAAAAAAATTTCCAATATATAAAAAATAAAAATAATAAAAAAATTTCTAATCCCCTCACTATTTTTTTAATACCATCTCTACCTCTTCCTTACCAATCCCCTCTTTAAGGGTATTAGTAATACCAAGGGACTAATAGTCCCAAGGCCTTCTCCCAAAACAAACAAGGCTTTACTAATACCTTGGTATTAGCAGTCCCAACACCCTCTCTTTCATCCAAAACAAACGGGACCTAAAAATCATTAAAAAAATTATTTTTAAAACTCATAATCACACAAATTTTTAACTTTCAAAACTCTTTTTAATAACTCATTTTTCATAATACAATTTAAAATTCAAAATCCATTTCAAAAACTAAAACAAAAGAACCTTTGTCTCGTTATTCTAATAGCACTTCTCCCATAATGTGGTAATAATTTTACAACATTATTATATTAATTTTGTTTAAAAAAAATTAGTGATGGAAATACGAACTTTAAGTCCCGTTTGTTGGCCGCTTCAACAGTCGGACTAGAGTAAGATGGCTATGAATCTTACTCACAGCATGTTTAGTGTTGATTTGGGAGGTCAGCTTACTAGTGTGAGTGGCTTAATAATCTCCTTCGGTAGAGGGATTAGTTTGGTTGGGAAAAACATGAAATTAAAAAAATAGTGAGCACCTTAAATCTACCCGGTTGTCCACCTGAACATCCTTCTAAGTGTTCGGCCGATTGATCGGAACAGTGTCATTTTTATTTTTATTTTTATACGATTGCAACTTGCTATTTAAAAAAAAATTATATTTGCTTTAGATATTACTAGCGTATACCCGTGCCTAAAGGCACGGTGTAAATAATATTAAGATTAAAATGCAATTATAAAAATATATTTAACAGACTATACTCTACAATTCCAAACAAATCAAATATAAAAAAATTAAATATCAAATGAAACAGTTGAACAGAGTACTTAAATGGTTGGGTTTCACAGAAAATGAAGCTGATTGTCAAGTAAAATGGGCTGCTATAAATACTCTCTTAATTAAAGAGTAGCAGAAGCCATGGCTTTGGAAAAGTCCGTTGGCTCTTGCATTGATATAATAGAGAACACATTGATTGACAAAGAAATATAGATATATTATTACCTTTTGTTTCTGTCAAAACTATGTGTGTGTGTTAGACAAATCAAAGAAAAATCTTTCAAAGCCTTCTACTCACAGTTGAAAACTTGCTCCATATTGTGCAAATTTTATGAGAAGTCAAGAAACCTAACAGATTACTAATGCAATTCAATTTCCTTCAAACCTGTTTTAAGACTTCAAATTAATTACACACATTCATTTATATGTTTACTCTCTTTAGTATTGTCGAAAATGCTTACTCACCCATTTCTTGGTAAGTTTTTCAGATACAGATGGAGCTCAAATCTAATTTTAATTTAAGATATTGTTGGTAGCTTAATAACACTATTGTTTATATTCATCTATAGTTGTAGACTCCTCTCAAGTCGTTTTGATGTTGAAGTGTGATTAAGATGATTAACAAATATCATAATGTTTTACTTTATCGGTCCCTCTTAAAAGATAATTTTCTTTTTTAATTCTAAAATTTAAAAAGTTAAAATAAACTTTAAAACGTTCATTATTTTTTTCCTCTAATAAAAAAAGTTAACTATTTTTAAATATTTCATTTTTTTAAAAAAAAGAATATTTTTTCAACTTGTCTTGTCATCCAAAAACTTGGGCACTCTTATATTTTGGTCTTGCACATTTTCCATGCAGAGGTTAACTGGGCTAGTGATTCAAATTTCACATTTGAACTTGAGGATCTATAACCAACTTGCATGTTTGTTTACAGTATTGGATAAATTTCACATTTGATTTCCAAGTATTGTTGATCTAAAGATTTGGTACATATTGGATAAATTAATCAATTGACAGAAAGCCATCAACCACAAAATTCCCCAAAAGGAAAAAAAAAAAATCACAATTAACATCAAAATTCACCCATCAAAACTGTAGTAACTTTGATTCATATGCCCCCAAAAGGAGCTATGCCCATAAAGCCACAATAGATTTTCAAAAAGAAAAACCAAAAAGAGAAAAACCATTGTACATCACATAAGTCTGGTTAGCTCCTAAAACTCCTGAGAAGCATAACCAATATCCCCTCTCCCTTTACCCACCTTCTTAGGCAACAAAGTCTGGTGAATATGGTTTGTGGGTTTCTACACGTTTGAGAAAATGTCGGTGGTCGTAGATTTTTTTTTTTTTTTGAAAGAGTTAAGGAGTGAATACACCAATTTATAGAAAATTCAAAAAATTTATATAAACATTCAGCGAAACATTGGAGTGAATTCACCACATTTGAAAAACACATAACAGAAAATAGTAGAAAAGCGAGCGAACCTTTACCTTTAGTTTGAGAAGAGTGAGTGAACCTTTAGTTTGAGAAGAGTGAGCGAAGTGATCTGTTTGAGGATCGAAGACGAAACCGAATGTGTTTGTGAGATCAATTGAAAGTAAAGTGATAGCAATCAAACATAATAAAATGGCGATGAGAGTGATTGAGCAGTAAAAAAATAATTAATCCATTCAAGTTTGGCTAATAATATTAAATGGTTTGAAATAGATGCAAGTCACACAACAATTAAAACCCCACTACACACTTGCCTTGATTCTCCTAAAACATAGAAGTCAAGTATGTGTTCCATCTAAGCTTCACAAATTGCAAGTACCTACTTTCCTGTTCTCCCAAGTGATATAAATCAGAATTTTTGCGAATCCATCAGTTTTTCTATGAAATTCTAACTCTTCTCAATAATTTCTCGATATCTTGCAGATTATAAATTCTTGTGATGCCAAAGAATTCCCTGAATCTCTTGTCACTGTGTTTTCAAATCAACAATTTAATTTAAAAATTATTTGAAAATAAATAAACAAATAAAGAATGCATCTAATTTCGTACCTATCCCAATTTGAAACCAAAATCAGAACCCATTATAATTATACATATTTTGATTTCACCATAGACATATATAAACCCATCATATTTGCAATCCATCAATGTAGAGAGAAATATGTAAAGAGAGAAAATGTGAAGCCATCACATTTGCAACTCCAATAGACTTGTTTAGATACCCCTAATTTCTTTAGTTTAAAATGATGGTTTAAAAAAAAATGGCATGATTTAAAAAAATGGCATGATTTAAAATGATGGTTTAAAAAAAATCTGCCACTATCTTTTCCTATTGATCGCTCAATTCAGTAACTACAATGATTATCAAACTTTTTTATGGACAATAGGAAACTCTACACAACTTTGCTCCTAAATAAATATATACTACTTGGAATAGTTAAAATAAAACAAAACACTCATAAAATACGCTCAGTCAAAAGTAGATTTACAGAATTTATATAAAGATTAAAAAATTAAAAATAAACAATTTGAGATGCATTTTGATACTAAAAAATAAATAAAAAATACCATTAGCAGCCCAAGCGATTTGTCGGTGGAAAGAAGTGGCCACTCAATCCTTTCCAGGCTTTGTCTTCCACATATTATTTTTTGCATTCTTATTGAAAAAAATAATAATATATCAACACAATTTGATTATATAAAATACATAAAGATTGAATATATAAAATACATAATAATATACATAAAGATGGATTATTTTTTGCACTCCTTACTATGTTTCTTCACCATGTCTTCAACTAAAGATGAAGAAATAGTTTATGAATTTCCACACTTCATTGAAGTATACAGAGATGGCAGAGTAGAAAGATTAATAGGCACCAATACAATCCCTCCCTCAACCAATTCCAACACTGGTGTCCAATCTAAAGACATTGTAATCGATCCAGAGACTGGCTTATCTATAAGGCTCTACCTGTGCCTGAAGGCACGGCGTAAATAATGTTCGGTATAAATAATGTTAGGATTAAAATGTAATTATAATTTCTACGTATAATGTCAATTAATTAATTAATTTAATGCATCCTCAACATTTAATTAATCACGGGAAATATGAATATATTAGAAACAGTGTATGCTGCCACCACATATAACGCATTTTTGTTTGAATAATTGTAGGTATCATTAAAATTTAGGAAAAATTAACCAAAAAAACAAAATTTAAAATTTAATACTTGCAACAAAATAAACTATTGAGTTTTTAATTTTATAAATTTAAATATTAAATTTCTGATTTATTTTCAATCTAAACTATTTGCATGTTTTCAATCTAAACAATCTGAGATCTTTTACGTATTTTACTAAATAATAAATAATAAATAAATACCATTAACAATCCAAGCAATTTGTCAGTAGGAAGAAGTAGCCATCAATCCTTTGTGGGGTCTGTCTTTCACATATTTTTTTAATATAATCTTTTTATAAAAATAATTTAACAATTCCATCACTAATTATATTCAATACTATATCATCAAAACAAATTCACCTTCGCCTAATTTTCTTACTAATAATTTACACATTAATAATCTTTTTATTAATCATTTATTCACTAATAATTTCATTTAACCTAATCCGTCAAATAACATAACCTGAAAGAATACTTGAACTCACGCAAAAGCAATATCGGATTCCTAATAATGATCTTGAAACATTGGAAGAGAATCTTACTTTGCCTTTTTGACGAAGAGATAAAGTAATTTCTTAAATTTTTTTTATTGTTTTAAGTTATACCACTTTTTAATTTTTTAAATTAAAAAAATAATAATAAAAAAAACTTTAATTTTATTATTATTATTTTTTTGGTTTTAGATTCATTATTTGTGATAGTAAGGGATGATTTGAGATATTCTAAATAAGTGTATTTTTTAATTTTTTTATAAATAAAAAACATGTAAAAAAGCAGAAAAAATTGGTAAAAAAATAAAAAAGTGATGTTAATAGATATTAATTAATGGAACATAAATAAGTTTATATATATATAAAATATATTTTTTTAATGTATATCAAACACCTACTATGACACTGATGGATGTAAGGCCATGACCTAAGAGTACAAAATTATTCCAGTGCAGGGCTAAAACTCATAAGTACCAGCATTCACATTCACATTGACATAACATACCCAACCACCGCCACCGTCAAAGAAGCCAAGGTTTCATCTGAGGAGCTTTGCATGAATGCTAAACACGCCTTCGTTTGGCTAATTTAATTGGGTTAAAAAAACATAAAAAATAAAATAAATTATATACAATTGGATTAAAAAAGCATAAAAAATAAATTAATAAGAAAAAATGTTACACTCAAATAATAATTATTTTACTCTGAGAAATGAGTCACACCCAACAACTTCACTCACTTGTGAGAAAGGAGGAGAGAGAGTGGAGAGAAAAAAATTATATATATATAATGTGTTGTTACAAATCAATTGGGGGTTGTAGGGGTAAAAAATAATGGAGGTCTCAAGTATTTTCCCTTCACTTTTTCTTTCACAAAAGTTATAAAAAACAAATTCAAACGAACTTCTAATCAAAAGTTTAAAAAGTCACAACTCAAAAAAGTCAATGTCAAACAGTGACTAAGGGATATTTTGGGAAGTTGATTAAAAGTTAATTTTTCTTTTATTTTTTTGAGTTTTTATAAATAAAAAATGTGAAAAGTGATATGATACAAAATAGATTAAAATCAACTTCCCAAAATGCTCCTAAATAAGTGGTGCGGGTTTATTTGATCGAATTTAAAGACGCAAGGCTTAATTTTATTTATTACTATTTCTTATCCCGTGTATTAGGGGTGATTTGAGATTATTTAAATAAGTGTATTTTTTGATTTTTTATGAAATATAAGTTAGGTTTGAAATGATGTGATCGAGAAGTGATGTAACTTAAATAAGATGATATGACTTATATAGAATATTAATTTTTTACTTTTTAACTTTCTTAAATTATGGCAAATAAGGTCTTAGTGTGTTTATTGCCGTTGTTGCTTACGGTTTATAATACAAAAATAATTTAAATAAATATAAAATACTATTTGTTAAAAAGTAAGAGGCATATATTTTTAAAATTTTGTTTGGGATGTTCTAAATAAGTGTACTTTTTGATTTTTTTATAAAATATGAGTTAGGTTTGAAGTGATATAGTAGAGAGGTGATGTGACTTAAATAAGATGATGTGACTTAAATAGGATAGTGACTTTTTGACTTTTTTTTAAGATGCCAAACTTAGCGTTACTTTCTACCAACTTTTAGATTGCCAAATACAGTACCAAACAGGAGGAGAGTGTGCGGTGTGATTTGGATATTTTGAGGGTAAAATTATAAATCAATCTGTGAATGATAGATTGACAAATAAGCAAATTGTCATTTAGACAGTTTTGAACAGTTTCAATTTTTTAATTGATTGACGAATAATCTTAAATAATTATTAAATATTTACATACTATTTTTCATATATATATATCACAAATTAATTTTATATAACAATTTTTAATATACATAATATTAATTTGTAACAAATTTTACATTTTAAATATTTTTCATATTAATTTTATTTAAATATTTAATTAAAAATTTAAAAATATATATATGTTAATTCTAATATAGCGAAATAGTTGTAAAAGTGAATTATAAATTTTAAATCATAAATTAAATTATTTCACAATTAGCGGGCATATCGATACAAATCAAATAATTTAACGATACTTTACAAAATCCTACCAAATAGGATCTTGGGCCGGTGAGACAAATATCACCAGCTATGAACCAGGGAAGGGCATATGTGGTAACGGTCTAAAGACACCACCTCTATAATTAATGGGCTGTGATAGAGACCAGTGGGTATAGAGCTCTAAATTTAGCTCTAGATAGGGGGTGTTTGCGAAGGAAGTTTTTTTAATTTTTTTTTGTTTTTTTTACTAAAAGAAAAATTAGTTATAAAATCAAAAAAAATTAATCTAAATAAAATATCACATCAAATCCTATAATTATTTCATTTTTTCTTTCACAAACATCACATCCAACCACAAAAAACTCAATTATCTTTTCAAACACAAAAAAAAATTTCTTTAATAATATCCTACAACTAAAAAAACTTAAAAAAAATTTACTTCCCAAACACCCACATAGTTGGCATGGGTAAAAAGAGAAAATTAAAAAGAGAAAAAGACAAATCATCATGAAGAAAAAGATAAATTAGAGCTCATAATTTAAAGATCTTGAACATTTTCCATAATTAATAATATAGAAGGAGAGATTTCTCCCTAGTTTAGTACGTGGTTCAGAGCGTATTGTTGAGTTCGGAGGTTTATCAAGAGTTTCGTTTAAATAATCTAAATAGTTTAATGTGTGGAATTCATTGAATACATCGTGCCTGTAAAAAACTATATTGATTGAATATCGATAGTCCCTTAATCGAAATATATTTTTGTCAATGATAAATATAATTTTAAAAATAAATTGTTAACAAAAATAATTATGATCAAGAGATTATTATTATCCAATTAACATTTTTTTTTCCAAATATAAAATAATTAACAAACCTTACACATTAAACCGTTCAATTTTGAATCCAGATCAATAATAAACTCTAGTACCCTTCAATCCACACATGTATAACAAGGGATGTGTGTTACATTGATGGGGCAAGGGGATTGCGGATAGGATTGGAGGATAATTGTTTAGTAATCTTAGAATATAAATACATAATATTTTATAATATTATAATAGATAAAAAAAATAAATAGATGAGATATATTATGTTCAGTAATTAGAAAATATAAAAAAATATATCAAATAATAATTAATTAAAAAATACTGACATATAATACTTTAAGGGTACGTTTGTTTGGACGGACTAAATAAGGGGGGATTGTAATCCATCAGATTATTAGTCCTGGGATACATTGTCCTAGGACTATTTGGTTGGACTAAATGTGTATCCTATATTTCTTTAGTCATGAGATTATATGTTTGGATTTGACTATTTTTAGTTATCCAATGTTTGTTTGAGATATTATGGAGAAGGATAAATACTCAAATGACTATTTTATCATTTTCAATTATTTACTAAGTAATAGCAATATTAAACAATAACTTTAATATTTTAATTATTTTTAGCTAGATTAAATAAAAAATTGTTTTATTTTATTTTTTACACAATGTTTTAATTATTTTAATTTATTATTTTCAATTAAATTAAATTTATAATTTATTATTTATATTTTTTATTTAATATATAATTTTAAATTAACGACAATAAAAAATAATTTTATGTAATATATAAATTAAATTTTCAACAACACTACAAAAATTTAATTTATAAGGTCATAATTTATAATTTATTATTTTTAAATAAATTTAATTTATAATTTAAATTTTTTATTTAATATATAATTTTAAATTAACAATACTAAAAAAATAATTTAATTTAATATGTAAATTTAATTTTTTAACAACACTAAAAAAATTTAATTTATAAGGCCATAATTTATAATTTATTATTTTTAATTAAATTTAATTTATAATTTATAATTAAAATTTTTTATTTAATATATAATTTTAAATTAACAACACTAAAAAAATAATTTATAAATATTTAAAAGGCTATTTAATTCTTTTCTAATTGTTTGCTAAGTAATAGCATGGAGAATAAAATAGACATTTCATAAAATAATCCCACGAGATACCAATAGCATGGTTTCTATCCCATCTCTCTCCATGGAATAAGATAGTTCTATATTTGTGAGACTAATAGTCTAAAGGAACTATTAATTCAGAGCGAAAAAATAAAATAAATAATAAATTATTTATATAGGACTAATAGTCCAATCTCATTTCCTAATTCGTCAAACGCAAACACACCCTAAAAATATCGAATAATTTTCATAGAATAGGATGGACAATTGGGCGTATGGCCCAGTTTTGTCAGATTTGGGGGAGGTTGGAACTTTTTCTCGAAATCATAAATGAAAAAGGACGACTCAGGTCGTTTGGAGGAAAAGTCATTGGGAGAATTTCAAAAGAAGTAGGGAGTCAGTTTTTTTTTTTTTTAGGTAAATTATGCTGACTATTTAATATAAATTGTTTTTTTATATTTAAAATAATTATATTTTTCTCCTTAAAATTTATAATTTTATTAGGAATTGTTTAAGATGACCTAAATAAGTATACTTTTTGTCTTTTTATAAAAAGATGTACAAAAAAATAGAGAGGTGATGTGATGAAAAAAAGATAAAAAAATAGATTATTTGAAACTTTCCAAACTTAGCCTAAAAATTACTCTTTGAATAGTTGATGTCATACTTTAAAATTTTTAAATAATCATTTTATTTTTTTTCCATATTATTTCTTCTCTCTATCATTATGATTATATTTTACAACTTTCTATTATTAAATTTCACATGATCATATTTTTATTGAGTGTTGATATATAAATATAAATTTTATATAAAATTTTCAACCACAATAATATAGTTTAATAGTTACCTTTCACTTTAAAACAAAATATCCATAAATATAATTTATATTTACAGCAAATCATTATCACAATATTTTTATGATATTTTTTTTGTATAAATTTTTATATATGAATAGAATTTTATTTATTTTTTTATTATTATTTTTATTTCTCGTATATTCACTCACATTTATTATAGTATTACCAAATACCGTCATTCACATTTATTACAGTATTACTAATTTTTTGAATTTTTATATATTTTTTGTATTTAGTGAATTTTAAAAAAATAAAATATTATACTTCTTAAGCATATCTAAATTAGGTGTATCTAAAAATTTAAAAAAATTGCTTAAAATATTGAAAAAAGTTCAATTAAAAAAAAACACGAGAAATAAATAAATTTAATTTTTTGTATGAATTAAACCAAAGAAGATGATTGTTATTTCAGGAGAAATAACATGAACAAAATATCAGTATTATTTTATTATGTTATATATAGGAAGGTTTAGGGACAAATATGTCATTTTAATCTGATAGAGGAGTAAGTGTAATTTTTCAAACGTGATGGGAAAATATGTACTAAACAAAAACCTTAGAGGGTGTCAGTGTAATTTATCTTTCTTTTTTTTCAACTAATGAAAGTATAAGATTTGTTTACATAATTGAATGTATAAATTATTTGTATCTTCATGTTTTGTAATTATTTATTTATTTTTTACTTTTTTGATATTCTTCTAAAGTTAATTAGGAGTCGTTTGGCAATGAGTTTTTTAGTTGATTTTTTGACTTTTTTTAACTATGAACTTTTTTGTTTGTTTGGTTTTCTTGTTTGATTTTTATGGCTTTCTGACTTTGGAATGACAAATATTTTTTTGTCCTTATGTGATTTTTGATTTTTTTGATTTTTTTTTTTCTTTTTGTGATTTTTTAGCCTAGAAGGAAAACCAAACCAGGGGCTTAATAGTCTTGAAGTAATATAGCATACTTGTCTTTTAAAAACTAACAAAAAAGGAGTTTTCTTAGGTGTGCAACCCACAAAAGGTGTAAGTGGGTTGCACACCATGTGCCACTTACACAAAAGGTGTAAGTGTAAGGTGTAAGTGTAAATGTAAGGTGTAAGTGTAAGGTGTAAATGTAAGGTGTAAGTTGCACACCATGTGTCACTTAAAAGTGTACACAAAAGGTAAAAGTAAGGGTATAAAAGGTAAGAAGTAGAAGAAGGTGTAAAGAATAAGGTGTAAGGTGTAAGTTGCACACCATAACCAAACCCAACAAAAAATATCAAGTTTTACTGTTCTAATCAATTAAAATCACGCTGGGACATGACATGTATTTGACCCAACACCATCATATAATTTTTTTGGGAAATGTTTGAAAGCTCAAAACTTGCCCCCTCTCTAATCTCCTTAATGCCTAAAACGGCATCGTTTTGGGCATTAGGTTTTTTTTTTTTTTTTTCCTTTTTTTTCCTGCCATTTTCGACCATTTTCGAGCTCAAACGCAGAGGGAAGAGAGAGAGGGAGAGGAGAGAAGAGAGAGAGGGAATGGAGACACACACACACAGGCCCTTGCATTCCGGCCGATCGTCCAGATCATCGCAGCCTCACTTGGCCTCGACCACCGCTCTGCCTCTACCTTCTACCTTCTTCCCTTCTTCTTTCTTTCTTCTTCTTCTCTTCTTCTTTCTTTCTTCTTCTCTTATTCCCTTCGTCTGCTTCTTCTTCTTTGATTAACCGGAAAAAAAAAAAAACAAAAAAAAAATCAAAAACGTCGAAATAACGTCATTTCTCGTTTCGGGGGATTAGGGGGGACGCTTTTTCGAGTCACATAGTACAGCTCAATTTTTTTTCGTTTGAAGAAACAAGAAAAAGTCAAATTTTCATTAAAAAATTTAAAAATCACCAATTATTTATCGTCACTTAAAAAGTTAAATATCACATCAACTTTTTCAATCACAAAAAATATCTTTTTAGTAACTTCCCAAACGAATTAATTAAAAAAACAAAAAAGTCACAACAAAACAAATCCTAAACGCCCATTCAATAGAGAAATACTGCAAATTCATAATAGTCTTGTTTGGCATAATTTATTTTAGTTCTTTTTTTTTTTATCTTTTTTGAATTATATTAATCAATATTTTTTATTTATTTTTTTTACACATCTTTTTATAAAAAATTAAAAAATATCCCAAACCAAATTCACCTACGCTAACATGGCAAAAGGGATTAGGCATCTCAGCTTTACTTTTTGAGCAGAGCCTCTCAGCTTTATATAACTGAATTTATGACAAATAAAAAATTGACATATAACATGCCATGCCATGTAAGCACAAATATAAATCTTTATCTTTTGGGGAAATTATGTTTCAATGCAATTTTCAAAAATAATTACAAATTCATAGGAAAACTTATGATTATTTTCATTATTAGAAATTATGAAGTTTATCACTAATTTATAATTATTTTTTCAAAACACCTGCGATTTGATATTTCCCCAATCTTTTTCCTATTCAATAAATTCATGTCATTTTTTAAAATTCAAAATATTTTTAATTTATTTCTCCAACTTAAATTGTTTTCTAAAATTGTATTTTCAGAAAATAGTCGTATTATGTGTTTGAGAAATTAATTTAAAATAACTCATATTTAAAATTTTTATTTTGAAATAATATGAGTTTTGATTAAAATACACTCAAAAAAGGAATGTTGGAGGGTGGTGATGGGGAGAGTTCCAAGCTTTGCGGGGAAGATTGACAATTACAAATCCACGCAGCTACATAGATCTACAATCTATATGCATGCCCCAACATTAAAAACTATTTATATAATAATATTTTACTCTTGTTTTAATAAGATGGATAATTTTATAGCTCTTTATTGTTTGGGCAAATTATACTAACTGTCTTTATAGTTTAGAAATTATGTCAATTTGGTCAATGATTTTTTATTCGTGACACATTCGATTATGAATTTTAAATCTTGTTTCAAATAAAAACAATTGAAAATGTCATTACTCAATTTCAAGAGCAACGTCATCAATTTGATAAAATATAAATTAATTTGACAAAAATAAATGTAAAAAATATTTTTAAATTTTTAAAAATTATTTTTACTCACCAAAAATAAAATTATGTAAAATTGATAAATCTTTTACACATTTATTTATTTACCAAATTAATTTTTATTATGTGTTTGAATGATGATTATGTAATGGATGATTATTTTTATTTTCATTAAATTAGTTTATATTTTTCCAAAACTCAAATATATCGACCACTTTGATATTATTATTAAATCAATCCATTAAATCAAAAAATTCAAAACTAAAAATATTTCATATATTAAACATATTTATTGCTCTCTAAAAGCTTAATAACCATACATTACGTGATTATCATCCAAACATTTAATAAAAATTAATTTGGTAAAATAAATAAATAAATGCGTAAAAGATTTATCAATTTTACATAATTTTATTTTTTGTGGATAGAAATAATTTTTAAAAATTCAAAAATATTTTTTTGACATATATTTTTATCAAATTAGTTTATATTTTATCAAAGTGACGAATTTATTCTTAAAATTGAGCAATGGTATATTTAATTGTCCTTATTTAAAATAAAATTTAAAATTCAATATTAAATGTGTCATAATTAAAAAGTCAAAAACTAAAGTGACACTAATATCAAATTGTAAGAACGGTTAGTGTAATTCAACATTTTTGTTTTCTTGCATTTGTTGGGGGTGGCAAGGGATTTTAAATCCTCAACGTTCAGGTTCTCTTATCTTGAATGCATTTTTAATTTGATAGTATAGTTAAAATTTCAAAATTTAGAAATTTTAAAGTCTTAGCACACGATTGTGAAACTAAGGAAATAAAAATTTGAGAATAACAAATCCTTTACTACTGATAGTCTACGGTCCTGTTTGGGGAATATATATATTTTTTTTTGGGGTCCAAAATAGTTTGTAAAGACAAAAAAAAAAAAAAAATAAATAAATAAATAAAATAAAATATCATATTTTACACATTAATCAATCAATTTCTTTTTCTCACAACTATATATTCAATTATAAAAAAAATACACAAATTATCACAAATATAACTTTTTTCCATCTCATAAAATAGTCAAAAGCTAAGAAATAAACTAAAATAACCAAGTTTCCAAATGAGGCCATAGTGTTCCAAAACAATGTCATTTTATGACAAAACTTAAAAAAAAAATAAAAGGAAAAAAACACTCGAACAAAAAGTAATGCATTTTAGAAGAGTTGGATTCATCAATCAATGGGTTGTTTGGTATAATTGTTAAAATATATTATAGATTATAGATTAACAGATTATAAATTATAAATTATAACTTTAATAAGAAGTTGTTAATCGTTTGGGAAGCCAAAAAGCCAGGCTTTTTGGCTATTTTAGCCACAAAAGACGAAATAAACTTTTTTAGCCACAAAAAACAAAACATCACATTCAACCCATAATCATTATACTCATTTCTCACAAAAAAAGTCAAAAAAACAAAAAAGCTAAAAAGCCCTTCCCAAACCAAACTTTTAAGCCCAGGCTAAAATAGCCAAAAAAGCCAAAAAGCCAAAAAGCCAAAGAGTCAACCCACTTCCCAAACGGAGGCTTAGTACAATTGCTGGATTATATATTTAAGTTGCTGAATAGTATTTAGTAAATAAACTGTGCAATAACTTTTTGATGTATAAATATCATTTTTACCCATGTTAATTGTAAACTGAATTAACCTTTATTAGTTGTAAATTAAATTAACTTTATTTTATTGTTATTCACTATTAGTTCACATTTTCCATAAAAAAATAAAAATTTACAGTTCATTTTGTTCTTTTTCTATTTTCACAAAAATAAAAAATAAAAAATAAAAAATAAAAAAAAATCTAAGAGTATAGTCATAAATTAATATACCCACAGCAGAAACTAATAATTAAAAGCATGGGATAGGCAACTTCTCATGAGCAAATTTTTGGATTAAAATAAATTACTAGAATAAAAAACTGTTTAAAATAGATTTAACCAAATAACCTAAAATAACTTTTTCAAAATTAAAATATATAAATTACCCCCAAAAAAAAAAAAAAAAAAAGTCATACCAAACAACCCCATATAGGTGCCAACGGGCCGTGGGTGGTAATTGGGTTATATATTTCCAATTGCGAATTTCATGTCTCAACTTTAATTCCATACAAAAACACCAAGCCACCTGAATTATGATTAAAGTGGAAGCCTTCGGATACTACTATTTGTGAAAACAAAGTTTGGTACTCCTATTATTTGCATTGATTTAGAAAATTACAGCTTTATACTTGTATTATTTATTTTTAATAATGTTATGTTATGATAATTGTGAGATCATGAAATATCCTCTCACATAGATGTTGTGGAGATCTAACGAAGAGAAGAGCTGCATCCCTGTATATCTGCAATGAGGAACATAGTCGGTGCCACCCAACCGGAGTTGCTGGCTGGGAGTACTCCGATGATGAAGTCAGTCCCTGAATCAAGAAATAGTGTATATCTATATTAGAAGGGGTGTGTGTGTGTGTGTGGTGGAGGGAGAACAAACATACCTTTCACTTGGGATGCCCCCCATTTATATAGATGGGGGGTGTGATATTTATTTGGGCTGGACCTTTATAGGCTTTGTTTGGGTTAGGCCCAATAAGCTAGTATCTATAATTTTCTGGCTCGCACAATAATTATACTATTTATCAAGCTTTGTTTATTATTTTATGTATTATCATTGTATCAATAATAGATATGAATAATAAAATTATTAAATAAATACAATAATTACATATGATATAATAAATAAATATAATTATTTTAATAATATTATTATTCTTTTATTATGTCATTGATGGGAGTAAGCCTATGTTTGGAAAGTTGCATTTGAGGATTTTTTGATTAAAATAGTCACAAAAAAATAAAATAGGATTTTTAGTCTAATAAGACAAAATATCACATCCAACCTATAATTATTACATTCTTTCTCTCACAAAAAAGTGAAAAAAGCCAAAAGTTATTCTCAAATCAAGATTTTTAGTCCCAATTTAAAATAGTCAAAAAACTAAAAATCCAATTTACTTCCCAAACAAAGCCTAAGAATCCGGTAATTAGCCAAATGTATCTAGAGAGGAGGTGTTTTAATGGTGATGGACACGATAGTGAGGAAATTTTTGTAACTGAAACAAATTATACGGTTAGTTTGTAAATTATTGGTGTCTAAAATTCCACGATTCACGTGAATGGACAAAAAAAAACATATTTGACGGGAAAATACATTTTATTTGAATCGCTTGAAAGGGTTATCGGAGGTATATCCTTAATTTCAAGATCTTAAAGTTAGGGTTATTTTTGAAAGTTGGTTAAAAGTTAATTTTTTGATTTTTTTAAAAAAAATAAAATATGTAAAAACGTAATGAGATAATATAATCAAAAATAGATTAAAAACTAAAAAATGTCTTTTAAATAAACCCGAATCCTCAATTATAAAAAAAAAAAAAAAAAAAAACTACAAAAATACTACAAGAAAAGGAGGGGAGGTAGACCTTTGATTTGGTTGTTTCTCCTTACACTGTGATTGGTTGAAAAATTTAAGAAGATATTTAAAGAGAAAAAAATAAAAATAAATAAAATATTAATAAAATATATTTATATTATATCTAATTTTACACATACTTTTTTTTTTTTTCAAAATCCCTTTACAAAATTTTCAATTAAACGCAACGTTAAAGTCATGTTAACCTTTCAGATTGTACGCAGTACCTCATTTTTTTAGTGAGAAAACCCCTCATCTACCAAAAAGGCAACATAATGGTCAAAGGTGACACCATTTTGAGCCATTTTTCTAATTGGGCTTTCAAAGTTTCAAAATGCAAATAGACACGCAATTGTTCTTCCAAAAAAAAAAAAAATAGACACGCAGTTGAAATCATCGCACTACCAACCCATAGTAATTAGAGGTATTTTGAAAAGATGGTAAAAAGTTGATTTTTACCTTTTTATCAAATTTTTTGGCTTTTTTTTGAAGTGATTTGAAAAGTTGGTAAAAAGTTAGCTTTTTTGCTTTTTGATTTAATATTTTTTAAAAGTGTCACATCACTCTAAAATGATCAAAATATTTTTACTTTTTGCATGTTAACAATTTTTTGAATTAATTAATTAATTATAATGTTCCAGAGGGTAGTTTGGTAAATTTGTAAGTGGTTTTTTTGGGTCTTCCCAAATGGGATCAGTGGCGTTTTTGCAAGGGTTGGCGTTTTTGGAAAGTTGCTCAAAACGCAGCTTTTTGCTGCGTTGCCAAAACGGCACTAGGAGTGTTTTAAAAAAATGGTTAAAAATTAATTTTTAATTTTTAACTTTTAATTAAGTTTTTAGTTTTTCTAAAAAAATAATTTGGAAAGTTGGTAAAAAATTACTTTTAATTTTTTTGATTAATATTTGTTTATAATGTCACATCACAATAAAATGACTAAACTACTCCACCCAATGTAAAAAATTTATATTTTTACCCATGTAAATATATATATATATAAAAAACATAGAGGATGTACTTGTAATTTTATATGTGACTTTTTTAGATTTGCCAAATTACTCCTTGCTAAAAAAATCCACCTAACTGTTTTAGCAAACAAGCTACAAACGTAGTTTTTTACTAAGGTCACGTTTGGGAATGATCTGTTTTAGCGTAAAAATCAAAAAGTTATTAAAAAAAATAAAAAGTCTATAACTTATATCAAAAGTCAAAGATTCGATTTTCTCTCTACTTTTTACACGTCTTTTCATAAAAAATCAAAATGTCATTTTTAACCTACTAATTTTTTTACCTTATATTTTAATTGAAAAAATAAAAAATTACTAAAAGACCTTACTTCCAAACTTTGTCAAAAGAGCACCTAGTCAAAAAAATAAAAAATAAAATAAAATATAAAAAGCCCTTCAAGATTAGATTGCTCATAAAATATCAATAAGGTAAGGCGCTGGGAAGCGCTTAATTTACAAAAGTGAACTCCACCTTATTGGCCCCCGAATACTTTCCTTATTTAATTAAGGCCTGCATTGTTTTATTTTATTTTGTGCTTGGTTGGCATAGCCTATTAAAGATGAAAACTCACAGAATTATTAAAAAAATCAAAAAATTATCATTATTCATCAAAAAAAAGTACAAGCCAAAATTGCTCCCTCTAGTACAAGCTCACGTGTGTGTGGGTCTATGAGGTACTTTTCATATATCTTATGAAACAATTAGATATATATTTATTGAACTGGAGGGTATTGTTAGATCTGTAAGGGCCACCACGGATCTCTTTTCGATAATTTGAACCGTTCAATGTGTAGAACTCTTTGAGTACTATATGTTTATAAAAAATTACGTTGATCGAATATCAATAACTGTGTGATCAAATCAGTTTTGTATGAAAAAAATGATGGTGAAAAATAAATGGCTGACAAAAATTTGATTTGATCACGTAGCTATTGATATCTGATTAACGTGATTTTTTATAAACATATAATACTCGACGAGTTTTACACATTGAATGGTTCGAATTATAAAAATATGACCCGTAGTGGCCCCACAGACCCAACTATACCCTCGAGTCCGATAAAAGGCTAGAGGAAAGCCTCATCCTACATATATATCTTCTGAAGGCACCATCTCATTTCAAAGCATTTGTACTGCCACTATTCAACCTTCACTGCAAAGTAGCATAGGGCATAGGGGTAATACCGTAATTTTGTTATTTTATACAATATTTTAATACACATTGTTCGTAAAAAGTCAAAAAATTATCCCAAACAATCATATTTTTTTCTCAAATTTTTTATCTAAAGAATCAAAAAGTACACTTATATAGTTTATCTCAAACAATCCCTTTGTTTTAAAAAAAATATGGAACTAGTCAAATACAATTTTACAACATCTTTCTTAAAAAAGAAAATAAAAAACCTTAATAAGTCCCAATTGGAATTGATACTAAACTGATAGACGGTGTTTTTGCTTCATAACTTATGTAATAGATTGTTATATTTATATTTTGAATCATGTACAAATTCACGAAGGAAAATAAATTGATATTGTATTTAGTTGAGAGATTTAAAATGAGAAAAGAAAAATATAAGTAAAATATAAATAAAATATTACAATTCACATAATTTTATACATATTTTTTCTTTTTAAAAAAAATTTCTTCTCAAATCCTTGATTTTTTTTTTTAAAAAAAAAAAAAAAAAAAAAAAAATCTTCTATGAGGATTTAGATGCAAGCCTATTCTACCAAACTTGGGCCCACTATAGTTCACCTAAACTCAAATTGATTGTTCACAATGTGCAGTGCTGCTGCTGCATATGAAGCCCACTTGCCACACACAGCCTTTAACCAAGAATTCGATATACTAGGGGTACTGGGTGCTCTTAATCTGAGCGACTTATATTCAACCTGAAAATTTTTAGAATTTTAGCAGTATAATTTTAAATTAGATCAATGTTTAGATTAAAATTTATCAATTCGAATTAAATTTTAAGAGAACTTGGATAAGGTTTCCATATACCGAATAAATTGAATTCTTTATTGATATTTATAAAATTTTATATATTTGAAATATTTTTTTCTTTTTTTATTTTCAAAAATTGAAATTCATTAGTTTATTATGATTGGTGTTTATATTTTTTCAAAAAGTGAAATATAGTATATATTTTATTTTTGTGTTTGAATTTGGAGCACCCTAACTTCACCCGAATTCTTTGAATTAAACCCCGGTAAGAAAGTTAGGGTAGAAATTGGTTACGGGCTTGAACTAAGCCTGGACAGGCCTCAACCCGACCCAACCACACCGGGTTCCGCCACCGCCCTTGGATATTTTGACCCGTGACCGTTTTAGTTTTGATATACGACTGCTGTGCGTGTGCGTGTGCGTGTGCGTGTGTATCTTCAACTGGGAAGACCTGCCTTCTAGGGTTGAAGGACACCATATTCGATCTCAGCCGTGTGATTGCGGCGAAGAAGATGGATATAGACTACAAGAACAAGCTTGTTCTGGCTCCTATGGTTCGAGTTGTGAGTTTCAACTCTGGTTCCCTCTCTCACAATTTTGCACTTCAATCATATCATTTATGAAATCTTTTTTGTACCATTTTAGGGTTTTTAACCGATACAAAAGTATTTCCAAATATTGAGATTAGCAACACGATTGATTAGATGTAATTTATGATTCAGCATTCCAGAAGCTTAAATTTTTTATTTTTTTGTAATACTTTGTTTGAATTATACTTTATTGGTTTAATTTTATAGGGCACATTGCCGCTTAGGCTACTCGCTGCTGAATATGGTGCAGATATAACATACGGAGAAGAGATAATTGATCATAAACTTATCAAATGTGACCGTCGAATTAATGGTAATTTTTTTTGTTTTTTGGTCCAGCAATTTACCTTATATATTGTGGGTATGTTTGTTATACCTTTTGTTTCAAACAATAAATTCAAGGAATTTGATTATACACTGTCTAATGTACTGTTGGATAGTTAAAATGATTTTAGATATATATATATATATCCTAAAATTGATTGGTAGCTTTGCTTCTAACATTTTAGGCTATTTAATTATTTGTGGCATTTTAGGGGATCATTGAAATTCAGTGTTATGTGGGATGCTGATAGGGTAAACAGGTTGCCAATGTAGCTATGTGTTGTGTTATATAATTTGGATGACAACTAGTTAGTAACCGAGCTAAATTTGGTATTTATAATGTCTTTGAACAAATCTATCACCAGTTAAGCAAATGTAGAATATGCTCAGTATTCTAGGATTAATTTCACATAGGAATTTGCGAGGCCATATAGTCATATATTGTATCCATACTGGTACACAATTACTTTATAGATCTTTTTGAAGATTTATTTAATGGACTGCTAAATATTTTAATGTGTGTCTACAAGTAGAGGTAGATATATTTATTGAGTAAATGTCAGGGGTGCTGGTGAAGCCCCTGTACATAGCATGTATAAGAAGATAGACTATGGCCCTAGCACTATGTGAGTTGCTCCACCATATTATCTATAAATTTCATAAATCTATCAAGAGAATAATTTACATTCCTTGACATTGACATGTATATTTATATGAACTTATTCTGCAATTATACAGAGGCAGTTACATGAAAAAAAAACCCACTGAATTCATTGAAACACAAAGAAATTAATTAAATAATAGCTGAATGATGATTAAAAACCCAGAATCATGAGTCATGACTACAAACGACCAACATAAAATCTACCAATTCTGAAAGTGGGTTGAGATATTCTTGTCAAGAATTGGGCTGGGTTGGGAGGTTGATAAGGCATGTTAAATTTCCAGAGACATATTAATGCAAGAGACCATTATCTGGATCAAGAATTTTGTTATGCAAATGAATATGTATTATGTAGCTTATATTGAAACATATAATTGGTGGTCGTATGATTTCGTTATTATGCTGCCCCATCGATCTAATAATATGGAAATCAGGTCAAAACTTTTCTTTAATTTTGAGTAATTTTGTTCTTAAATGTTATTTATTTGTATGTCCACATTTGTGTAGTAGTTTATATTATTTGGGGGAATAGAAGAATATGGTACTGCTCTTTTGCTTAAATTTTTGGAACTCATCTCATTTGTTACTTATCAGAGGTGATTGGGACTACTGATATTGTGGAGAAGGGAACTGAGAATGTTGTTTTCAGGACCTGCCATGAAGAAAGAAATCGGGTAGTATTTCAAATGGGCACTTCGATCTTTGTGAGGGCTCTTCTTCCGCTCAGATAGTGTATGTTTCTTTTTCATTATTCTTTTTCTGATTGTAATGAAGGTTGGATGCTGTAACAAGAATGAACACCAATGCTTCTAAATTTGGTATTTAAACATTTTTGTTGTGTCCTCCTGACTAGCTTTTGTTGATTGCTTTTTCTTAAATATGTTCGGGCTTGGTGACTTTACTAGATTGTCAATTTTTTTGGGTCCTTTCTACTATGTAATTCTGCTTACCAAGAGTTCTTAAGATGATAATTTTACAATTGTAAATGTTGTTTTGTTGGCCTTTAGAACGAAATTATAGTACTTATTTGTCAGAAGGAATGGGGTGAGACAGTACATCCAAGTATTTTTTGTGTCCTTTACTTTCAAGGTTACTCGACAACATTCATGCAGGGGGGTGCACCACACAACATGAGATTCCAAGACTGACTTCTTTTGACTAAACCAAGTTCGACATCTTCTTGTTTAGAGGGACAACTTCTTAATGTGTTAAGTGCTATTTGCTTACAACATTGTGGCATTTTGAGTCACAAGAATCAATCTTGCCAAAAGAAAGTGGGAAAGAGGGAAGGGGGGGCACCCATCTATAAGTGGGAGCCTTGCACATGGTGTACACTTTTTTAAAAATAGAAGATCGACAGATAGAGGGAGCCTAACATCAAAGCAGTAAAGTGGGAATATTAGATAGGAGTTGAGGTCTTTCCACATAGAATGTTTGTTTTGAATTCCACATTTGGGTGGGTAGTGGATTGCACAAAATGTGGCACGAACATCAATTCAGTTTGGTCTCAGGATTTTTATACCCTCCAGTGCATCTGTTTTCTAACTGGGTCTAACCTAGCAATTTGGTCAGATATGAATTTGGACTGAGATGTATGTATGGTTATACAAAACAGCAACTACCTATTTTTTGCCACCTCTGATCTACAGTTTTGTCTTGGTAACTGCTCTTTCAGGTGCAAAGATGTTGCCGCAGTAGATATCAACATGGGTTGCCCAAAATCATTCTCTATTAGTGGCGGAATGGGCGCTGCATTATTGACTAAACCGGAGCTTATTCATGATGTATGCGGTACATGGCATTCATGGAGTTCTATTTTTCTTTTTCCTTCTCTGTTCATTATTTGAACTAAATGCTTTAACCCTTATGTTGTTTCTCTGTTGATCCAGATATTGACGACATTAAAGCGAAATTTGGATACACCAGTAACATGTAAGATTCGACTTCTAAAATCATCCCAGGATACGGTAGAATTAGCACGGAGAATCGAGAAAACTGGTGTTTATGCTCTAGCTGTCCATGGAAGGTAATGTGTAATTTGGGGTATTTCTAATCTCTAGCATAGCAGTGAATATTTTATTTATTTATTTTTGGAGTACTAGAATTTGGTTGGTGCACTCTGTTGAAGCTTTTTGTTACACAATTAGCTTTATTTGCATTTGAAATTGAATTATGCCTCGTTCAATTAGCATTGTTCAGATTAGATTGCTTCCAAGCAATTTTCTCTTTGTAATTCATATCCTATACTTTCTAGGAAGTAACTGAACAATCAAAACATTATGTAATACTCAATCTTGATGGCTTATATGAAAGTGGTTCATCTGATATGGTCGTTAGGTCTGCGAGTTTAAAGATGAAGCTTCAACAAAGAGCTTAGAATGTAGAATTTGCTGAAAGTCTCACACCCTCTTTAACCTCCCAAGGAAAAAAAATCTGTTTCCTCTCTTTCTTTTGACTTTTTAATCTATTTCACTTTTTCATTGCATACGTGCATAAAAATTAAAAATAAATAAATTCCATTGCTAGGTGCATGCATCTGAAATTTTAGAGTTTCCTGTCTTTGAGATGAACGAAAACAACACAATGTTTCTCTCATTCATGAATTCTGTGGATGTCTTAAAAGTTTTTTGGGACAAAAATTTCATGTACTCGAATAGCATCCCCCCCCCCCCCCCCCTTTTTTCCGAAAAAAAAAGAGAAAATAATTTACTTTCATCTTGAGAGAAGATTGACATGGCAGTAAAACTATAATGTGGTAGTCTAGGTTGCATAGGCAAATTTATTACTCCTTGGTTTAAGGATTTATATACCCTGAAAGTTTGAAATTTGAATTGACAATGCTTGAAGGGCCTTTTGAGAACTGTTGGTGGATGATTACTTATATTATGATTTTAACAACATTTTCTTAGATTTGTTGTCTCAGGAAATGATTATTATTTTTTTTCTTCTAAGGGATCATTCTTTTGCTGTTATGCTATTTCAAATAGGAGGGTGCATCAGTTTCGGACCAGAGTTAACTTTCATCAAGACTTTCGTTTTAACCGCTTAAGTAATGGCTGCATGTTTTCTGTTGAGTGAATTGCAGAAGAGTTGCAGATAGGCCAAGAGATCCTGCCAAATGGAGTGAGATTGCTGATGTTGTAGCCGCACTATCTATTCCCGTCATAGCAAATGGTGATGTCTTTGAATATGAAGATATTCAGTGCATTAAATTGGCAACTGGTAAGTAAAAGATCTCCAATCAATTCTTTAAATGATGTGTCTATGCTGGATATTTTCATATCATGCAAATGATGGTCAGTGACTGGTTTGTTCTTACCCTCTTTTTTTTTTTATGCGTCTATTCTCTCTCTCTGTCTCTCTATAATGATATTCGCAATTTAAGTGATCATCCTCTCCTTTTTTTTTCTCTCTCTCTCTCTCTTTTTTTTAAATTTTTTTTTAAGGTGCCTCGACTGTGATGGTTGCTAGAGGAGCTCTTTGGAATGCTTCAATTTTCTCTCCTAAAGGCAAAGTACCCTGGGAAGAGGTGAAAAGACAATATGTTAGGAAGGTATTTGACCATTGATGACTAGCTACCCTCTTCTGCACATGTTTTACATGTAAAACTTCACTGTGACAGGAAATGTTACATCTGTATCATGTCATATGAGAATCTGTGTTAGTTTCAGTTTTTGCTTGACCTCAGTTTTTACAATTTGACCTGTAAATAAAACAGTTTCTGCACTTCGATTACAGAGCATCTTATGGGATAATGATGTGAAAAGCACAAAGCACACTTTGAAGGAAATGATAATGCATTTTTCTTGCCTTGAACTCCCGGAAGGAAAGGCTGTGAATAAATCTGAAACGTTGGCAAATCTAGCGTACGTATATTATTGTTTTTTTTTTTGCTCTAGTTTGTTGTAATAAAATTTGTTAATATAAAAGCACAGTTCCACATAATTTGCCAAATTTCTTAGATGTCATGATTGCATAAATGCGGTACCACTCACATGCATAGGCTTATTATCACCCACCCTCTAATGGTTGAGGAACCTAGTTTTTGTTATTTTTGGGTCAGAATTTTCTGAGAGTTTAGTAGGATTCCCCCAGTGCAAGACTGAATGGTACACATAATCTCCAGTGTGCCGTGGGTGCATTGATTATAAATTTAACATCATAATGGCTTTCAATTTCTTGTATCTAGAATAATATTTAGTAAACCTTGATAGATGCTAATGTTGGCCATGGAATTTTAGTGCACTGCAAATCCTAACCCTACTTTGTGACTTTCAATCCTTTGTTTGACTTCTGAGAAGCCATACAAGTAAGAAAGATTATATGAGATCTTACTGCAGATTAGTAACTTGTAAGTTGTAACTCTTGCTGAAATCTATTATAAGACTTTGTTTCGGGAAATTCTATTTTCACATGCCAAATTATCTCTGTGTACATTTTTTCTTAATCCACACATTTAGTAATTTGATTTTTATTTGTTCATCTCAGTCCACACATTTCACATTCCAAATATACCCTCATTTTTCCTGTGCACATCCTCTGCTTCTATCCTTTCTCACTCTAAATATCTTAACCCTAACTACACCAGTGGTGAAGTAGCTGGTGAGATGGTGATGGGTGAGATATCTTTGCCTTTTGAGGATGGGAATATATCTTTGCCTCCTTGATCTTTGATTGTGCTTGCTCATAAAAAAAAAAAAAGAAATCACAAATGCATTAAAGGGAGCAGGTGCTTAACCGACAGAAGCTGAAGTTGCCCATGAAGTGGCCTTGATGTCTCAAACAAACATGTATAGGCCAGGTATTAATGTTACTCAGGCTGAGCTGGTTCCCCATCTAAATTGGAGGCGGCAAGAGAGAGCTAAGGTTATTGGAAATTAGAAGGCAAAGATCTATGATATGCTTCATGTAATGGTGAGTGTTAAATCGAGGTGGGTCCCTGGTGCTATGACTGACGAGGAGCTTTTTTCTGTGGATGATGATGAAAGGACGGGAAATGGAGGTGAGTATGATGATGATGTATTGACAGCTGAAGAAAGGATGCAGTTAGATTCTGCACTTCGCATGGGAAACTCAAATGTTCTTTGTGAGGATGAGGATCGTGGGGTTCAGGATTGCCATGAAAATGGTGATAGCGATTCCTATGAAAGTGCTGAATTAAAAGAGAAGAAGAGTTGGTTTGGTTGGAATAAGAAAGGTTCGAATGGGGTGGTGATGACCGGTGGTGAAGTGGCTGGTGAGATGGTGGTGGGTGAAATGTGTATGGAGAAATTGTGAGATGTGTAGGAGAGATGGTGGTGGGAGAGATAGTGGTGGGTGAGATGGTAATTTTGTTAAAGGATAAAAATTATGATTCTGAAAAAATTCATTAAGTGTGTGGAGTAAGAAAACTTGGTGTGTGGAAATAGAATTTCCCCTTTGTTTCTCGTTTGTGTCATGGCATTCAAAATTACCATAAGCATACATTTATTATTTGTTAATGTTGATGATGTTATTGTTACTAGTATTGCTAATTCTCCCCCCTCCACCCCCCCCCCCCCCAATGTTTAGTTTTGAACTCCAAGTTTGCAGTTTGTGGGCTAAGATACTTTTAGACATTCTTGTAAATATGGTATGCTAGTCTAACTATTTGGCTGTCATAATTTCACCCGATACTTCAGTCCAGTCCAGTAGTACAAATATTGGCAATCTGTGTATTTCGCTGTCATAATTCCACTGTCACTTTTGGTACACTGATGTAATAGAGAAGGCTTAATTTTAGCAGGTTTTCCTCTATGTGCACGTGTGTATGTGTGTTGTGGTGCTAATCTGAAGCTTGCATTGGTTATTTGATTATTCAGGCAACTTTATGGGGAAGACAAGTACTATGAATTTGTCAATGACAACCGGTTATCCAACTGAAGAAGAAGATGACCTCTTTTTTCTCTTTTCTTGAGAGAGAGCTTGCCTTTCATCCAAAGTGAAAACAGTGAGTTATTATAAGCCATTTAACATCTACAGCTGTTAATTATTGTTTCAGAAATTTATATAGGAGAAAGACTTGTTGATATATATACATATATATTTCTTTGATAAGTAAGCCTTGCAGATGTTATTTGCCCAAATGCAATACATTGTGTAGAATAGGAACAAGTCTATTTTATACCTATCTCTATTTTTTTTTTTTTCTCTTTCGGGGATTGATACGCTTAAGTAAAAAAATTGAAAAAAAAAAGGTTTTGAAATATGAAGAGGTGGAACAAATGATGTGAAACTCTTCTTCTAATTGACTTGATTTTTTAAAGGATTTCGTATGGTCATTGTTTATTATTACATTTTTTTCTTCCTAGCCTAATTTTTTAGCTTCCTAGATAGATTCCGTTTGCGCTATTCTTGTTCTTATTCTTGTTCTTATTTTGCAGTTGTTTGTTGGTGATTAACTCGAAGGCAAACCATTCTTTATGTCATCATGGGAACTCAAAATTAATGTGAACCGTCAACTTGGGAGAGAGAATTGGGATCTAGCCTGAAAATTGTAGTTTAGCCTATTCAATCAACTTTAAGGTTTTCCGTGTAATATTGTATAATGCAAAAAATTTTGGTGAATCTATAGCTGAAATTTTGTTTTTACACAAGTTCCAATCCCTGAAAACTTGCTCCAATTGGGTAGGGGTGTAATTTTGGCCTGTGGCCCGCAGGTGGCCTAAGTTGGGCCCGGCCCGAGGCCTTGGACCAGGGCTTAGACTATCGTTTTGAAGTCTGGCCTGGCCCATCGGCCTGCTCAAGGCCTGCCTAAAAATTCGGTCCGTTCGGCCCACCCGAGGCCTAATGTTATTTTTTATGAAAAATAATAAAATTTTGGTGAAAAAAAATAAAAAAATAAAAAGATTTGTTTTGGCCTGTCCAAAGCCCGAGCACAAGGGCTCGACCCATTGGCTTGCCTAAAATCTGAATATCCCTAGGCTTGGGCTTAGTTTTTGGCCTGTCGGCCGGACCGATCAAGCCTGATTTTTTATGGGAGCCCACAAGACCTGACATGGGCCTGGCATGGCCCGAGCTTGAATGGGCCAGGCCGGGCCAAAATTACACAATTACACCCTTACAAGGTAGCACATTGAATGAAACTTGAGGTTTTCCAAGGCATGCAATGTCTGGTATTTTTTGGTACATCTTTAACTAGAATCTTGTTTTTAAAGAGGGGCTCCAATTTCGGGTCATTTCCCTAAATAAGCCAAAAGAGAAAGGGAATTCCCAAACTAAGCCTAGTTTTGAAAGAATTTTCGAAATAGGCTAAATCGCGGTTTACAATCGCGAGTTCAACACTTTTCTAACAATCTCGCGTGAAAAGTTAAACTCGCTGTTACAAAACGCGAGTTTGATTAAGAACTCGTGGTTACAAAACGCGATTTTAGTTAATTTTTTTTTTTTCTTCTGAACTCGCTATTTCAAAACATGATTTAAAAAAAAAAAAAAAATTTCTTATGAACTCGTGGTTATGAACCACGAGTTCTTCACTTAACAGATTTATACACTTCACATCACTTACACTCATCACTCCCAATAATATATATATATATATATAATTTAATATATATATAAATTTTATTTCATAAAATTGAAACCAATATTAAATATGTATAATAATAATTTATAATAGTAAATAATAATTAACTATATAAAATAATTATTTTTTTATTTTAATTCTTAATTTTTTTTATTTTACTGCTTTGAGATAAAATTTATTTTTATTTTATTTTAGGGTTTAGGGTTTAATTCTTAAAATTTATTTATTTTTATTTTAGGGTTTAGGATTTATAAAAAAATAAATTTTAAGAATTAAATTATAAATTCTAAACCCTAAATTCTAAACTCTAAAATAAAAATAAATAAATTTTAAGAATTAAACCTTAAATCCTAAAATAAAAAAAAAAAATAAATTTTATCCCTAAACACTAAGGTAACGTTTGGTAACATTTACGTTTTTTGTTTATGTTTACAAATCACGTTTTTTCCAATTAAATTTTTTTCAATTATTTTTTAATAATTTTTTTTTTCAATTATAATATGTGTGATCCCATTGTCATAAATAATAAATATAAATATTTTAGGTTTGAACAAACATATTTTTTAGTTTACGTTTTAAATTTTTTTTAAACATTTTGTTCAAACCAAACACGTTTGTAATTTATGTTTTTCTAAAAAGTAAATAAAAACCAGTTTATAAAATTTTTGTAAATATAAACAAAAAACGTAAATGTTACCAAACGCTACCTTAGTGTTTAGGGATAAAATTTATTTATTTTTTTTATTTTAGGATTTAGGGTTTAATTCTTAAAATTTATTTATTTTTATTTTAGAGTTTAGAATTTAGGGTTTAGAATTTATAATTTAATTCTTAAAATTTATTTTTTTATAAATCCTAAACCCTAAAATAAAAATAAATAAATTTTAAGAATTAAACCCTAAACCCTAAAATAAAATAAAAATAAATTTTATCTCTAAGCAGTAAAATAAAAAAAATTAAGAATTAAAATAAAAAAATAATTATTTTATATAGTTAATTATTATTTACTATTATAAATTATTATTATGCAAATTTAATATTGGTTTCAATTTTATGAAATAAAATTTATATATATATTAAATTATATATATATATATTATTGGGAGTGATGAGTGTAAGTGATGTGAAGTGTGTGTATCTGTTAAGTGAAGAACTCGTGGTTCATAACCACGAGTTCATAAGAAATTTTTTTTTTTTTTTTTTAAATCGTGTTTTGAAATAGCGAGTTCAGAAGAAAAAAAAAATTAACTAAAATCGCGTTTTGCAACCGCGAGTTCTTAATCAAACTCGCGTTTTGTAACAGCGAGTTTAACTTTTCACGCGAGATTATTAGAAAAGTGTTGAACTCGCGATTGTGAACCGCGATTTAGCCTATTTCGGGAATTCTTTCAAAACTAAGCTTAGTTTGGAAATTCCCTTACTCTTTTGGCTTATTTAGGGAAATGACCCTCCAATTTCTTTGGTCCATGTTCTTTGTATAGCTCGAGTACTTCTAGTTGGAATGTTTTGTCCATGGTAAAAAAATTCTGAATTGTGATCCTATTCATTTCAAAGTTGTAATGATAGATCTCCATTATATTATCTAAGGAGTATATATATATATTTTTTGAGAAATTTTATTTAAGGGTTTGTAATAATTCTTTTTAAATTTAAAATAGTAATATATTTTTATGATTATTTCATAACCCTTAGATGATGTAATAGAGATCTTCTGTTCTGTTGATCGGGAAAAAAAAAATAGAGATCTTCAATTACAATCATGTCATAGAGAGGACATGTAATAGAGAAGATCTCAGTCTAAAAATTCAAGGGCAAATTACAAACACCTCTCTCGAGATTTGGTGAAAATACAGATTTTTTCCTGAGTTTTGAGAAATTACATCCCGCTCCCTGAGGTTTATATTTCCATAACAAATTGTCCCCTAAGGTTTTTATTTTCATACAAATTCCCCCCTAATTTCTCCTAATTTGTTACGAAAATTTGACTCTCAGGGGGCAATTTGTAATTTCTCAAACCTCAGGGGGGAATCTGTATTTTTATCAAACCTCAGGGGGTGTTTGTAATTTGCCCAAAATTCAATGTTGTTCATTATCATTTTCAAGAGGTCCATTCATATCCTCTCCATTTTTTATTTTTATTTTTTTAATAATTACTGTGGAGTCTAACCCAAAAATAGAAATAATAATATTTTTATTTTTATTTTTGTTAGGTTTGATGTAGGCCAAACTTAAACCCCGAAATATAAGATCAATTTATAATATTATATGGTGCTTGGTTGTGTTTTGATTTTTTTTATTTTTCAAATTACCCAACATAACTTAAATGAAATGATACCGTGCACTGGGGAACAAGAAAAACTACCAGCACTTATATGGGTCTGGATCCTCTATCAATATATATATATACACAGCTGTATACTCGTGTTATGCACGGTTTAAAACATATATTTATTAAAAAATTTTTTTTTTTAAAATTTCTCTTGGAAGCCAGGATGTAATTTTAAATTTAAAAATGTTAAAAACTCCAAATAAATTATTAAGTCTTCTATACAATACTCACATTGATCACATCTATGTGAGTATTGTGTAAAATATTTGATAGTTTTTTTAAGGTCTTAGTATTTTTCTTTTAGATTTTACACTTAAAAATGACTTACATTATAACAAATTTATTAAAAAACTTAGAGAGAAATAAATTTATAGTTATTGTTCAAAAATGATTAATTATTATGCATATGCTTAAATTGTGTATAATAATAAAGTACTATCATGAAATGAAATTTTATGATAAATTTTTCATACCTAAACTTAACTTATAAAATCTATTTGCTAGCTTTTTAGGTAAATGTTACTTCATCAAAAAAATGACTAAACTATAGAGAAAATGTTAAGCTATGCATTCAAAGTTTAACTGATTAACATCCAATATTCATAATTTAGCTTTGTTTAGTTCAGCTCGACTTGCTTTGAAATTCTTAACTTAATATAATATTTTGTCATATATTATAAGGTAAAATTAAGGTTAATTAACATATTAAGGCTAAATATGTAATCTTTATAAGATTCATTTTGCAACAGGTAACTTAAAATGAAAAGATTATACTAACTACAACTTAAATATCAAACAAATACAATGTTCATAACTTTTGACAATTTTACCAAGAAAGATGATTAGAAATGCAATTGGCTCTCTAAAATTATTATACATTCTAAATGGGTAGAATTTAAAAAAAAAAAAAAAATAGTTTCGAATAATTATTTTTTATAAAATAATTTTAATTGATCAATGGGCAAAATTTGAATGAATGAATGAATGTGATCGTAAAGAATAATTTGATTCTTTAACCATGATGCATCTTATTTGAATCGTTAATAATTTATATAATATATATGTGTGTTGTCTTATGGTAAAGAAACAATTAAATGTTATATTTTAAAAATACAAATTAAATGCCAAGATCAGGCTAGACTAACCCAGTATTTGGTCTACTTTTCTTACTCCAACCAACTATAAAGTCATGGGAAAAACACGGGAGCTCGAGGGGGTGTCCCCCGAACCCCCCGAATTGCGATTTTGGGCAAAAAAAAAAAATTGCAAGGTAAGTTTAAAAAAAAAAAAAAAAAAAACAGTTTACTGAAAATAGAAATTAGGGGGATTCGGGGGAAGGAATTTCGAGCTACCAATCAAAATTGTAAAAAATAATCTACTAAATAAAAAAAATAAATATATTTGTATATAAAATAATTTAATCAAGATAGGCCATAGGGTTGCAACTTTTGCTCAAGTTATCGTTTGGAACTATGTCAAACCATTTTATTAGTCGATGCTTATTCTATGAATGAAAACTCTTTTCTAAACTTGATATTTTTTTAGATCAAACTGTCTGAATTAGACAAACTATTCAACCGCAGTAAGTATTAGAGAATGAAGTGTATTTATGCTTTTGTAAACATATAGTTAAAAGAATTTAGATTTTTAAACATAGTTTTGTAACCTACCCCCCCCCCCCCCCAAATTTTTTTTAAAAAAAAATTATGTATAATTCACACTTTAAATAATAACTTCTATAAATTTTTAAAAGATGTAGATGCTAGAGTGATCATATTCTAATTATTATGGCTCTGTTTGGGAAGAGCTATTTGGGGTTTTTTTTGGCTATTTTAATCACAAAAGACAAAATAAGTTATTTTAGCCACAACAAACAAAATATCACATCTAACCTATAATCATTACACTCTTTTCTCATAAAAAAAGTCAAAAAAGTCAAAAAGACATTCCTAAATCAAGCATTTTAGTCCAAGCTAAAATAACTAAAAAAGTCAAAAAGCCAACCCACTACCCAAACGACACCTATGTAATGTGCACCTAACAACATTATTGGATTGGCGCCATACGGCACATGTGGTTAGTTCATTTAAGGTACCACTTCAAAGATATACTATTGTGACTATTGCATCACTAAATTTTTATTTTTGATTTTTTAATTTAAAATTTTCTAATTTTCAAATTAGATAGCTAAAGTTTTATTTTAAATTTTTCATTTTCAAATTTGAAATGAGATGTGAATTATATATATAAATATATAAAACTGTTTTAGAGTTTTTATTTAAAGGCCTTCAAAATTTAATTAGATAAAGGTTAGATAGGTGAACAGTTTTACGGCACATATATTTCTTAGTTTTTAAAAATTAAAATATACATGAGATTCTATTTTGGAATTTCGATTTAATATAGCTAAAATTTTGAAATCAGATATAGTTAGTAGTTACATTTCATATATATTTCTTAATTTAAAAAATAATAATTTAAATTAATATTCTGAAGAACCTAAATTTTTTCATAGATTTTTTTATGATCATACAAAACAAAAGTTATAAAAGAGGCTTAATTTTTTCTTTAAAAGCAACACAGGTATAGAGATATTGATACATATTCAATTAATATTGTTTTGATTTTTAGCTCTTAAGTTTAAATATATACTTTTTCCATTTTCAAAAAGTACAGAAATTTAATAAAATTTTTAAAATGTTTTCATATTTATTGCATGACATCATATTTGCTATTAATGTAAACAAATAAAATTTGTTGAAATTTATTTTCTGTATCAATGTCATAAAAGGAGTATAAATTATTGAATTTGGAAAGTAGTAGTTAAGAAATTTGACATATATTACTATAATAATCAAAGATCCAATAACTATAATTAAAATGCAAGGCCAATTATTTTATGACATGTGTAATTTTATATTTTTTTAATTCAAATATCTAAAAAGATTAGATTAGGAGTTTTGAGTTCATAAACCTAAGAACATTTTTTATTATATTATATAATTTTCTTGTGTGTTTTATTTATTTATTTATTTTTTAAATTAAAACTTAACAAATTGATGATTCCAAATTATTATTATTTTTTTATAAAAAAAAATTAAAATTTATATGGATCAACTTCAAATACAAAAAAATGTCTTAATTTAAAAAAAATTAAATTTGTATATCAAAGTATTTGATACAGTTTGTGATTACTAAAAGAAGGTAGGAATAATTAGACTAGGATTCTGCCAACTATGCAAATATTATCTTACCTTCTTCATCTTCAACTACATATAACTTCTTCAGTCATAAAAATCATACAAAAATTTTATTAAATTTAAATGGATCAATTAAAAATAAAAAATAATGACATTCTTTATAAAAAATAAATAAAAGTGCATGTCAAATGTTTGATGCAGTTTGTAATAATATTTTAAGATTAATTACATCATAATCTTGTCAATTATTAATAAATACACTTTATTTCAACTATAAAAATCATATAATTATTTCTGATCCAGCTGACTTGCGCATTATTGCTAATCACCCATCATTACGGCACAGCTAACTTGCGCATTATTGCTAATCACCATCATTATGCCACTGGAAAGAGAAGTATATAAAGCAAGGTAATAACGACGGTGAACAATATTGACAACACATTGTTAGTTGTGAAACAACACCCCACTTTGTAAGATATTTGAATCCAACAATTACTCTAATATAAAGTATAATAAATAGAAATAAATTTTTAATTTTTTTAGTAATTTTTAATTTTTTGGGTGCTGAAAAAACCTCTTTCCAAACTAGATCAACTTAATTATTTATAGAAAAATAATAGACAAGTTCATTTTATAACTCAATGACATATGAATAAGATGGTTGGTTAAAATTAAAGACTATATATAAGAAATATGGATACATTCATCAAGAAATTCAACATTATATATCGCCAACAAGTTCATACTAAATAAAGATAACAAACACACACATTAATACAAAACACTAACCATACTTAATTCCCATTATAAACACTACTTGGGTTGGTGGGTTCTCACCACATTACAACACTCTTATTTCATTTCTATCTATCTATAACTAGCAGTAACCCGTGCAATGCACGGAAAAATAGACTATATATATTTTGTGTGATAAATAAATCATCTTAATCTTGAATTATGTATTAATAGTGGCAAGCCATGGTGTTAGGCCATCTGGGTAGACATTGACAATAATTAACCCATAAAATTTCACAATAAAATTTGATATGCATAATAAAAAATTGTTAATTATAAAGATTGTTAGGAATAATAGTATCACAATCACTTGATAATATAAATAACTTATATCAAACTATAGTGTCATGTAGAAAAAAGAAGAAGAAAAAAAAGAAGAAAAGGAAATCATTAAAAGAGAAAAATTTTATAAACTCAGAAAAAGTTATTATAAATTTACTTAAACTTTTAAATTAGTGGTGTATATTATTATTGTAGAACCAAATTATGAATAAATCTCAACTTTTAATTATAATTTATAAGAAATTTTTAAAATTTTTTAATCTAAGTTTGTTACCTTGCTTATAAAAAGTACTTCTCAAATAAATCATTAATTAATTCTATTAGCAACTCTCTATCTTTGATCTCCTCTATCAATGATACATGCATATCAAAGTATAAATCCTTCTCCATAATCATTTTCTCCGTAGTTTGAATAATACTTGCATAGTTTCTACAATATTTAAAAAAAAATAAAAATAATCAAGATAAGAACTTTGTATAAGAATTATATAAGAAAATAGTTTTAATCCATTTTATTTACCAAAAAAAAAATGATGAAAAATTATTTGAATTGTATTTGAAGAAATATAACAAATGATAGCTTTAATCATTGTATACTAACAAAAAAAAAATTAGGATAAATTACACTAACACCCCTTGAGGTTTTTGTTTAATATAGATCCCCTTCACATTTGAAAAATTACACTTATCCCCATATCAGATTATAATGACATATTTGCCCATTAGCTTTTATACATATAAAATAATAAAATAATACAGATATTTTGTTCATGTTATTTCAAGGAAAATAACAATAATCTTTTTTGGTTTAACTCACACAAAAAATTGGATTTTTTTTTTATTTTTCATGTTTTTTTATTGAATTTTTTAAATATTTAAAGCAATTTTTTATTATATTTTTTAGACACACCTAATCTAGATATACTTAATAAATATAATATTTTATGATTTTTTTTTAAATTGAACAAATATAAAAATACAAAAATTCAATACGTAATCTTATTTTGTTGTATTTAATAGATTTTTTTAATAATAAAAAATTGTAGAATGTAATCATGATGATAGGAAGAAGAAATGGTAGGAAAAAGGACATGATGGTCATTTCGAAAATTTTAGGGCATGACATCAGCAATCCAAGGGCAGTTTGTAATGAGATTACAAACCTTACGGAGAGGAATATAATTTTTCAAATATGAGGGAGAGATCTGTATTAAATAGAAACCTTAGGGGGTGCTAGTGTAATTTATCCAAAAAATTATATAAGTTACTCAATGAAAAAATGGTCGAATGCAACTAAAGTCATAGACATTGAATTAAATCATATGGGCTCTAAATTGATAATATAATCTAGCAAATCAACTAATAATAACAGAGAGATATCGAAAAATATATAGTATTTTCCTACCATCTTTGTATTATATTCATTAATTTCATATATCATAGGAAAGTTTTGCTCGTCTCGATCTTTTAATTAAATATGCACCAAGAAAACAAATTTGATAAGAAATTAGTTATAAACTTTACTATTGAAAAAACAAAAATTTCAAAGAGAGAATTTAGAGATGGGATTGAAGAAATGTTATAACAAATGACAACCTTATAAAAAAAGAAAAAGAAAAAATACATAGGAATGATCTAATGCAAACTATTTTTAACAACTAAAAGAAAGAATATCAAATTATTACCTTGGATAAAATAATGAGAAAAATTAATTTTGTAAGATTTTTGTGTTGCCTCCTCCTATGCAGCCTTCGTTATTTAATTATTAATACACTTCTTATTTAGAGCCAACAAAATTTTATTTATTTATTTATTTATTTTTATCTTTATCACTTAGTAGATAATAACGAATAATAAAAATTATTAAGAGAATGTTAAGAATTTAAGAAAAGATAAGAAATTATAGATAAGGACATTTCATAAGATAAAAAATTCAAAATAAAAAAGGATAATATGTGATAGATGGAAAAAAAAATATGAGTAAATCAAAATAAAGATTTATATATATATATATGTTTTTGATAGATATATAGATTAACAAATCATATCTTTATTTAAATTTTATTATTTAAATTTTTTATAAATGAATTATTTAATCTTTATCTTTATCTATAAGTTATGAAATTAACTTTTTAAAATTAATTATTTAATTTTTATCTTTATCTGTAGAATATAAAATTAATTTTCATAAATTATTTATCAATTTTTATATGTTTATCTATATAGATGAATTTTGAAATTCAAATCTTTATCCATAAGTAATGAAAATAATTTTCATTTTAATTAATCAAACAAATAGAAAATGGAGGAAAATAGAAAATATGAAAGACAATCAAAGAGGGTTGCCACATAGGAAAGAGAGAGTTTTAAAATTATGATAATTTAGAAATAAATATTTAGAGACTTTTGACAAAACAACTACGTTTGGTTATATATATAGTATAGATAGATGAAGGTCTTCCTTTTTTTTTTTTATATAGTCTTCTATTTCCTTAATAGATAGTTAGGACCAACTTGATGTAAGGGTTATCATTAGCCTTCTATAATATTTAGGTAGCGTTTGGTAATGTTTACGTTTTTGGTTTATGTTTACAAAAATTTGATAAACTGGTTTTTGTTTATTTTTAGAAAAACATAAATTACAAACGTGTTTGGTTTGAACAAAATGTTTAAAAAATTTTAAAAATATAAATTAAAAAATTTGTTTGTTTAGGCTTAAAATATTTATATTTATTTTTATTATTTATGACAATGGGATCACACACATTATAATTGAAAAAAAATTAATTACAAAAAATTAATTGGAAAAAAAATTAATTGAAAAAAAATAAAAAAATTAATTAAAAAATAATTGAAAAAAATTTAATTGGGAAAAAAAATTAATTGAAAAAAAAAATAATTGAAAAAAAAAATCTAAAAAAAAATTATTTGAAAAAAAAATTCTTTGAAAAAAAATATTTGAAAAAAAAATTATTTGAAAAAAAATTTGAAAACTGAAAATGTAAACTCATTTTTTGAGTTTACGTTTTTTTCTCAAATTTATAAACTAAGACAATTATTTATAAACCAAAAAAATTATATGTTTGGTAACGTTTACGTTTTCAGTTTATATTTACAAAAATTTTATAAACTGATTTTTGTTTATTTTTTGTTTATTTTTAGAAAAATATAAACTTCAAACGCTTTTGATAATTGAAAAAATGTTTAGAAAATTTTAAAAATATAAAAAAGAGTGAGAAATGGCAAGTGGTGGCAAGTGGCGGCGAAAGACGGTGGTGAAAAGTGGTGATGGTGGGTGGTGGGTAGCTGGTGGTGGTGGTGGTGGTGGTGGGTGGGTGACGGTGATGGGTGGTGGATGGAAGTGAGTGGGTGGTGGTGGTGGTGGTGGCAGTGGCGGGTGGTGGGAGTAGGTGGGTAGCGGATGACGGGTGATGGCGAGTGGGTGGTGGCGGGGGGTGGTGGTGGTGGTGGTGGGTGGGTGGGTGTGGTGTGGTGTAGTGGGGGTGGTGGTGGCGGAGGTGGCAGGTGGGAGGCGGGTGGTGGTGGGTGGTGGCGGGTGGGTGGATAGGTGATGGTGGCGGGTGGGGGATGGTGCAGTGGGTGGTGGTGGTGGCGGTGGGTGACAAATGGTGGTGGTAGTGGGTGGTGGTGGGTGGTGATGGTGGGTGGGTGGGTGACGGTGGCGGATGGTGGTGGTAGCGAGTGGGTGGTTATGGTGGTGGTAATGGTGGTGGTGGGTAGTGGTGGCAAGTAAGTGGCGGATGGCGGGTGGTGGGGGTTGTAGTGGTGGTGGGTGGGTGGGTGACAGTAGCAGGTGGTGGGTGGTAGCGAATGGGTGGTAGTGGTGGTGATGGTGGCAGTAGGTGGGTGGCGAGTGGGTGATGGTGGTAGTGGTGGTGGCGGCGGCGGCGGGTGGGTGGCAAGTGGCTGGTGGGGATAGTAGATGGGAGGGGGGGGATAGTGATGGCAAGTGGGTGGTGGTGGTGGTGGCAAGTGGGTGGAAGTGGTGGTGGCGAGTGGTGGGTGGTGGGTGGCAGGTGGTGGTGGTGGTGGTGGCGGTGGCGAAGGGTGGGTGGTGGTGGCAAGTGGGTGGTGAGTGGTGGTGGCAGGTGGTGGTGGCGGGTGGGTGGTGGTGGCGGAAGACGGTGGTGGAAAATGGTGGCGGGTGGTGGTTAGTGTTAGGTGGTAAAAAAAAAAAAAACTGAAAATTCAAAATGGAAACATATTTTTTGTATTTTTATTTTTTGGCTAAATTTATAAACTGAGACCACTGATTTATAAATAAAAATTTTTACCAAACAAGTTTTTATTTAAGTTTTTTAAATTTTTGTAAATATATACAGAAAACTAAAAACATAAGTGTTACCAAACAGTACCCAAACAAATTTTTATGACAGTTTTTAAATTTTTATAAATATAAATAAAAACTAAAAACGGAATGATTACCGAACAGAGCCTTAGCATTCTTTTACTCTTCCACTATATTCTAAAATATTCTAAATTATATTCTAGTATATAGTGGAATTTTCTATATTTTGTAGAATATTGTAAAACCTTTTGGAATCTTTTAATTTCGTTTAGATTTTTACAAACTTCTTTAATGTTCCAGATTCTTCTAGGATGCTGTTTTAGAATCTTTTTGAATTTTTCTAGAACTTTCTAGAGTCTTCTAGATTCATGTGAAGACTCTAAAGAGTCTATGTTGAATCCCAACAAGTTATACATTCGACTAAATAACTCAGACAAATTATTCGGGACATTTTGATTGCTCTGTGTGACTTGCATGAAAATAATGCATTTCATGGTGGTTTGGAAAACTTGGATAATTATGCGATTTGGATTATTATGAAGGGAAGTAAGAAAGTTTTACGGTGGAAGTGAAATTTCTCTACAAGACTATGCCGCTTGAACCAACAAACGTTAAAGATGGTGGAAGACTTGAAAAACTTCATTATGATCAATGACGACAAGCAGCCTTTTGATCTAGTTAACTTGTGCATTATTGCTAATTACCCATCATTATGGAAGTATATAAAGAAGGCGATAACAACACTGTGAACAATATTAACAACACATTGTCGGTTGAAATCTATTAATGTAGATTAGATGGTGGTTATACCTTTCAACACTCTACTTCGTAAGATATTTGAATGAAACAACTACTCTAACAAAAACAACTACTCTAACAAAAAATATAATAAATAGAAATAAATTTTTAATTTTTAGTGACTTTTTAAATTTTTAAATAGCCTCTTTCCAAACCAGATCAACTTAATTATTTATAGGAAAATGAGATACAAGTCCACTTTCTAGACTTAATGATGTGTAAATGAAATAGTTAGTGAATGATTAGAGAATACATAAGAAAAAGATTTGACTTAGATATTTTAATATACTGTTATATTATTGAATTTAAAAAATTGAGTCTAATTGTTTGAGATGAAAAACTTTACTATATATATGTTGAAATAATTTGTCTTGAATTCTTCAGTTAGTGGTCTTCGGGTCTTCAAAACTTGGCAATGATCTTGTCTATGTAGAACAGAAATTTGGTGCTTCAAGTCACGTTATTTAGTTGTTTTCCTAAATACAATATTTGCACCCACCAAAAGGTATGCATGGACTTACAAAATTCGCCTCCAGGATACAAGGAACTTTGATCTAAAGATCAAGTCTACCGACGTTTGCACTGACAATAGTAGATCAGACTACTCTTGATATAATCAAGAAAAACCAAGACACTAATAATCAAGTCCGCAGAATTTGATTACCAATAAGAAAAATAGAAATTTGCTTAAGAAACTTTTGATTGAAATCTCTAAATCAACAGGGGAAGAGAGAGAGAATAGCAGGAATACTTTTTGAATTTTGGATGGATTAAAATGGCTGATTTCGCAGCCTATTTATAGGCCTTTATGTATCTGATCGAGTGGTCAAATCTCTTGATCGCATCCGATCAGATCTAACAGTTGGATCAATGATCTATGGTACAGATCATTCTCACACTGAATAAATACGTTGACTGATCATACCTGATCACCATCGGGTGCCATCTTATCCGTATCTCGAGTATCTCTAATTAACGGCTATGATCAAACCGCTCCAGATTGGACACGCAACCGTTCGATCAGTTGGTTGACTCATCACCAACAGATGCCATATCACTGCCATGCGGAGCTGATTGTATTCTACGTCACCCATGCTACGTTGGATCAACGTCATCGCTCCAGTTTGTTCGATGCAAATAGGAAAGTTCCTTCATGGTGCCGATGCGTCCGTACAAAGTGCAAAGTGCGCCATCAAACGCCACACAGCCCACTGCTAACGCCATGTGTGTGCGCGTGTGCGGATGGTGCGAAACACCATCCTTACGGTGTGAGTGCACACACACTAGCTTTCATCTCATAATTTCATATTTAAAGGAATATTCCATGTAGCACTTTATGAAGTGTTCCATGTTTTCCTCTTTTTCCGATGTGGGACAAAGTCTCCAAGCTTATTTCAAGCTTTCCGAAGAAAAAGAATGAAGGTTTTGAAAACACCCAAAAATTAAACTATAAATTTTGAAAACCATTTTGAAAATTTCCCAACATTCCCCCACCATTTTCAAAATACCAAATAATGACTCTTGGTTTACTTGGTAGCCTTATGCATAGGTGTCACGATCCAAACTCGCCCCTGGAGGTTTAGCACCGTAACCGGCCAGTAATCCGTAGATTACCAAAGGCCTCTGTACAGATTAGCAATTAATAAGGGGCTGCGGAAGCATTAATACATAATAGACAAGGTCAAATGAGCTGTGATAACGTACATGGGACAGAAGATTTAAAACTTATTTATGTACAAAAATATGCCAGTTAGAGTACACCAATATGTACAAAGGTATTTACAGAATGTACTTCTCAAGACCTGACTTAGCAAAACATATACAGAGACTAGCATGAGAACAAAAACAGCCAAAGCATTAGACCCCGATTGGAACCTCCTCGGGAGGCACAAATAGTTGGCTGACCAAAAATAGAGATGAAGGCCATCAATTCTGGCCCTGGTCACACGCCGACTCACCTACATATATATAGTAAACTGTGAGCGAAAGCCCAGTGAATAATTACAGAGTAAAGGGGTTTCAATGAATGAGTCCATACAGATTCAGAAATCATAATTCAGTTCATATCAAAATCATATTTGTCCAGATCATATTCAGAAATCATAAGTCATGCATAAGCATACGTGATACATTCATTAGCTCTCACAGATACAGTTGACCCATAAAGGGACGACCATAAAGGCAAACAGTTGACTCACGTGCACGGAGACGATACAGTTGGCTCATGAGACGTACAGTTGGCCCATAAAGGGACAAAACAAAACATATTTGAGGCTAAGAATGTCACGAATACATTTCAGAAAACATTGGACAACCATTCATTCATAC
Source organism: Camellia lanceoleosa (assembly GCA_025200525.1). Taxonomy (NCBI): domain Eukaryota; kingdom Viridiplantae; phylum Streptophyta; class Magnoliopsida; order Ericales; family Theaceae; genus Camellia; species Camellia lanceoleosa. The sequence continues at coordinate 181,603,535 of CM045758.1, read as the reverse complement.
AGAAATATCATTTTAGAAAGTAGATACAGTTTGAACATAACTTTACTAAGTTATTACTCACAGTTGATCTTGAATCAGAAAGACGGAGCAAGTTGAGTGACGGTGTATGGCTTGTGACCTACAGAACACATAACATATACATACACTTGAAACACACGTTCTAATTGTACAAAACTTACGTCACTGGTTCTTAGTGCGTTTCTACCATTTAATCCTCGCTATAGAGTCTTAAACATGGCCTAGGAATGCCTAAGATGGAATGAGGATGCAAGAATGCCTTAGAAAATATTTTGCAAAACTTACTGAAAATAGGGGTCTCGCTCGAGTGAGGATTTCTTCGCTCGAGTGAGCTTGTCAAAACAGAGGGGTCGCTCGAGTGAGGACTCCTTCACTCAAGCGGTCTGTAAAAATGTAAAAGTACAGGTTGCTGATTTTTTACGCGCGATGCTCGCTCGATGCTCGCTCGAGTGTGAGACACAACTCCTCGCTCGAGCGTAGGTCTCTTCGCTCAAGTGTGCGTCTGTGTGCACCAAAAACCTGAGAGCTTGCAATTTATGCTCGAGCCACCATTCCTTCGCTCGAGCGGAGCTCAGAACAAACGATGGTCGCTCGAGCATGAAGTCCTTCGCTCAAGCGAGGAAGCCAAATTCTGGAATTTCCAGATTTTCCTCCCAAGCCCAAACCAAGTATTCATCAGCTCAAAACTCAATCTCTTGAGCTCATTTTCTGGAAAATACCTCTAAACTCAAAGTATAAGATGTTTCAAAGCTCAATTTGTAAAATCAAAGCTCAAGGGTGAGTCAATTAAACACAATCTTAACAATAAATTCCAAGAACATGATATGTATGTAACAAACAAGTGTTCCATTGAATCCAAAGCTCCAAAATATAACCAAATGCAAGTTTTAAACTCAAATTCATGATGAATTCATGGACTAAGGCTAAAATATGAGCTTGCATGCAAGATTTTCATGGAAATCAACCTTAAACTTCAAGATGTGCACATGCATGCATGATATACTACCCAATTCAACATTTTACACTAATTCTTGACTTCAATCTTCTATTCTATCATGAATCATGCAAGATACAACTAAATACAAGTTCAAAGAGATGGTCCTCCTACCTTAGTTCTTCAATTCCAAGTCTAGAAGTTCAATTTGTAACTCTTCAATTTTCCTAAGTTCCAAGCCAAATCTTGTTGAAACCAAGTCTTCCTCCTACTCTCTTTCTCTTGCTCATGTTTTGGTCTCTAGAGGAGATGAAATTGATGCACTAAGTGATATAAGATCAAAACATGGCCTAGATTTGTCCACTAAGTGGCAATAAGGTAAATAATTCAAGTTGATGTAATTTAACATTATAATCTACTTTAATTATACCAAACCAAATTCTAATTAAACATACCATAAAATCACATAAAATCTAACTAGTCTAAAATACTAATCAATTTCGAAATCGGGCGCCGATAAGGCTTTCAATTCGCAGTTTAAAGTCAAAATATGAACAAATCATTTTACACCGAACAGATAGAAACGCATAAATAATGCAATACATATGCAAATTAATCTCAGATTCCTTCTAAATTACTGTGAGGCATAATTACTCATGAATTAGCATTAATCGGAGGTCAGGGTTATTACAATAGGTGAAGATATCTTACGATTTGAATCATTCACTTAGTCAAGACATCTTAAAGTTAGTTAAAATGACATAGTAAATTTGTCTTTGAACTAGTGATCATATACGACTAACCGGACATGTCTCACGCACAGTACAAGTTATTTCAAGTATTCAAACAAACCGATACGTGAATTGGCCTTGTGTCTATATCCTGTTTCATGAGCGCTTTAGAGTCAAGCCCTTGGACTCATAGGAAGCGGTACCACCTCTTACACTCACATAGGTAAGCTTACCGAGAGTATCCCTATAATTTACAGTACCCTAACAGCCCAGTTGTAAGCTTATTAAGAGTTTTCTAAGTCATTATCTTCTTTTCACATTACAAGTACCAAGCACTTCAGCTTTGGGATGAAAATGAAATAAAACTAAGTGCTTGTTGTCACAACCCAAACTTGCCTCTATAGGTTTAGCATCGTAACCGCCCAGTAATCCTTGGACTACCGAAGGCCTCTGAACAGATTAACAAGATTAAGGGGCTAACGGAAGCAAATACATAAATATAGTTGTCCAATGAGCTGTGCTCACTTATATGAACCAGAATATTTAAAACTTTATACACATATCCGGTAGTCAACCATACATTATACCCACACACATGAAAGTGTCTTAAGTGCAGCCAACAAAACTGAGAACTCATATATACAAAAACAGTAAACTTTATCACATGACACTTCAGGAACCTCCACGTGAGGCGCAATGGTTGGTTGACAACAGAAACATAGTTCCAGACTAAAGCCTTCGGGCTTGAACTCCAAAATGCTCACCTATATACATATATATACAAACAGTGAGCTAAAACCCAATGAATAACATTAAGGTAAAGGGGTTAGTGAACGAAATCCGATCATATCATAAGCGTAAAACAAATCATAGCATAATCATTCTTGTATCAGAACATAATAATGGTACATCCCATAGAACATATCACATAACGTCTTCCGACTAGAGTAATCGGTTCCGGATACCGATTAAACACATATCACCACAATGAAGTGGCTAACGAGATCTCGTAATCACAAGTATGTCATAGACTCGCATTTTCATGCCGTCCCCCATGACTTGGGACTATCTATGGATGCCATAATAGATTTCAAACATGGAATATTCGTTCACGAAAAACAGATATTATTTCAGAAATAATAACTTATCACATTTCATTTGGAACATAACTTCATATAAATGTATCTTTACGGTAACGTTACTCACAGTAGTTTCCTGCAATGGTCAATCAACTCTCAAGTCTTGACCTACAACCACAAAATACATAACACAAGCATATCTTATCATTACACATGGCCAACACAGCTAGCTTTCTTACTTTAATTGCCCATTCATTCCATGCTACATAACTTGTTCATATTGCCCATATACTCGGATTCAACACATAGTTTCTAATTCAGTTACTTATGCTATTTCTTAGCTTATTAATCTTTAACGGCTCATAAATCATGCCTAAGAATGCCCATAAAGAGATGGGAGTGAAGATATGTACTTAAAATATCTTTTGAAAACATGCTGAAAATAAGCTAGTGGCTAGAGCCAGCTTTTCTTGGCTAGAGCCAGCAGAAGGCAAAAACAGAGCTCGCTCGAGCCAGGACTTCTTCGCTCGAGCCAGCTTCTGCAGAGTTGAAAATTCTGAGAGCTCGAAATGTTGGCTTGAGCCACCACTTCTTCGCCGAGCAATTTGTAAATTCTGGCGATAAGCTTAATAAAAATGGCTTCCAAACCACCTTCAAACCTTGGGGTCTTGCATGATTTGATCAAACACACATAAATAGCTTTAGAAAACTTCAATACAAGACCCTTGAAACATCTATTATTCAAAAACTCATCAATTCTTGAAAGGTTTGAACCAAAACTTCTTCATGCAATATTTTTCAACTCTTTTTATGGTTTTACAAAACCCTTCAAACATGGAATTTTGCTTTCAAAACTTGATCTAACATGGATGCATGCTAATTTTATGGTCCAAGATCAACATAATAATAAATTTTATGATCAAAATGATGATATAACACTCATACTTCCATGCATGTAAGAATCATGAGCAAATTCTTCATCTTTATGGCAAACCCATGTGAAATACATGCAAATGATCAAGGTATCTTCATGACTTCAACATTTAAACACATTATCTACATGCATTACAGCTTAGGTTCTTACCTAGAGCCTTGATCTTGCCAAAATCTTGCACAATATAGATGAATTCTAGCAAAGTCTTCAACTTCCACCTTGAATCTACCCCTCTCTCTCTCTAAAATGGAGTTTCTCTCACTCTAGAATTGTGACGCCCCAAAATTTCGGGACATCATAAAAAAGTTTAAAACTTAAAATCAATTTTCTTAATTAAAAATCCTCATCAATGTTGCCACCAAATTTACCATCACCCATTAATTAACAACACCAACACTAAAAGTTCTTAAATTACAACTCCAGTCAAGCTTAAAACTTGTCTTAGTACTCAAAGAAAAAAAAACTAGAAAAATGGTTCATGGAACTTTGGCACGCTTCAAGCTAATCAGGACTGAATGTTGCCTTCCGATACCTCGGTGTTTCCTTCAGTTTCTTCGGTACCTGGCATGAAACGCCAGGGCAACGAGGATGCCAATGAGCGACGAGCTCAATAAGATACTACAACCCGAAATACCCACCCCTGATAATACTACCCACAATGAATAATGCGTAGTAACAAAATAACAGGTAGCATTTAATAAGCATGATAGGAATGCCATCAGTTGAAATAATAACAATAGATAATAAAAAAAAATAAAAATGACAAACAAAGGCAATATTTCATCATGAGGAAAATGCCCATTTTTTTTAAAAAAAAATTCTCATAGATTTCGTTTATTAGATAAGTTTAAGTAACTCCCCGTGGAGCACTATTCCCACTCAACCGCTGAGCAATGGCCACGGGCAATTCTGACTCCCCCTTGGTCAAATATTCAAATGTTACCTACAGTAACTACCAATGATGCCCACGCACCACTGTTATATACCCGAGTCGTGACATCACGGTCTGCCCCAAGGGAACGGTCTATGTTGTGACGCCCGCACCACCAACCTTATATCGCCTACCGATAAGAGCCAAAATACCTTCCCGTGCCATGTTAGGGTTCGCAACTCACTTGCACAATATTCCGGACCGAGCTCACCTCATCACTTTTAAAAGTAATGTATCATTAGTTAAAATTTCGTGTCTCTTTACTCGTTGAGATATTCACAATAATTTAAAATTTAATTACCAATAATGTTATGCCAACCCATTAGAATCCGAACATAAAATATTGTACATGTCACACAATAATAAACAATAATACAAAATTTAAATAAACAATTCACTTAAACCTTGGTATGAAATAATAATGTAGACACCAAAAAAAAAAAGAAGAAATAAATCATAATTATACACATGCATGGACTTTTAATCTATAAGGTTAAACTAGCACAATATTAAATAAACCACAATACACCCATATATGGATTACTAATTTACAATACTTGATGAATTAGACCAACACAATAACTAATTTTTTTATCCAAATAAATAATTGAAGTGATGGTCTTGAATCTGTCCAGAAATTTTCAGGTTATACCTTAGGTAATAAAAATTATAAATAAATTATTTATACAGTTCTAAAATTCGTGAAAATGTATAGAATATTCAATAAATATGTTTAGGTCATTTTTCAGAAAGAATTTCCCAAAAATAAGTTATAAATAAATAATTGAAGAGATAATTTTTTTTTTCTCTTTAATCTGTCAAAATTTTTAGAATATATATTTTACAAATAAAATTATAAATAAATTACTTATACAACTCTAAAATTCATGTAAATCTGTAGAATACTAAATAAACATGTTATAGTCATTTTTCAGAAAGCATTTTCCAAAAATAAATTATAAATAATTCTTAAAAATTTCAAGAGTGTTTATGACACAGATTTATCACATTTTCTTAAATTAATTCCATACTTAAATTTATAAATCAATTTCATGATCTAAAATTTTATTATGAAACTAGACTTCTCAAATTTCATTTTTTGCTTAGAAATTATCAGATTTGGTTTAATATAAAATTTTTAATGATTTTTCAAACACATAATAAAATCTGCCTATAGCTCCAGATTTGGTTAAAAATATGAATAAATTCGTCAAAAAATCAATAATTGTTGAAAATTTTTGTACATGAACTAGACACTATTATCAACAACTTTGTAGAAGAAATAATCTTCAAATTTTGAGTATAAAATTTTCTAAAAATTCGTATAACTTTCTGGCAGATTTAAAGGGCCAAATAACATCTTCAATAATCTTTTTAATTGCATAAACTACACATGCAAGTCCAAATTCCACAATATTATCATGATTTTCAGACTACTAATATTTGATATACCATCATAATTTATTTCTTAATTTATCCAAATTTAGATTTAATTAATTTTCTTCATATTTATTCCAAATTTAAACTTATAAGTCTTTCTCACATGAATTAAAATCTAAAACATTGAAATTTCAACATGCATGTAAGGATGAGTTTCAACTTCATGAAAAATAACAAGAATCATACCCAACTAATTATTCTCTAAATTTATTTCCATAATCTTACACTAAACTCAATTTTTTTTTTTTTATCTTCTTGCTAATTTTTTTTTACAAGATATTGATTCCAACTACCTCTTGATTTTAACTTCTAGATGATTTATCTACAAGATTTGAGTTTTAGTTTCTTACCTAAAATCTTCAATTAATGAATTCTGGACAATATCATGAACTCCTCTTTAATCCTTCATTTTCCCAAGCTTTTCCTTATTCTTCACCATTTCCAGCACAAGAGTTCTAAGCTTTGAACTCTCTCTCTCTCTTTCTCACTCCCATGGGTTGCCCAGAACAATGTAAAGTAACACTTTTCTTTTTTTTTTTTTTTTGCTCTCAACTTTCCTCCAACATAACCATAAATAAAAAAAGGAGTTGCCTGCTGTCTCTCTCATATACACACACACACGTGCACTCATCTAAGGCTCCCAACACAACACTCTCACATGTACACACAAACAGATTACTCAGCACACCCACACAAGTTTCTCTGCACACCCACAAAATTCTAGTTTGTTCTAATTTTAATTTATGTCTAGAATTAATTTAATTAAACATCGTTGAACCTTAATAAATTTTGATTAGCGTAAAATTAGTTAATTATAACTAATCTCAAATCTCATATAATTTAATTAGTCTAACTTGACTTCCATTAGAGTCTGATTAAATATATTATTTATTTATTTTTTTGATTGGGTTTTAGTATATAAAAAAATTAGGTTTCAGTGTAATTTGATCACAAAAAATATAGAGAAAAATATAATAAAAATACCATAAGGTTCAGAAATTTATATTGGGTACTAATATAAAGTCAAAAAAAAAAAAATATTTTATTTTATTTTATTTTGAATAAATATTCAGTATAAAAATATACAGACTATTAAATTCAAATGATTGTGAATAATTATTTAAGAAATTTAAAAACATATATTATTTTTATTATATAAAAATACGGGGTTTCATAATCTATCCCCCTTAAAAAAATTTCGTCCTCGAAATTTGAATTGTCCTTGGGTTTTGAAAAGTTGTGGGTATCAAATGGGCAAACTCTACTATTATGTTATTAGTTTCCAGTCTTAATTCATTCACATCCTCTCCCATCTTCCATTCCACACCACGGGTGCACATGGACACTAGCACATTTCATTGAGGCTTCAGCACATCACTCACATGTACACACAGCAGATTTCTCAATACACCTACACCCATAAACACTCTCACTTCTAGACTCTTACATAATTCAATTTATGTTTTTGCTTAATTTAATTGTGCAACCCTTAATTTTAATAAATCTTGATTAACACATAATTAAATTAATCAGACCTAACCACAAATCCCACATAATTTAATTGGTCTAATTTGACTTTCATTAATGCCCAATTAACTTTGCTTAATTCATCATTTTGAATCAGATTTCAAATCAAACCCCCAAAAGGCTCCAAATATCGAATTAACTTATTGAGCTCATAAATTTTGGTTTCTCATACCTTTAAGGCCTTCAATTTTAGATCAAACTCAAAATCTCCATCTATAAATTACATATTCAATTGAGCACCTCGTAAATAAATTTAATTCATAATAATCTAAATTCTCAATCCTCACAACTCAATTAACTCCAATTCGGACTCAATTGATTAAACCTTAGTTTTATTAAACTGAATTGAATATTTAATTATACTTTCATAGGGTCCAATACTTGAAATTAAACTGATTTAACTTATCAATTTCATCTCCTTGCTATTTTGCATCAATATGCACCCCAGACCTTCTTTGGAAGCATCACAATACACGTTGTACCCAACGTCACGTTCTGGCACTATGAGAATAGGGGCGCTCGTCAATCTTTTCTTGAGTTCTTGGAATGAATTTTCGCAAGACTCGTTCCATTCAAACTTATCCTCTTTTGAGTCAAATGTGCCATTGGTTTGGCCAGTTTGAGAAGTCTTGAATCTTTGATAGTAACCAGCGAATCCTAAGAAACTACGAATCTCAAATGTGTTCTTAGGTTGCTTCCATTCTGTCACTGTTTCTACTTTAGTTGGGTCTACTAATATTCCCTTGTTAGATACCACGTGATCCAAAAATCTTACTTCCTCCATCCAGAACTCACATTTACTAGCCTTAGCATACAACTGGTTTTCTCTCGAAGTTTGAAGTACTATTCTCAAATATTATTCATGGTCTCCTTCAAACTTGGAATACACCAACATATCTTTTATGAAAACTACCACAATTTGATCTAAGCAAGGCGTGAATATTTTGTTCATTAAACTCATGAACATGCCTGGTGTATTGGTTAGGTCGAATGGCATCACTACGAATTCATAGTGGCCGTAACGAGTTCGAAACGCAGTCTTAAGAATATCTTCTTCCAGAACACGCAATTGGTGATACCCGGACCTCAGGTCAATCTTTGAGAAATACTTTGCCACTCTAAGCTGATTGAAAAGGTCATCAATCCTAGGTAGTGGATACCGATTCTTAATAGTGACTCTATTGAGTTGTCGGTAATCAATGCACAACCTAAGTGTCCCATCTTTCTTTTTAGCAAATAAGGTTAGTGCTCCCCATGGGGACGTGCTTGGCCTTATAAATTCCTTGTCCAATAATTCTTGAAACTGTGTCTTTAGCTCTCTCAATTCAGCTGGTGTAAGACGATGTGGTGCCATTAAAATCGGTGATGTACCAGGTTGTAGTTCGATGGTAAAGTCTACTTCTTGCTTTGGGAGTAGTTCTGGTAATTCCTCTAGGAACACATTAGCATACTCGCACACCACACAAGGTAGCCCTAGTTCCATACGATATTTATCTTCCAGAACTAAGTTGGCTAGCCCCCCAACTAGGTGATCGTGCCACTTTGAATTTCCAAGTGCCAGTGATAGGGAATCTTGTCTATCCCCCTTAAATTGGAATCGCGTTCCGTCCTGAGAGTAAGCAGTCACCGCCTTCCTATAGCAATCAATGGTGGCTCTATGGGCTGATAACCAGTCTATTCGTAGGATAACGTCAAAGTCTGACATTTCCACGACTCGTAGATCGCAAGTTAAACGTAAACTAGAGACTCTTAGTTCACATGATTTGCATACGATATCTACTCGAGTTTGACCTCCTAGCGGTGAAGCTACACTCATGGGTGTTTCTAATCGTTCAAGCTCTGATCCCAAGATTCACACAGTTATGGTAGAGAAGAAAGAGTATGACATGGCTATGACAATAGCATAACTAGCATAAGAATTCAAATGGAATTTGAACAGACAGTACAGTCGGATGACATGATGGTTTTGAACTCTTAATAGGGTTAAGATTATGGAGCTGGTGACCAAACTAGATATTTGAATTGAAATTGTGTTTGGCCATACACATTTCAAACCAAACACCTAAGATTCTTCACCTTGTAAGGATTAAAAAAAAAAAAAGCGCAATTGGTTTTCAAGAGAACAACATACAAGATACAATAATCATGGCTCAAAAATTGCCGATTGATCATCTCAAGGCAATACTTTGTCGAATTGGAAAGGTTCAATGAAGATAGAGAAGTGATGATTTTACATTCGACAAATTTGGCGTCAAGCTAGTTAGGATCAAACAAGGATAGTTACTATGATTAGCATAAGGCTCTCATAAACTATGAGTCACATAATTCTATTCCTTTTAACACATGATACTACTCCTCAATTGAGGTTAAACCTCTTCCCACCATCCCTAGGTATTCTAACCTAGAGCTCTGATACCATGTTGTGACGCCCCAAAATTTAGGGACATCATAATAAGGTTTAAAACTTAAAATCAATTTTCTTAATTAAGAATCCTCATCAATGTTGCCACCAAATTTACCATAACCCATTAATTAACAACACCAACACTAAAAGTTCTTAATTACAACTCCTGTCAAGCTTAAAACTTAAGGTACACAAATAAAAAAAAAACTGGAGAAAAAAAACTAGAAAACTCAGAAAAATGGTTCATGGAACTTTGGCACGCTTCAAGCTAATCATGACTGAATGTTGCCTTCCGATATCTAAGTGTTTCCTTCAGTTTCTTCGGTACCTGGCATGAAACGCCAGGGCAACGAGGATGCCAATGAGCAACGAGCTCAATAAGATACTACAACCCGAAATACCTACCCTCGATAATACTACCCACAATGAATAATGCGTAGTAACAAAATAACAGGTAGCATTTAATAAGCATGATAGGAATGCCATCAGTTGAAATAATAACAATAGATAATAAAAAAAAATAAAAATAATAAACAGAGGCAATATTTCATCATGAGGAAAATGCCCTTTTTTTTTTTTTTAAATTTTTCATAGATTTCATTTATCAGATAAGTTTAAGTAACTCCCCGTGGAGCACTATTCCCACTCAACCGCTAAGCAATGGCTACGGGCAATTCTGACTCTCCCTTGGTCAAATATTCAAATGTTACCTACAGTAACTACCAATGATGCCCACGCATCAGGGTTACATACCCGAGTCGTGACATCACGGTCTGCCCCAAGGGAATGATCTATGTTGTGACGCCCGCACCACCAACCTTATATCGCCTACCGATAAGAGCCGAAATACCTTCCCGTTCCATTTTAGGGTTCGCAACTCACTTGCGCAAGATTCCGAACCGGGCTCACCTCATCACTTTTAAAAGTAATGTATCATTGGTTAAAATTTCGTGTCTCTTTACTCGTTGAGATATTCACAATAATTCAAAATTTAATTACCAATAATGTTATGCCAACCTATTAGAATCCGAACATAAAATATTACACATGTCAGACAATAATAAACAATTATACAAAATTTAAATAAACAATTCATTTAAACCATGGTATGAAATAATAATGTAGATACCAAAAAAAAAAAAAAAGAAGAAATAAATCATAATTACACACATGCATGGACTTTTAATCTATAAGGTTAAACTAGCACAATATTAAATAAACCACAATACACCCATACATGGATTACTAATTTACAATACTTGATGAATTAGACCAACACAATAACTAATTTTTTTATTCAAATAAATAATTGAAGTGATGGTCTTGAATCTGTTCAGAAATTTTCAGGTTATACCTTAGGTAATAAAAATTATAAATAAATTATTTATACAATTCTAAAATTTGTGAAAATGTACAGAATATTCAATAAATATGTTTAGGTCATTTTTCAGAAAGAATTTCTCAAAAATAAGTTATAAATAAATAATTGAAGAGATAATTTTTTTTTTCTCTTTAATCTGTCAAAATTTTTAGAATATATATTTTGCAAATAAAATTATAAATAAATTACTTATACAACTCTAAAATTCATGTAAATCTACAGAATACTAAATAAACATGTTATGGTCATTTTTCAGAAAGCATTTTCCAAAAATAAATTATAAATAATTCTTAAAAATTTCAAGAGTGTTTATGACACAGATTTATCACATTTTCTTAAATTAATTCCATACTTAAATTTATAAATCAATTTCATGATCTAAAATTTTATTATGAAACTAGACTTCTCAAATTTCATTTTTTGCTTAGAAATTATCAGATTTGGTTTAATATAAATTTTTTTAATGATTTTTCAAATACATAATAAAATCTGCCTATAGCTCTAGATTTGGTTAAAAATATGTATAAATTCGTACAAAACTCAATAATTTTTGAATTTTTTTTTTGGATGAACTAGACACCATTATCAACAACTTTGTAGAAGAAATAATCTTCAAATTTTGAGTATAAAATTGTCTAAAAATTCGTATAACTTTCTGGCAGATTTAAAGGGCCAAATAACATCTTTAATAATCTTTTTAATTGCATAAACTACACATGCAAGTTCAAATTTCACAATATTATCATGATTTTCAGACTACTAATATTTGATATACCATCATAATTTATTTCTTAATTTATCCAAATTTAGATTTAATTAATTTTCTTCATATTTATTCCAAATTTAAACTTATAAGTCTTTCTCACATGAATTAAAATCTAAAACATTGAAATTTCAACATGCATGTAAGGATGAGTTTTAACTTCATGAAAAATAACAAGAATCATACCCAACTAATTATTTTCTAAATTTATTTCCATAATCTTACACTAAAATCAAATTTTTTTTTTTTTTTTACAAGATATTGATTCCAATTACCTCTTGATTTCAACTTCTAGATGATTTATCTACAAGATTTGAGTTTTAGTTTCTTACCTAAAATCTTCAATTAATGAATTCTGGACAATATCACGAACTCCTCTTTAATCCTTCATTTTCCCAAGCTTTTCCTTATTCTTCACCATTTCCAGCACAAGAGTTCTAAGCTTTGAACTCTCTTTCTCTCTTTCTCACTCCCATGGGTTGCCCAGAACAATGTGAAGTAACATTCCTCTTTTTTTTTTTTTTGTTTCTCTCAACTTTCCTTCAACATAACCATAAATAAATAAAGGAGTTGCCTGCTGTCTCTCTCATATACACACACACGTGTACTCATCTAAGGCTCCCAACACAACACTCTCACATGCACACACAAACAGATTACTCAGCACACCCGCACAAGTTTCTCTGCACACCCACAAAATTCTAGTTTGTTCTAATTTTAATTTATGTCTAGAATTAATTTAATTAAACATCGTTGAACCTTAATAAATTTTGATTAGCGTAAAATTAGTCAATTATAACTAACCTCAAATCCCATATAATTTAATTAGTCTAACTTGACTTCCATTAGAGTCTGATTAAATATATTATTTATTTATTTTTTTTGATTGGGTTTTAGTATATAAAAAAATTAGGTTTCAGTGTAATTTGATCACAAAAAATATAGAGAAAAATATAATAAAAATATCATAAGGTTTAGAAATTTATATTGGGCACTAATATAAAGTCAAAAAAAAAAAAAATTTATTTTATTTTATTTTGAATAAATGTTCAGTATAAAAATATACAGACTATTAAATTCAAATGATTGTGAATAATTATTTAAGAAATTTAAAAACATATATTATTTTTATTATATAAAAATACGGGGTTTCACAAGAATGTAGAACTTCAGATTTGGGAGCTCAAAGTGTTGGAGAAATGAGCTCAAGTGAGCTTAATGTGTCATATATAATGCCAAAATACATTAATTAAAACATAAGGCTTGCCAAATACAACTTAATTAAATTTTAGATCATGAATAGAACTTAATTAGATACTAATCATGTAATATCTTGGACAAATACAATTAATCAAAGTTATCATAAAACTCAATTGTACTAATTCGATTATACTAATGTGAATGAAGCTCTGACTCCTATTTAATTATTTAATTCCAACCTATTAAAATTAGCGAATCAGACGGAATCAATTTTTAATTAAACTTCTCCGACTGTTCCAAAAATTCTAATTAGTCAATCCATGTACTCAATTCGGTCTCTGAAAGCATTTAGGTTAACAATTTCAGATTCAAAGTAGAAATCATGACAAATAATTTTCAAATCAGATAGATATGCACAAATTACAACAAAACACATATCACAATTAATATTAACACATAATTCCATTCTAAACACTTTAGCATTCTTAATTACGAATTAGTAGCTAATTATGGACCAGGGTTGTTACAGTCTCCCCACCTTAAAAAGTTTGGTCTTCCAAACTTGAGTTAACGTATGCTAACAAAAATGATGCCCATCATAAATGTAACTTTAACTCTTAATAAAACAGAAGTGTAACATAACACATGTTCTTACCCCAATCTCAGCGTTATCTCAGTACCAGAAACAGAATCATAAATCATATACAGAGATTAGGGTCCGTATCAACACAGGGTCTTATACATAATTAGATTTTAGTCAAGAACAGATTTAGATACGTGTTCATATTTATATTCTTGTCTAGATCATACAGAGATGTCACAAATCTTGCTTAAACATACGTAGTGCATTTATTAGCATGACAGAGCAGATACAGAACAGATGCAGACATAGCAGATACAGAACAGATACAGACACGTGATGGTTATAAATAACCAGTTCCATAAAGGAACCTCCGAATCCGGGTAACAGAACAGAAGCTGAGCCCCCGTGACAGGGCCTCCGGTACGGGTAACAGAGTGCAGACAGAAATAAGTTCCATAAAGGAACCTCCGATACCGGGTAACAGCCAACAGATATCACATAATACCAAGAGTCACGAATACATATCAGAGATTGAATACGTATTCAGTATGCAGCCTATAGCATTTCAGAAAACAAAACTTATTTTGTGACACAGAACATAAACACAGTTGCATACAATTTTACTGTATTATTACTCACACTACTTATATCGGGGTTATAGATCTGCACTGTTTCCATTTTCATAAGTAATTTCCCCCGTTAAGTTACAAAGATCTAATTTATTCATTTCCGAGTCATTCACTCGGTCTTTATTCAATTTGGTTCTCAATTCGGTAATCCACCACAGTTAGTCCAGGTTATGCTAAAGTTATCAGGAGTACCAGGCAACTTCGTACATTAATCCCATAGCAATATATGAGATTTTGAAGTAATCATTCATATACTATTTATCAGCTTTGGTTTCCAGAAATTCAATCGTATTATGTGTCATTACAGAAGCAGTCGTACTGATTACATATACTCCCAGATAGTCGGAGTTTATAATCAAACCAGGCTGTTGTCAACAAATTCCATCAGTTTTGAAGTACAGTAACACCAAAGCAATCGTTCTCTAGTCAAACAAGTTCATAGTCATAACGGTAATACTGGGTAATTAATCACATGTCATATATACAATATTCCCATATTCTCCAAACATAAGTCACCAAATTCCATAGTCTCATTCGCATGTTTCCCATCGATTATGGGCATATGGTGAAAAGGCATTTATAATCGCCTAGTTTGCTGTTAACGGTTCACATTCTTCTTAAGCGTGTGAGATCGATTCAATTTTCATTCGGTTAGTTCCCTTAGCAACACAGCCCTGTCATTCAATCATAAGCAATTCACAATCCCCCATAATGTAATCAAATCATATAGTAGCTCTCAATAAGGGTCTCCTCAGATCAAATCAATAAACGTTCAACCAGGTCATATCAGATGAAAGTTCTACCCAGTCATATCAATTAAAAGTTCAAAGCGCAAGTCATCAAACAGAAGTTCTTTCAGTTAAACAAAGGTCTCGTCAACTATGGTTCTATCAGGTTAGATCAAGTATAGGTTCTATCCTTATTATTTCCAAACGAAGCACATTCGGTTCTATAGTTCATACTTCATTCGCTTAGGTGCATAGTCAGTAGTTCTACAGTTGTTCTAAGTTCCTCGGTTTCAAATCACATCAGAGTTATGTATCACAATAGTTCATATCGAAGAGTTCAGGTCATATACAATGTTACATTCTCCAAGTAAGTTCACATGTGGGTGCATAGGTATGTAATTGTTCATATCAAGAAGTAAGCATCACAGTCAATATAACAATTTCCCAAAGTCATAGTCCCAACGGTCAGGTTATCAATAAATAATCATATCAATCAATCTGAGCAAAGGTATAATCATATATGTACATGTCCAGAGTCTAATAACATTCTCAAGCAAAGGTATGCATATCTATACAAGTCCAAACATTTTCTATAGCATAGGTAATTGTTAAACATAAAGTTTCGCAGTGTCGCACATATAGTTCGCATCAAACAGGATTCATTAACCATAGTTCAACCCCATCAATTCTAATAGTATTGCAAGCTTGGAAACATATATACAGGTACGAGTCTAAATTCACTTATCATTTAGGCATTCGTTCACAATTTATGAGCAAAAGTTCGTTCTTCCAAAGTGACATAGGTTCTCAATTCCAGAAATTTCCCACGTGACTGATTCATGTATACAATTCGAGATCACAAATCTAATCATTCGATGATGTCAGTCAATATATAACGGTTCAGTTCAAGTCATGGTCCTATAGATTTCCCAAATTATAGTCAATCATAATGTGTTCCCATGTCCAATAATTCTAGCATAGTTCAAAAGGTCATACCTAACAGTTCATATTAAATTTTTGCAATACGGTACAAAGATTTAACCCAGCAAATTGTCATTGTCCATAAATCTCAACAATTCCCAAGGCTCAAGTGATTCGTTATAGGGTTTCGAGCATCTCACATAAAATTTACATTAAATAGTAAGTCTTCAAGACAGTCAATAACTAGGGTTCATAATTATAATAATTTAATTGGTCCAATTAACATGTCCACAATCTATATCAAGTTAAGGAATGTACACCTCCCACACAAATTCCCATATAAACAATTGCACATAGTTAAGGTAATACTTGCGTTAGTCGTTTCAGTATTCTGAGCATTTTCTGGAACTAGGGTGTAGGAACAGAACCAGTCGTACTGGCATTAGGCCTAGTGTTGTTCGGATGAGTTCGTGGGCAGGATTTAGCCAAGTGCCCTCTCTGACCACATCTAAAACAAGCCCCTGACAGGCGGCGACAAATGCCTCAATGTTGTTTCCCACACTCTTTACAACTAGGTATACTATTGTTCACATTGCTTCCCCGGCTTTCTTTGTTCACAGTTTTCGCCCTAGATTTTTCATTCGCAGAAGTTATCGAATTACTAGTCATTTCAACCTTCTGTTTCTTCTGTTTCGCTCTGTCTGATTCAGTTGATGATGTTGATTTTGATATTTTCAAGGCTGCTATGTTTACCTCGGACATTAAGGCCCTATCAAGAACATCTATGTATTTTGGCAATTTTAAGACGCCAACTCGATCAAGCACATCTAAGTCAAGCCCACTTTCAAATTTTCTAGCCTTTTTATAGTCAGTGTCTATCATGTGGGTGCATATCGGGCTAGTTCGGTGAATTTTGTTTCATATTCAGCCACAGTCATTTTGCCTTGTTTTAGTTGTATAAATTCGGATACCTTCCTATCTCGGATGCATTGGGGAAAATATTTTTCGAAGAAGATTTCTTTAAATCTATCCCATGTCACACCCTCATTATCATTCCGTACTAACATCCACCATCTCCTAGCTTCTTCTTTAAGTGTGAATGTTGCCAACAAAACCTTATGTGCCTCAATACACGAAAATATCTCAAATATTTTCTCAGTTTCTAAGACCCAAGCCTCAGCTTTCAACGGTTCAATACCCCCCTGAAACTCCGGTGGTTTCATCTTATTATATTTCTGTGTCAGTGTTATCAGATCATAATTAGCTGGTTCAGGCACATGTATTTGCCCTTGTTGCTGTTGTTTCAGATTTTTGGTTAAGGCTTTAACCATTCTTTCTAACCGACTAATTTTAGCGTCAGAAAATTCAGATTCGTCTACATTCCTTGTCCTTTCCATTGGCTACACACAAACAGGTTACTTATTAACATAAGGAAAGGTCTCACTGTTCTCATATTTCATGTCATATCAGACGCGTTTATACTTTCATTTCAATTCAGATACAGTCACATGATCCTTTACTTTCATACGTTCATGTTCACATAGATTCCACATTCGGTATTGAAATTAACATTACATGTTATTCCACTTAACTTCTTTGATTATGCACAAATGTTTCATTTCAATTAATTTTCAATAAGGATGTGTTCATAGTAGTTCACACACTTAAACATGATGATGCAATGCCCCTATTTTCATTTCTAGGACATCCTATAGCTCATATGGACTCGTGTGTGCGGTATAACTCGTGCTCTGATATCACTCTGTCACGACCCAAACCCGTCCCTATAGGTTCAGCATCGTCAGCGGCCAGTAATCCTTGGACTACCGAAGGCCTCTGAACAGATTAACAAGATTAAGGGGCTAGCGGAAGCAAATACATAAATATAGTTGTCCAATGAGCTGTGCTCACTTATATGAACCAGAATATTTAAAACTTTATACACATATTTGGTAGTCAACCATACATTATACCCACACACATGAAAGTGTCTTAAGTGCAGCCAACAAAACTGAGAACTCATATATACAAAAACAGTAAACTTTATCACATGACACTTCAGGAACCTCTACGTGAGGCGCAATGTTTGGTTGACAACAGAAACACAGTTCCAGACTAAAGCCTTCGGGCTTGAACTCCAAAATGCTCGCCTATATACATATATATACAAACAGTGAGCTAAAGCCCAGTGAATAACATTAAGGTAAAGGGGTTAGTGAACGAAATCCGATCATATCATAAGCGTAAAACAAATCATAGCATAATCATTCTTGTATCAGAACATAATAATGGTACATCCCATAGAACATATCACATAACGTCTTCCAACTAGAGTAATCGGTTCCGGATACCGATTAAACACATATCACCACAATGAAGTGACTAACGAGATCTCGTAATCACAAGTATGTCATGGACCCGCATTTTCATGCCGCCTCCCATGACTTGGGACTATCTATGGATGCCATAATAGATTTCAAACATGGAATATTCGTTCACGAAAAACAGATATCATTTCAGAAATCATAACTTATTACATTTCATTTGGAACATAACTTCATATAAACGTATCTTTACAGTAACGTTACTCACAGTGGTTTCCTGCAATGGTCAATCAACCCTCAAGTCTTGACCTACAACCACAAAATACATAACACAAGCATATCTTATCATTACACATGGCCAACACAGCTAGCTTTCTCACTTTAATTGCCCATTCATTCTATGCTACATAACTTGTTCATATTGCCCATATACTCGGATTCAACACGTAGTTTCTAATTCACTTACTTATGCTATTTCTTAGCTTATTAATCTTTAACGGCTCATAAATCATGCCTAAGAATGCCCATAAAGAGATGGGAGTGAAGATATGTACTTAAAATATCTTTTGAAAACATGCTGAAAATAAGCTGGTGGCTAGAGCCAGCTTTTCTTGGCTAGAGCCAGCAAAAGGCAAAAACAAAGCTCGCTCGAGCCAGGACTTCTTCGCTCGAGCCAGCTTCTGCAGAGTTGAAAATTCTGAGAGCTCGAAATGTTGGCTCGAGCCACCACTTCTTCGCTCGAGCCAGTTGTAAATTTCTGGGCAGTAAGCTTAATAAAAATGGTTTCCAAACCACCTTCAAACCTTGGGGTCTTGCATGATTTGATCAAACACACATAAATAGCTTTAGAAAATTTCAATACAAGACCCTTGAAACATCTATTATTCAAAAATTCATCAATTCTTGAAAGGTTTGAACCAAAACTTCTTCATGCAATATTTCTCAACTCTTTTTATGGTTTTACAAAACCCTTCAAACATGGAATTTTGCTTTCAAAACTTAATCTAACATGGATGCATGCTAATTTTATGGTCTAAGATCAACATAATAATAAATTTTATGATCAAAATGATGATATAACACTCATACTTCCATGCATGTAAGAATCATGAGCAAATTCTTCATCTTTATGGCAAACCCATGTGAAATACATGCAAATGATCAAGGTACCTTCATGACTTCAACATTTAAACACATTATCTATATGCATTACAGCTTAGGTTCTTACCTAGAGCCTTGATCTTGCCAAAATCTTGCACAATATAGATGAATTCTAACAAAGTCTTCAACTTCCACCTTGAATCTACCCATCTCTCTCTCTAAAATGGAGTTTCTCTCACTCTAGAATGTAGAACTTCAGATTTGGGAGCTCAAAGTGTTGGAGAAATGAGCTCAAGTGAGCTTAATGTGTCATATATATAGTTTTAATGCCAAAATACATTAATTAAAATATAAGGCTTGCCAAATACAACTTAATTAAATTTTAGATCATGAATAGAACTTAATTAGATACTAATCATGTAACATCTTGGACAAATACACTTAATCAAAGTTATCATAAAACTCAATTGTACTAATTCAATTATATTAATGTGAATTAAGCTCTGACTCCTATTTAATTATTTAATTCCAACCTATTAAAATTAGCGAATCAGACGGAATCAATTTTTAATTAAACTTCTCAGACTGTTCCAAAAATTCTAATTAGTCAATCAATGTGCTCAATTCGTTCTCTGAAAGCATTTAGGCTAACAATTTCAGATTCAAAGTAGAAATCATGACAAATAATTTTCAAATCAGATAGATATGCACAAATTACTACAAAGCACATATCACAATTAATATTAACACATAATTCCATTCTAAACACTTAGTTAGCATTTTTAATTACGAATTAGTAGCTAATTACGGACCGGGGTTGTTACAGTTGCAATCACGACATATGGTGTACTTGGACTTATTGAACTCAAGACTTGATGTTTCTTCAAGCGTTGAGTTGAGTTTCCACCAGGAGTGATTATGTTAAGTGGGCTTAAGACACATCCCCTTTGATGTTTTTCACACCAAATCCTTTACAAGTTCCTTTGTTAAGGGGTCAGCCAAGTTTTCACTTGACTTTACATAACTAATGGTAATCACATCTTCTGTGATTAACTGTATAACACAGCTATGTTTCAGTCCTATATGCCTGGACTTTCCATTATAAATATGGCTATAGGCTCGTGACAAAGTTGTTTCACTATCATAATGCAAAGATATTGGTGGAATAGGTTTTGGCTATATCTTAATCTTTAACAAGAAATTCCTCAGCCACTCTGCCTCTTTGCTATAAGAAGCCAATGCTACAAGCTTTGACGCCATGGTTGAGTCTGTTATGCATGTTTGCTTCTTAGAACCCCAAGAGATAGCTCCTCCTCTAAGAGTAAAAATCCAACCACTCGTGAATGAGTGATCTTCACGGTTAGTTATCTAACTAGCATTCGTGAATCTTTCCAGCACTGCTGGATAACCATTATAGACTATTCCATAATCTATCGTTCTCCTCAAGTACCAAAGTATTCGGTTAACAACATGCCAATACACACTACTAGGATTACTAGTAGATTTACTAAGTTTTCTCACTGCAAATGCTATGTCAAGTCTAGTGCGAGTCATGGCATACATCAGGCTAACTATCATTCTTGAGTATTCTAGCTGATCAACAGCTCTTCAAGTATTATGATACAATTTCAAATTTGAATCAAAAGATGTAGACATGGGTGTACAATTATACTGATTAAATTTCTTAAGAATTTTCTCAATATAGTGCGATTGGGTAAGAATCAAATTATTGTCCTCTCGTTTGATCTTAATTTCCAGAATTATATCAGCCAAGCCCATGTCTTTCATACTAAAGCTAGACGAGAAGAAACTTTTAGTACTTTCAATGACATCATTGTTAGTACCAAAAATAAGCATGACATCTACATATAGACATATGATTATACCTTTATTGCCAGTAAACTTACTGTACACACACTTATTAGATTCATGTATCTTAAAACCATTTGACACTATTACTTTGTCAAATTTCTCATGCCACTATTTTGGAGCTTGTTTTAGTCCATATAGTGACTTCACGAGTTTACACACTTTGTGTTCTTGACCCTATACAACAAATCCTTCCGGTTGTTGCATGTAGATTTCCTCATCTAACCTCTATTTAGAAAAGCGGTCTTGACATCCATTCGATGGATTTCAAGCTTGTAGATTGAGGCTAAGATAATCAACACTCGAATAGTGGCAATTTTGGCCACCGGAGCATATGTATCAAAATAATTGATACCCTCATTTGAGTAAAACCCTTCGTAACTAATTTTGTTTTGAACTTGTCAATTGCGCCATCAACTTTCATTTTTCTTTTGAAAATTCATTTACAACCAATTGGTTTGGATCTAGGTGGCAAATCAACAAGTATCCAAGTATTGTTACTCATGATAGAATCCATCTCATCGTTTATTGCTTCTTTCCAAAAAGTAACATTTTAAGACTTCATAGTCTCATCAAAGGTTGATGAATCTGAATCCATATTCAACGAAATCATTGTTTTCTTACAATAAGCTTTTCTAGTTCCTTCTATAAGGTAAACAATGAAATCAAGGCCAAATGACTTCTTAGTCCTAGCCCTCTTACTCTTCCTTAGCTTAACAGGCTCATTAGGTTCATTAGGCTCAATGGGTTCATGTTGTTCACTTTCCTCTATCGACATCAAATGAGTTGATTCATTTCCTTGATCAGAATCCAACCTTGGAACGGTTGTGAAACGATTCTCATAGAATGCCGCATCACGTGATTCAATGATGATATTTATTTATATTGAACTATTGGGTTTTACTACTAGAAACCTATATGCTTTGCTATGTATAATATAGCCAATGAATATGCATTCAATTCATTTTTTTACCTAATTTCTTCCTTTTAGGTTCAGATAAGCTGACTATTGCTCTATAGTCCTATGTTTTCAAGTAACCTAAATTAGGTTTTTTGTTTTTCCAAAGTTCATAAGGAGTAACATTTCTTCCCTTGAGAGGAATTCTATTGAGTATGTGACAGGCAGTGAGTAAGGCTTCACCCCAAAAACCAGAACTTAAACTGGAGTAAGAAAGCATAGCATTAATCATTTTTGTTAATGTCTTGTTATTTCTTTTAGCTACTCCATTTTGTTGTGGTGTGTAGGGTGCAGACTTTTCATGAATAATACTAACATTTTCACAATATTCTGGAAAATGGTATTCATCGCCTTTATTAGACCTAAGTCTTTTTATTTTGACATTACACTGATTTTCTACTTATGTCTTAAAAATCTTGAATTTATCAAGCACCTCATCTTTTGAATGCAAAAGATAGATATGACAGTACTTAAAAAAATCATCAATGAATGTTACAAAATATTTCTTACCACCTCTAGTGGGAGTACTATGTATGTCACATACATCACTATGCATAAGTTCAAGTAGAGATGTGATTTTAAATTGCGAGTAATTTTAGATTGCACACAAAATTTGCATTTTTCAAACATATCAAAGTCATACTTAGGAATTAAATCTAAATTAACTATATTATGCGTTTTCCTAGTATTAACATGACCTAAATGAGCATGCCATAAAGAAAGAAAATCAACAATATAAGCAGAAATAGATGCATTATTAATAACGTTAAGTTTGAACATTCCCCGATATATGTAACCCTTCCTAATAAAAATCCCACCCTTAGATAGGACAAATTTGTCCGATTTAAATACTAACTTGAAACCTTGCTTATTAAGCAAGCTTCCAGATACAAGGTTTTTCCTGATACCAGGTACATGATAAACATCATTAAGACTTAGGACTTTTCCAGATGTGAACTCTAGATCCACCTTCTCTTTGCCTTTGATAGCAACAGTTAAAGAATTGCCCATGTAGAGAACTTTTCTATCACTCACTTATTCATAAGTAATGAAACGGCTTTTGTCATTGCAGATGTGTCTTGTTGTTCCTGAGTCAATCCACTAGTCACTAGCACCTTCGAGCATGTTCACCTTGGATACAACAACCACGGACTTGTTCTTGGCATTTGATGGTTTTGGCTTCTTCTTGTATGACCGGTCAGAATGTGTCCTCAACAAATGTAGTCGTCATTCTCCTATTTGGTTCTGGTACGGGTTTGCTCTATAGTCTCGTCTTCTTACTCCGCCGGATAGGGGGTAATCAGAACATAGACCACTTTGAAAGTGGTGAGCAAAAAGTGCATCTTCTTTTGCTAGCGTTGGAAATTTCTACCATCAAACAGGTCAAGCTTCATGAAATCTTGAGTCATTTTCTGAATAGATATCGCCATATCTAAATATTGTCTTTAAATTGTTGGAACAATTCATCTTGAATTCTTCAATTGGTGGTCTTCGGGTCTTCAAAACTTGGCGATGATCATGTTTATGTAGAACAGAAATTTGGTACTTCAAGTCGCGTTACTTAGTCGGTTTCTTAAAGACAATATTTGCACCCACCAAAAGGTGTGCAGGGAGTTACAGCAAATTCGTCTCTAAGATACAATGAAGCCTGATCTAAAGATTAAGTCTACCGGCGTTTGCACTGACGACAATAGATCAGAATACTCTTGATATAATCAAGTAAAACCAAGACACTGATAATCAAGTTTGCATAATTTGATTACTAATAAGAAAGTAGAAATTTGTTTAAGAAACTCTTGATCGAAAACTCTAAATCAAGAGGGGAAGAGAGAGAGAATAGCAGGAATACTTTCTAAATTTTGGATGGATTGAAATGGCTGATTTTGCAACCTATTTGTAGGCCTTGATGCATCTGATCAAATAGTCATGTCGCTTGATCGTATCCGATTAGATCTGATCGTTGGATCGACGATCTATGGTGCAGATCATTCTCACACTGAATAGATGTGTTGACTAATCATACTTGATTACGATCGGGTGCTATGTTATCCGTGCGATCGTGCGCATCTCTAATCAACGACTATGATCATACTGCTCCAAATCGGATACGGAAGCGTTCGATCGGTTGGTTGATGAACGTCATATCACTGCCATACGGAGCTAATTGTATTCCATGTCACCCCATGCCACGTTGGATCTACGTCATCTTTCTAACCTGTCTGATGCAAATAGGAAAGCGCCGTCGTGGTGCCTTGTGTCGATGCGTCCGTGTAAAGTGCCAAGTACGCCATCAAACATCACATAGCCCACTGCCCATGCCACGCGCGCGCGTATGGCTATACATGTGTGGATGGTGTGAAGCACCATCTTTGCAGTGTAAGTGCATGCAGACTAGCTTTTACCTCACAAGGCCATATTCAAAAGAATATTCCATGTAGCATTTTATTAAGTGCTTCATGTTTTCCTCTCTTTCCGATGTTGGACAAAGTCCCCAAGCTTATTTCAAGCTTTCCAAAGAAAAATAAGGAAAGTTTTGAAAACACCCAAAAATTAAACTATAAATTTTGAAAACCATTTTGAAAATTTCCCAACAATATATATATATATGGAAAATGCCCCGTAGCTCGAAAGTCTTCGGCTCGACTGGCTCGAAAGTACATTTTCTCTCTCCTCTCTATCTCTTTGGCTTTTCTCTCTTCTCTTCTACTATATTCTCGAATGAAAAAAAGAATTGAAACGCTCATCACTCTCACCTCTCTCTCTGCTCATCCATCTCTCTCTTTACTCATCCCTCTCATTTCAAATATCACTCTCACCTCTCTATCTCTACTCATCCCTCTCATTCCACAGATCTCTCTCATCCCTCTTGTCTCTGGTAAACCTTCCCATCGCTCTTTGGTCGCGGTAGGAGGACGAATGAACAAAGACGGATGACGACGGAGCAAGACGAACAACGACAGAGGACGAACAACAACCTACGACAGCAATGGCGGACGAAGGCTTAAAAAATGTTTGATGTTTTCAAACAAAGTTGTTTTCATTTAAAAAAAAAAAAATGGAATCAGTTCACTAATCTGTGCATAAAAAATGGTCCATATATGTAACTTGTGAAGAAAAAAAGAACAATTCTTGAACCCTTTCAATAAGTACCAGGCACAATTCTTGAACCCCTTTGTTTTGAAAATTTAAACACTTAACTGTTTGATGTTTCCTAACAAAGTTGTTTTCATTTAAAAAAAAAAAAATTGGAATCAGTTCACCATAGCAGAAATGTGTTTGGTAATAGCTACCTCCCTCTCTCTGTTTTACCGCACAGTGCTCTTCTCTCTCTCTCTCTGTTCTATTTTTCTTTTTTTCTTCTTTTTTTTCCAAATGGAATGTCTGGGTATGTTGACCAGCAGCAACAAGTCGAGTACAAAACTAAATTCAGGCCTCTCGAGCCATCACATTTTCGAGCTACGTAGCGGCACCGTATATATATTGTCAACATTCTTTAATACCAGCGATTGAATCCTAATAACGTGTTCAAAAAAATTGATTAAATCGGTAAATCAATCTAAATCAGTGCAAATTGTATGACTTGATCTAACTTTTTAAGATTTTGATTTGGTTCCAGTTTCAAGTAATTTAAAATCGCTGAGTATAATTTGGTTTTTCAATTAAGCTTAAGAGAATCGAACCAAATTATACATTTACAAGACTAGAATATTGGCATAGACTACGTATGTGAATCAATTAGAAAGGTCGTTATCAATTAAACACAATTAAATAATGCAAATAATTAAATCTATTGAGTACAATTAGTGTTTTTTTAAAATGAAAGATGAACACATAAGTGGTAGGTTTTATGTTTTTATAGAAAAGATTATAAATTTATTCAAGTCATTGAGTTAATTTTAACAAACTTAGTGATTGTTTTCTTTCAAAAACCTTAATTTAGGTTATTGATTGGACCAAATTATCACAAAAGTAAAAATTAAAAATCAAAATTGAATTAATCAAAATTATAGAGATTAAAATGATGCATGAAGCAAAATGAAAAAAAAAAATTAATGATATAAATTACCCTTTATAGAAAGAAACAAAATTTCTTTAGTCAGTTGAATTTTTTAACCTAATTGAAGAACCAAATCTAAACTGGATTATTTTTTATGATTTGATTTTTATTTGATTCCAGAATGTTATATGGTTGGATTTAGTTCTAAAATTTATAGAACGATACATATGGATTTAATTTTTATGTTCCACTTTTTTTTTGGGTTCAATCGTAAAAGGTGTTTGGATCAACTTACTCATATATCGATTAATTCTTTTTCCGATCTTGTCCAAGGTAAGTCATTTATATAAGGATTGGAAAATTCATGTGAAACTTTTTTCTGACGACTTAATCCAAAAATTAAATCATAAACAATTATTTAGGGAGCATATTCACCACTAACCAATCACGACAACCCTTTTCTTGATTGGGCTGGGCTTCCCTCCAGTCCGATCACAGACTGGAGGATATTGTTAGACCTGTGGGGACCCACCATGGGTCCCTTTTCGATAATTTGAATCTGAATTGTTAATGTGTAGAACTTATCGAGTACTATATGCCTGTAAAAAATCACGTTGATTGGATATCGATAGTTATGTGATCAAATTAGTTTTGTATAAAAAAAAATGAACGGTAAAAAAATAAATAGTTGACAGAAAACTGATTTGATCACATAGTTATCGATATCCGATCAATGTGATTTTTTACAGGCATATAGTACTCAACGATTTCTACATATTGAACGGTTTAGATTATCGAAACGGGACCTGTAGTAGACTTTTATAAGCCAATAGCACCCTCTAATCCAATCACGGACAAGAAGGAAGCCACAACCTTCTTGATTCACCTTTGCGGGGAACTTGGTTCGCTTGTTAAACCATACAAGAGTCCAAATACTTGAAGGCTACTATCATTTTGGGCCAGCTCTTCTCGAAAGCCATGGTCAGTCAATGCCACTCAAATTACTAATGGGGGCCCAAAATTGCTAGGCAGACTTACTGGTTTCAGCAAACAAGTTATTTTAATAATTTTTTAATTTTTTAAAAAAAAATTAGAAAAAATAATATGATAGTTTATAATAATTTTTTAATTAAAATCTATAATTAACAAACAAGACCTAAAAAAATCGAATCAAGGTGACCACATGGAGCGGAATTAATGGTGTGGATTGAAATTCATGATTAGTTAGGATGGAAAGCATACAGACGATTGCCCCCTCCTTAAAACAATAGGGAAAAATGGAAACGAATGATTAAAAGGTCATTTTAAGAAGCAATCACAAATCTCTCTCTCTCTCTCTCTCTCTCTCTCTCTCGCGTTTACTTATCATCAAGGTTTTCACAGAAGGAACTCCACGATTGCGTCTCTGCGTAGCTCTCTTCGTCACTGTCTTCTTCTGGTAATAATCGAGCCCCCTTTCTTCTCTCTCTAGATGTATAATATGTAGATACATATTACTGTATGTACTTGTATATCTATTAGATCTTCGTTTTAATCTTCTTTTTATTTGATTTCTTCTTTGTTACATTTTTTTTTCAATTTTTGTTTTGTTTTGTAATTTGTATATTAATTTTGCTGGCCTCATCGAAGATTCATCTTTTATTTCAATTTCTTGCCACATTTTTATTTATGTTCTTGAAACTTCTAGATTAATTTTACTTGCCTCATCGAAGATCTTAGTTTTGAATGCTTATGGTGTCTCAAGCATGCCTATATTATAGAGTAGCGGAGCCAAGATTTTTGATTAGCAGACACCATTAAAGTTGAAGCCTTGTCTTTTCTAATTTATTCTAATAATATATGAAGCCAATACACCATTTGATGCTCAGCCAAATAACAAGTTAAAGTTATGTGGTCGTTTCCCCCCAAAAAAGGTCCGTACACAGAGTAATAATTTACAACCTGCTTCGTGACTGTCTATCCCCGAATCGAGGGTAATAATGACATATTCATTATTCAGTTACGTTATGGTGGTAATAGCTTCTATATGTCCGCCATACCATATTATCGGCGAAATCCATTTGACCCCTTGTGGTTTTGGCCTAGAGTAGTTTAACCCTCTTAGATTTACATATACACAAAAAGCCCTCATGTAGTTTGACTCCTTTTACACCTCGCATGCCTTACCTCCACTTCCCCACCACCGTCACCAGCTCCACCTACCTCCACCCAACTGCCCCACCATGCTTCCACCACCCTTGCCACTCCCTTCCTCCTTTCTCTACCTTGCACCTTTCTAACTTGTTCCTATTGAATCAATGCAAGATTTCAAAGAAGAAGAAGAAAAAAGAGCATATGGATTTAGAACTTGACAGATTCGTGTAGTGAGATGGGATTTTTCCAATAGACAAGGGATATGTATATGATGGGACTTAAGGCTTTGTTTGGTTTAGTTTAGTTATAAGGGATATGTATATATGTATACCTATTTATGGTTTTAAAAAGCGGCCGCAATTGTTACGTAATGGTTTTAGTGGTTATCACCTCCCGTTATGATCGCCATAGTGATGACAAATTAATTTCTGTAATGGCTGCCATAATTACATAAATGTTTTACATTGTTGTTACAACACTATTACTGCCGTTACGACCATTATGCCTTTTTTAACAATTTTTATATAAGGCTATTTTTCTTTCTTTTTCTGTTTTTTATTTTAGTCTAATTGCGCAAAAAAAAACCAAAAAAAGAAAGCGCGCCCGCACACACACACACATAAAACTTATGTTTTAGATTTACATATTATGAATGTTCAATCTTCAACATTTACAACACTTGAGTTGCTATCAAGAGTAAATGAACTTACTTTTCGCCTTCCTTTTTTTTTTTTTATTTCTTTCTAACTTTCGTAACTTTTTATTTTTATTTTATTGACAAGCTTTCTTTATTTTCTCACTTATGTTTTTGAATATTAACTTATATCTATTTGCTATTAGGTTAAATTTATTGAATAAAATTTGGACATCATGTTATGTAAATTTTTTACATTAGTATGTTGACATTTTGTATTATGAACTTGTATTTATGTGACTATCAATTTTAATATTAAACATACTTCACGTAGTTTTTTAATAGGTGGGAAATTATCCGTAAGTATAATTAGTAAAATCAACAATAGGAAAAATTTCTATTGTGAATCGTGAAGTGAGCTTTGAGGTGGGTTCATAGATAAGGGACTTTGCTAACAATGGATGTATATATTGTATATATATACGTATAATTTAATTTTGTTTGTGTCCTATTTAGTGTTTAATCTTTTATACAACTGGTCATAAGCTCAAATAACAGAAGAGGGTTGTGTGTTAGGTAGCCTGACAGCTAGCACGCGAAAATCTCAGTGAGATTCTTTATGAACTATGAAGCGCAGACATGGCGGGAGATACAATAATTTTTTAATTTTAATTTTAATTTTTTATTATATATTTACTATGTAGATTAATATTATGTTATCAAACAATCAAAATTGATAAAAACTAACATTAATTCAATATATATATATAAATCATTGCATTTAAACAAATTAATAGATCATCCATCCACAAAAAGACATAATAAAACATGTATATGTATAATCAGAAAACAAATCTAAAAAAATAAATAAATACAGAAAAGAGAGTATTATAGTTGGGGGAGAGAGGTGAGAGAGCTGAGAGAGAGACGAAAGAGAAATATTTAAAAAAAAAACCTTCGTAGTGTCCCCTAATGTGTCCAAATTTGGGCACATTGTGTCCCTGTCGTGTCCCTTGCAAAAATTGATAAAATCAAATGGTGTGTTCCCGTGTCTCCGTGTCTGACACCTCTACGGCATCTATTTTGAAGTGTCCGTGCTTCATAAATGAACATGAATCCTTATGAACATTTAGGTTAAAAATTAAGTAAAAATAAGAGAAAGTTTGTGTTAGTACATGGTTAGGTTGTTTAATTTATGGTAATATATGATTTAATTTGGTTAATATGTGATTTAAATTAAATATTGTGTAAGAGAGGAGAGGAAGAGAAGATAACATAAAAGAAAACAATGAGGGGATTATGATAATTTTATACATTTTGTTAACTAGGTTAGTATTGCATTTTGGTCCAAACCATGTGAGTGCTCTTCACATATATTTAAATGTTAGGGGTAAAGTGCTTTGGGCCAAAACCATTGGAGGAAAAAGTAGATTTTTCTCAAAAATGATATTATATATATGTATGTATTGTGTAAAAATACAACTGTCATCAAAACTTCAATACTAAATTTAGATAATAATAATAATAATTATTATTATTATTTTACACAAATTTAGCAATTAAACAAATCAACAAATTTGTTTTACCAATATTATGCTAGAGATAAGTTAGACAACCCAAACACAAAAGTGGGGATGATGTGATCAACACATTGTTCTCCAAAAACACGGACTTCCTACACAACACTCCACCAATCTGGAAAGAACCAATAGATATTATTTTCCACGCCACAATGTTGAACCATTTCATCAGGGAAAAAAAAAATCAACGTTTCCATGTGCCAAACAATGCGTCAAGTATGGTACAATTCACAATTTGATTTAATACAATTTAATTCATGTTGGTGAATCTTAAATTAAGTGAATCATATGATTCAATTGCTATTCACAATGATTCATGGCTATTCAATATGATTAGCTACAATTTAGTGCAATTTACTTTTGTTTGCATAATGCATGAAATGGTGTCGTTTTCAGAAATTAAAAAAAAAAAAAAATCAATTAATTATATTGATATGCATGATTTTATTTGTATATACATGTATACAATGTAGTTATATTGATACTTTTTCATTTTAAACACTCTGTATATTTATATATACACATATATAAAATTATATATTATGCTAAATAAATTGAATCTTATGGTTCACTATTTAATACGACACTATTTGACAAAACCATTTAGGATTTGATTTGTGATTTGACAACAATAAACAGTTGACATTTAAATACAACAGTGTATACATCAAAAGTTACCTTTCCTGTGTTATCTGATTATAACCAGCAAATAAATACTGAATCTTGTATTATCAAGTTAATGTGGATGACAATCTCATGATTGTAAATTGTAATGCAGAATTGACATTCAAGATTCATAGATTGCTAGTTTTTCTTAGACATTTTTTACGAGTTGTATTCTGTTGCATATTGCACCAATGTTTCATTTTATCTATGCCATTTCAGGCTGTAATATAGGTTTGGGTCAATGATGCAAATACATTCTACTCATTTTTTTACAATGCTTATGAATTTTTTTAAAAGAACTCAAGTAAGATGTAAAGGACCCAAAATTCTCTTTTGTTATTTTTGTTTTGCTCTCTTTCCAAGTTTTGGTTGATCGTGACAGGAACAAAGACCTTACCTTGCAGGTTTCCTCCAAAAAAAATCGATCAGGTAGCCTTTGTATCGATTTTTTGATTATTGGATGGATTGAGAGTTTTCTTTTTTGTTATTCTGAATTTTTTTTCCCTGTTCTTTCGGAAGTTTTTTTTCCTTCTTCTCACGAGCGAGACTTTTTTTCCCCCTTTCTTTTCTGTTGTTGTGTAGTGTTATATAATAAATGAATGTATGCTTATGGAATTAGAAGTAACAACAGTTTTTGTGCATACAGTCTGTTAGTTCAAATTCATGTCATGATGTCTTTTGTGGAGCTTAAATGTGACTCGTGTATCCAATATGAGTATATTATTTTTGGTGTATCCTAGCATGTGATGTGAGCTTGAGATCTTGTAGGATTGCTTTATTGTATAGTTGCTTAACTACTCTTATTTGTTTAATTTGAATTTATTTAATTTGTGATTGCGGATGTGGTACAAGTTACTAAACACAATCTAATGTGTTAGGTGGTAATTATCTCACGTAAAAATAAAAACATTTCTTTGGTTAGCAAATGATAGACAAAATACATTAAATTTCTTGTACTTCTTAACAATTATGAAATGTCTATAACATGTGGTGCTTCGATGAAGCCCGTGCCCCGCCTCACACCTCTCGCCTCTTTCTTAGGCCCCAAGAGACCTTGGCGTGTTGGTGTGCCTATTGTCTTAAATAACACCATCTCCTATGGGGACTTTCCCCCCTCCTTAAACTCTTCTATAGGGTCCTCACTCCTCTATGCCCGCCCTCGGTTCTACTTTGTGCAACTATGATTCTCACTCTTTAACATGTATGTCTAGTAGTCATAAAAGAAGGAACGAAAAATTGTAGGCTTTCAAAATGATTTTGTTGAACTGTACTGATATTAGAGATGTTTGAAAGATTTTAATGATTGACTTGACTCTTACTAGATTCAAATGCATCTTCATTCCTAAGGTCAAACTTTCATTTTTTCCTTTATTAATTTCATTTAGTGATTATTTAAGTGCATACTTATGTTGATTATTCATATAATTTAGTGCAGTGCAACTGAATTTTGTTGCCTTCAATTACATTCAATTGTTGTTTAATGTCATTTATCTTTCAAAATTATGCGAGTAATTGGAGCCTTGGAAGTACAAAGATGAACCACTTTTGCTAAATCTAGACCTATGTTATCTGGGACGTGGATTTTTCCGGTACGTGGAACGGGAACAGGAACTTGGTACGACATATACTCTAAATGTGGTACGATAGGGGTAGACTTGTATATATTATACTTAAGAAGTTAAGGTCCTTATAGAGTGATTTTTTTTTAAAACTATTAGACATCTAATAAAATGTAATATTTTCTATGAGCATTATGACCCAATTTTTTGATTTTTTGTTTCGTCAAAACTTAAATCACCTTAGATTTTAGTTCATTATATTTTATTTTTTTCCTCCTCAGGTAACATTTAAGGACATATATTGAAAAACATTTGGGATCATTTTGGAGCACTTATTTACCGTTTTGGAACGGAAGTGTACCATGTTTCGGAACATACATACCAATATGTAATTCGTTAGGGTATTAGTGTTTTCTAGTAGCATAGATCTACACACTTTTTGTTGTAGGCACCTTCTAGGAGACTAGTCATTTTCCAAATGGAGTTCAGAATTATTTTGGCTGACTCAATATATAGTTCATCGCATCTTTAGGTATCAAATCATGTCTCAAGTTTGTTTTCCCCTTTTCAATATGGCAGTGTGTCTAATATTGTCCATCATTTACACATGTACTTTAAAGGAAGAGTACGAGTGTCTCAAAAATTAGTTAAAAACTTTGCTTCTCTAAAACTAGTAATCTTAAACTTCTAGCTTGGCGGTACTTAATTAAGATAGTAAGCGACAAGGAAGTTTCCATATTCGTTATCGAGATATGTAACTAACTTCCGTCCTGGCCACGTTCAACTTTTGTGTGTTGCTCTATGAATATTGCATAAGATATAGAATTAGAATAGTATGAGTAATTTTAAGGAAAAAGATGAATCATAATGCCACATTATTGAAGCAACAAGCAAATAAGGACAAATTGGGATATTAGACTTAAAAGTTTTTACTTTGACATGGCTTTTGTGCCATCAAATATAGTCACTGGTTTAATAAGTTGCACAGGAAATGTTTCAAAACTAGTAGAAATAAAACTGAATATATGGCATGTAACATTAACAATAGTTGAAATGGAAATAATAGTGAATATTGAAAACTAAGAGAGAACAAATAGTGAACGTTTTTGTTATTTTGATTCAATTATTAATAAGGATGGTGAAGTTAGAGATGATATGATTCATAAAATCAAAGTAGGTTGGCTCAAGTTGAGGAGTGCATCTAACATATAATGTGATCAACAAATGCCAACAAAATTGGAAGGAAAATTTTATAGAACCACTGTAAGGTCAGCAATGCTTTATGGAACAAAGTGTTGGGCAATTAAAAAACATGTGCATAAAATGAGTATAACTGATATGAGATTGCTTAATTGGAAGGTAGAAATGAATATATTTTCTGAAATGGTAAGAGTAGTGCCTATTAAAGATAAGTTGAGAGAAAATAAGTATAATATTTTCATTGAATGCGTAGTTACCAAGTATGTGACTAGAGGAAAGACATGCTTTATTGTATGGTTGCTGGTAGTTCATATAAACAGCAATAAGATGAATGGATCTGAATAACTTTAAGAGTTATGCTGGGGACCCCAAATAAATTACCAAACCTCTCACATAAGTGTGGGACCCACACAAATCACATGTGTGTGGATCTCACACCTATGTAAGAGGTTTGGTAATTTATTTGGTAATTTACTTGTGATTCATAGCATTTTCCGAACTTTAATTTGGATTGGTGGCAATTTGAGTGAACATAGAAGAGACGCCTTCAATTAAATGCATTTGCAAACTCAAGGCATCCATTTGTTCAGGAAAAAAGACCAGGCAAAGCTCTTCTAATTTTTTTTTGGCCATTTGAAAATAAGGCTGTTGAGCTCATTAGCATGGATGAGTGCTTTCATTCAAAGTCAAGGTGTTAAAAAAAATAGAAAAAGCTAAAAAGAATTTAGGTTGGGGGCCATAATGAGATATGATCTAATATGCTGTATGGCTTCTGATTGAGCTGAACAGTAAGAAGGCACCTTTAGATGAACTCAAATTGATAAAATTGAAGGCTTTGATGCGAGCTTAACCTGGCTTCTTTCGCATATTTTATTTTCAATTTTTGTGGCTTTCTTCTTTTTGTCTTTTCTTTCCCCTCTGTTTTAGTTTCATGAATGACTGAAATGCAGTTCATCCATAAATCTAGAGTGACCATGAGTTACTAATACTATCATTTGCAAGCAGTGAGCCTATCCCTTTGTAACAAGAAGTTTACTCAAGGGACACAGTCATTTCTTTTGAATGCAGGGATGGCCTGGTTTTGGAATGTCCTGATTGATGGCTGTATATAGCTCCTTAAGTTTGGGTTCACTTGACAGCAACATTTGTAAATTGGTGAATCTGAATTATAGTAGTCATGTTTTCTTGTGGTTGTGATAATTCTGGTGCATTCACTATAGTTTTTATATGTGATAACAAACTTGCTTGGAAAATAAGGAACAACATGCCTCTTTTCCATTCTAGCTTTTGAGCAAAGCTGAAAAAATTTCACTAAGACCTTAAATGTGTTGGCACATCACGTTGTAGTTTAGGATTTCTATCTGCTACAATGCAAATTGATGGAAGTAGTGGATGTCTATGCTTAGGATCTTCTTAATGTCCATACTGTGTTCTTCCCACGTGCCATACATTTTGATAACACTTGCCAAGCAGAGAAGTTGATGTTGCTGTGATCTACATATTTCCATGCTCATGAAATTTCTTTTTCAATCTATCTCTTACAGTTTGTTTTCATTTTCTAAATCCAGTTAATAAACCAAAGAGTGTATTTTTCAGTTTGATAATGGAGCTGAATACCATCAAAGATGCATTTGATCGTGTCACAAAGAAGCAAAAGCTGTCCTCTTCTAAATCGCAAGAAGTAATCGAACAGCTCAGCCAAGAAATAGAAGAGGCATTATTAAAACTACAATCTATCCCTGATACAACATTCCAAGCCAATCATAAATTGATACTCACTGAACTGAAAACCAAGTTGAATGAGATTGCTCCACTTGGTCAGCTGGAAGGCACACAGAAGGAACTCAATGTAGCACTGAGCAAGTACCCAAAGCTCCTCGAAAAGTCTTTCAATCCTGACATATCAAAAGCTTATAGAAATGTTGACTTCGATGCTCACACAGTTAACCAGATAATTGCCAACCATTTTTATCGGGAGGGTCTGTTTGATCTTGGCGACTGCTTTATAAATGAGGCCAAGGAAACAGAAGCCACAGCAATGAGAACGCCTTTCCTGGAAATGTATCAGATACTTGATGCCATGAGGGCTCGGAATCTAGAGCCAGCGCTGAACTGGGCTGCCACCAACCGTGACAAATTAGAACAAAATGGATCAGACCTAGAGCTGAAACTTCACCGCTCGCAGTTTGTGGAAATGCTACAGATGAGAGGAAGAGATGAAGCTCTCAACTATGCCAGAACTTTCCTAGCCCCATTCGCTTCCAACCATATGACCGAAGTCCAAAAGCTCATGGCATGTCTATTGTGGGCTGGTAGGCTCGATACCTCACCCTATTCTGAATTGCTGTCCCCATCTCATTGGGACAAACTTGTTGAGAAGCTAACCCGACAATTCTGTAACATTTTGGGACAGTCTTGCGAGAGCCCACTAAGTGTAACGATTACAGTAGGAGTCCAAGGGTTGCCGACCCTTCTGAAGCTGATGAATGTGATGACGGGAAAGAAGCAGGAATGGCAGTCCATAAAGCAGTTACTCGTGCCGATGGATTTGGATAGGGAGTTTTAGTTCCATTCCATCTTTGTATGTCCAGTGAGTCGAGACCAAGCAAGCAAAGAGAACCCTCCAATGTTGTTGTCGTGTGGGCACGTGCTTTGTAAGCAGTCGATCACAAAGTTGTCGAAGAATAACAGCACAAGGCCTTTCAAGTGTCCATACTGTCCGTCGGAGGTGGAAGTAGCGCAGTGCAGGCAGTTGTATTTCTAATGTGTATTTGTTTTGTCACATTAAAATGTACTGAAACATCATGTGTGGTGGAGACGAAGTATTGTGGTGACGGTGGTGTCATTGTGGCAAAAGCTGGTCTGTTGTTGTTGTGTACTGTTGTTAATTGAAATTCAGTGTATATAGAAATTCTTTCCACATTAATGTGATGAGTGAAAAAAAAACAAATGATGTCACCCATAAAAAGGAAGAAAAAAAACACATGATGGTTGTCTGTGCTAGCAACTTTGGGAGGTAATTTCAAGCATGGAGTTAGTAATGAATCTGAGTTTTTTAAATGCAAGTTGCTTTGAATTTATTGAGAAAGTTTAAGCGCATATAAAGTTTTACACAAATCTGATATAAAAAATAGGACTCAACACTTATGTGAGAATCTTTTATATTCCTATCGAGGCGGAAACTTTTTATTTAAAATTCAAGTCAATTTATGAAAACATGACCATACAAAGTTATACGAGAGTTTTGAGTTTGAGAAATAAGTTCAGGATATTTGGATTTGTGAAATTTATTATGAAGAGACAAGAATTTGGCAAAAAACACTGTTGAAAAAATGTCAGTGCCTTGTAAAATTTCTATTATAGAGACTTGTCTACAATAATCTTTATATTGTATGATATGATTCATATCATATATCATATCATAGTGGTGGGTGGAACATGCACAGTAACAGAATAGCAGGATGTGGCTTTTTAAGGAGTGAGGCAATGTCTGGTAGAAAATAGAAATATAAACAGTTTTCTTTGGAATTTTGACACTAAAATTGTAGTAGTAATGTAGAGAGCTGGTAAAGACAAACTTTGAACAGTAGAGAGCTGTAGAGCCACTCAAAAAACAGAAAAGCTATATATAAGAAAGAAGGTGCGCAATTTCAGGATGAAGAAATCATCAACTCTCCAAAAGTAAAACATTTCCTGACACTATCATATCCACACACATACATAATAATGTCAATCACTTTTGATGTCTTAGGTTTTTCTATGTCACACACTACTATGTTTTTTTCATCTTTTAACTCAGCAAACCTGTAGTTGGAAAAAAGCTTGGTCACTTTTATCCTGAATTTTCACAAACGTGTAACTAAAGTCATGCAAAGCATTGACTTGTTTATATTCATCAAAAAGAGTAGTTGAAGGTGTATAGAAACCAAATACAGAGAATTGTGGCTCATTTTATATTTCTACTATTATTGAGTTGGAGGTGGGTTTGGGAAAATATCACCAACTAAAATTACTATTGGCATATTGAGGATTTCTTCGCCCCCATTATCATTCAAATTGACAGCTTGATTGAATATTTTGACAATTTTAAACCAATGAATTGGGTGCCTTAGAAATGCACAATGAGAAAGATCATCCATGAACTAATTTTTTATTTTTATCTTTTACAATTTCAAAGGAAAAAGCTTATTATTTATTTCAAAATTTGACTCAACTTACAAATTAGAGGAATGGATGTTTTTATTCTAAATCATATTTCACAAATAAAAAAAAAAAAAAAAAAATTAAACTAAAAAAATGCAAATAAAATGGACAAGTGCAAATAGGCGAGTTTATAAATTGGGCTGGGTTTCTTTCCAGTTTGTGATTAAACCGGAGGGTATTGTTGGGCCCATGGAGACCTATCACGGGTCACGTTTTGATAATCCGAATAGTTTGATGTGGAGAACTCGTCGAGTATTATATGTCTATAAAAAAGCACTTTTATCGGATATCGATAGTTATCTTATCAAATCAGATTTCTGTCAACCGTTTATTTTTTCACCGTTCATTTTTTTTTAATTCAAAACTGATTTGATCACGTAATTATCAATATCCAATTAATGTAATTTTTTACAAACATATAATACTCGACGAATTTTACACATTAACGATTTAAATTTTTAAAACAAAATCCGTAATAAATCTTCACAAACCTAATACTATCTTCCAATCCGTGATTAGGCTGGAAAAAAGCCAATCCTTATAAATTTTAACCTGCAAACTAGCTAAGCTGCCCAACCCAATCCACTTACTTTCTCAAACTACACGTGTCCGTTTGGGTTAGCTCGGGTTGACCCGATAGTCAATTTTTTACATCCCAACAGAACACTACTGATGTATGAGGGGAGAAAAAAAATAAAATAGAAAACAAAATATATATATATATATATGCACAATTGAATGGTCCACAATACTAAAGCGTCTTGCTTGCTTAAGAGTAGAAAATTGAAATGGTCTGGTTAGCACATGCCTAACTGGATCATGTCTCTATCAATTTTGTCAATTGTCAGTTTTGAGTGTGGATATGGCTTTGAATTACTCTTCCAAAGTTTTATTAATTTTTGCCCAACTTTTGAAATTTATAGATTAGAATGTTTTTGACGTGGCCCTCCTGCTGCTTAATGCAATTCTGATAATAGAAATAGAGTTCTAAAACAAATTTTTTTGAAATAAATTATCAGTAAGTCTTAATAGTTGAATTTAATTCACATCAAATCTTATTAAAAATCGTTGCTAAAAATAATTTTCTGTAACAATTTTTTATATATCGATAAAAATTAATAATTAATAAAAAATTTTGTCACGGTTTTTATAAATTGTCGCTAAAATTTATAATTAGTGACTTTTTTTGCGATGAAATTTTCAAACTGTTGCTGAAAGTTAAAAATAAATGAATTTTTTGTGACAATTTTTTTAAATTGTCACTAAAACTTATAATTTATGACATTTTTTATAATAAAATTTTCAAACTGTCGCTAAAAATTAATAATTAGTGCCATTTTTAATAGTGTTTAATAAAAAATGCTATTAATTCTCATAAGACCTATTAGATAATAAGTTCTTTTATCAGGATATATAACTAAGTTTCCCAATTTTTTTTAAGCTAGATTTGCATTCATCTAAAATGATTTATTATGTAAACATGTCAAATGCAGCATATTTTGAAACCAGATAAATTTATGAGTATGAATCGAATTCAAGCTGATAAGCCTATGCGTACTATAAAAACTAGGGCAAAT
Source organism: Camellia lanceoleosa (assembly GCA_025200525.1). Classification (NCBI taxonomy): domain Eukaryota; kingdom Viridiplantae; phylum Streptophyta; class Magnoliopsida; order Ericales; family Theaceae; genus Camellia; species Camellia lanceoleosa. The sequence goes on along the minus strand of CM045758.1, from coordinate 181,563,531 downwards.
TACAAACACCCCCTCGAGGTTTGATAAAAATACATATTCTCCCCTGAGGTTTGAGAAATTACAAATTGCCCCCTGAAGGTCAAATTTTCATAACAAATCAGGAGAAATTAGGGGGGAATCTGTATGAAAATAAAAACCTCAGGGGGCAATTTGTTATGGAAATATAAACCTCAGGGGGCGGGATGTAATTTCTCAAACCTCAGAGGGGAATTTGTATTTTCACCAAACCTCGAGGGGGGTGTTTGTAATTTGCCCTAAAAACTAAGTTATTTTAGTTTGAATCGATTAAAATTTGTTTGAGATCACCTTCAAAAATAAGAAAAATAGATTTTAATATAATTTGGAATGCTGTTTTTAAGTTAAATTTAAATAATTTGCTACTTCCCTCAATTTGGCTATTTCAAATTTTTTTATTTTACTTATTATTTGTTCTGGGAGGGGTTATTTTTGTATCTAAAACATGTTTAAAATGATAGATCGACATTCAACTAAAGTTTTTAAATATGCTTATTAAATTTTTTTTCACACATTTTAAATTTTTTTTTAAAGAAAATTATAATTTTTTTTTTTTTTATAAAAATTTGACCATTGTAACAAAATAAACTTTGAATTTTTAATTTTATCAATTTAAAACCTAAAATTCTAATTTGTTTTAATATAAAGTGTTTGTCTATTTTCGTTGAGTAAAATCAATAAAAAATTATTTTTTTAAATATTAAACTCAATGAAAAATGATATTCTAGATATTTTATGTATAGATTGTGTTTAATGGTTAAAATAATTTTTTTTTTGTCAGTTTTATTTAACAAAAATAGGTGAATGATTTAGATTGAAAAGAAATTAAAAGATTAGGATTTAAATTGAAAAATTAAAAATTTATTTTGTTAAAAGACTCAAACTATTCTTTTTTCTTTTTTTTTAGTACAAGAATCTATAATGTATATAGCAGGCATAGAAAAAAAAGAAAAAAAAGAATTAACGAATGTATTTAGAGACTCTTGCAGGCATATATAAAGTTGTATATATAGCTTTTTAATATAATTTTCAATTTATATAACATTCCTACGTGTAAATTGATAGTGAAACAATCTAGGTCTCTGTTGTGGATATTCAACGGGGGAAGGAAAATGAAGGGATGAATATCTATGGAGATAACCACCGGGTTGGTGGTTTGGTGGAGGAAGTATCTTTCTTACAAGCGTGACTAGGTTTGACTTTTAGAGGGAGTGAAATGTTAGGCAGTTTTAATAATTTTCTGTGAAAATCTTATTATGAATTTCATTTTGTTATTCAATTGAATCTTGAGTTTGTTTATGATATATGATTGAACTCCGTTGATACTTTAGTAGTGTGTCCTTTTCTATGAATTAAGTTAAATCAAGTTGACAACTAATTATCCGAGCTTAAAGGTATAATGATGACTTGTTAGATTATTTTTTTTCCGTTTAAAAAATAAAAGGATAACTATGGAGATAAGTGGGGCCCTTTCCATTGCACTAAACCTTGATAATGATACCCATTGGTCCATTGTCATATTAATCTATTATTTGATACATCCCCTTCCTCCCATAGTTTGAATTATCTTCTCTTTCCTTTGCATCCAAAAAAGTAAGAAGCTAAAAAGTAAATTATCTTCACTTTTTTCTTTGGCCATGTTTAGGCCTCGTTTGGGAACAGGTTAATTTAGTAATTTTTTAGTTATTTGGCTAAAATAGTCACTCAAAAAAACTAGTATGTTTGGGATGACTTTTTTTTTTTTTTTTAAAAAAAAAGTAGAGAGAAAAGAGAATCTTTGACTTTTTGGTATGGGTTGTTGGCTTTTTGGCTAATTTAGTAACTTTTTGACTTTTTAACTAAAAAAGATAGTTGCCAAACGAGGCCTTAATATCCTGAATTAATTGACTGCACGTTAATTTATATTTGTTTTGGAGATTAATACCTACCATTACGATACTCGTTGTTAGAAAGTCACTTTGAAAAGTTAAAAAAAAAAAAAAAAAAAAAAAAGTGGCAAAATTTTAAAAATATCATTAAATAGATGTATTTCTAGGAATAAAATAATTGGATGCCATAATAAGCAATTTTATCATAGTTTTGGAAGTCCAAGTAAGAACTTCTTTTTCTTTCCTTGCTTGAGTGATATTTATTTATTTAGCTTTTTATTAAAAAGTATTCTAAACCACTTGTTAATAAAATTGAAACGACTATATATTCTTTATAAAAGTGTCTTATAAAAATATATAATTATTTTAAGTTTTGTTTACAAATGCTCCTAGAAGATTAGTTAACAAGATCCATCAAGAATTTGAATTGCATTGAGTAAACAAAATTTTTGTTTTAGAAATCTTGTTAACGAGTGTTCTACACATTTTTATAAAGAATGTATAACTATTTCAACTTTTTTACCAAGTATACTTGAGACACTATGGTGAACACATTTTTTGTTTCTTTGTTTTCACTAAAATTTAGGGGTTGTTTGGGGTATCTTAAATAAGTGCATTTTTTGAATTTTTGGACTAAAAAATTAAGGAAAAAAAATATGATTGTTTGGGTTAACTTTTTGACTTTTTACAAAAAATTGTGTATTAAAAAATTGTATAAATTAGTGTATAGGAGAAGATAAGGATAGTAAGCAATAGATTGTACAGTCTGGGGAGGGAATTGGTGATAAGAAATAGTTGTCTACTTTTCGGGCATTGCATTAGACGGTGCTTTTCAGTCCGTGGGAGCCATCATGGATCCCGTTCTGATAATTTGAACCGTTCAATGTGTAGAATTCGTCGAATACTATATGCTTGTAAAAAATCATGTTGATCGGATATCGATAGCTATCTAATCAGATTAGTTTTTTTTCAACCGTCAACTATAACACCATCTATTTTTTCATACAAAATTGATTTAATCATGTAGTTAGCGATATCTGATCAACGTGATTTTGTACAAACATATAATACTCGACGAGTTTTACATATTGAACGGTTCAAATTATCAAAATGGGACCTGTGATGGGCCCCTATGAGCTGAACAAACTTTATTGTTTCTGCACCCCGTCTGTGCAATTTTTCCAAATCATTTTAGCAACTTAGCGATAGTCTATGGGATGGTTCAGACTGTGTTGTAATAATTTGTGTGTAAAATTAATCTCTTTTTTTTTGTGAATAGTGATAACTTTTTAACTTTTTTTAGCAACTTTTTGAATTTTTTTGGGTATTCCAAACTAGCCCTTAGTTTTCAAACTCTGTTTTCCTCACTGTTAAAAAAAAAAAAAAAAAAAAACTCATCTTTCCTCTTTGTTCTGTTTTCACCTAATTTTATTAGCAACTCTGATTTGTAGCTCGAATTCGGAGGCTCGAATTTGGCTCAAATTCGGAGAAGAAGAAGAAGAGAAGAAAGAGGAGGAGGAAGGAGAATTGGAGAGGAGGGGGCCATCAAAATCGATCTAGAGGAGGCGGGGCTGCGACGATCGGAGCTGCTGTGACGATCGGCGGCGGCGGAGGCACATGAGGGGCCCTTCTCTCCTCTCCTCTCTCTTTCTCCCTCTCTCCTCCTCTTTCCCTCTGTTCTTCTCTTGTGTTCAATGAAGAAGAAGAAGAAAAGAAAGAAAGAAAAGGAAGAAAAAGAAAAAAAAGAAGAAACAATCGCAAAACGACTCGTTTTGCAATTCGAGCCAAAATTGGGTCACTTTTTTCAAGCTATCAGTCATTTTTCTTTTATCAGTTAGACAAGCATTGATAGAAAACGATGAGCACAAAGTAGGAGCATTCAAATTATTTGTGGAACAACTTATTTTTTAATTTTTTTTTATTGGTTTTTTCAATCCAAAACAAATTGAGCAGTATGCTAATCTCAATCATTAGTACAACACCCACGTAAAAGCACAAAATTTAAGTAAAATTTACAGTTATCATTGCTATTGGTGAAGTAACCATACCTGTAAAGAACAAAATAAATAAAGCAATTTCACACACACACAAGGTTAAAAGGTTTGGTAAACGTGCTCATGGAGGTAAGTGTAACATTAATTGCCATTAATTAGATGGTGAAAACAAGAACAAAGTTATGAAATGACTCAAAGTCAACTTCACTAATAAAGACTAAAACTTTCTACTTAAAGAAATTAACACATTTTGTCATTAACAAACTTTTAAGAAAAGGCTAAGCATACTTATACCAAGGATAATGTAAGTGTAACATTAATCGCCCATGTGATATTGCCCCAAAACAATTCAATCACGTCAATACCTTATGAACAATAAATAATTGCTCCATAATTAAATATAAAATGAGTCACAAAAAATACAATGATAAGTTAAGATTTAATCCATGTCTTTCATTTTAATTTTTTGTGAATTATTCTATAATTCATTTTATATTTTAATATTATTGGGATAAACACCGTATCAATCTAAAGTGGATTGAACAAAATATATTAGATCTTGATATAATTTTAGTTTTCAATTTTTGAAAAAAAAAAATTAATATTTAAAAAGTATGGAGTGTAACACATCAAATACTATTCAAGCCAAATCATAAACAACAATGATTCATCTCACTAAAAACACCACCACTAATAGCACTAATGCATTAAAAAAGTTAAAAAAAAAAAAAATACAACTCCAAGACCAAAACATTACATCATTACAGGCAAAACCCACTGCCACCTAATTAGTGGGAACACTAATTAGTGCTCCCAAGCATTTTTCAATCATAAAAGCAAATAGCTGACAAATTTTATTTATTTATGTGTTCTTCTAATCAATGAATAGTAATCATTTGGGAATTGGCATTATCTTGTCCTGCTGAACACCATGCCTCACCACAACCCACCACTTTCTCATTTAGGAACAGCCAAACCCCAACAATAGCTCTCACCTCCCATTATAATAATACAAATCAACTAAACACACACCCAACATACCATTACCATAACAAATACATTACAAATGCATTTTCTGTCTTTTTTATCTTCCCATTCTTCTCTAACAAAATCATTACAACCCCAACTCAACAAACCCACCCCCACACAACAAAACAAAAACAAAAAAGAAAGAAAACAAAGCTACCATCTTCTCCTTCCCACCCCACCCATCATTCTCTCTTTCCCTTTTTTTCCCCCCAAATTTGTATTCCCCTAACACTGCACAAAGTATGTATAGTTACTTATTGAAAATTAATTAAAAAAAAGAAGAAAAAACAGCAAATCAATAGAACAGCGAAAAGATTATATACTTTAGATTTTTAAAAAAAAAATTTGTGATGCCATTATGATACACATGATGGACTCATGCACAAGAATAATTTACACCATGCCTATAGAAAACTTATACCACCATAAAATAAGAATATTTTTTAACAACACTGAAATACAATTTCTAAAAAAATATAAATAAATAAGTACTTATTGGAGTGTTTTGAAAAATAGGTTAAAAATTAATTTTTTTTGTTTTTTTTTTAAAACAGTATAAAAATTGACTTCTAGCCCGATGTCAAAATAAACCATTACCGTCCACATAGATATTTAGTTGTAAAAAAACAATAAAAACGAAAAAATATTTCAGTTATTTGGTGATATAAAATGAAGGATGAAAAAAATTGATTATATTTAACAATTTTCAAATAAAGACAAAAGCACAGAACCCCCCGCACTGAACAATCAGTCAATCGGCGTGTGGGTGGGTTCCCTGCCCCGCACCCTCTCTCTCTCTCTCTCTCTCTCTCTCTCTGCAGAAAGTCGGGTACTGTTTTGTCTCATTTTATTTATTTTATACAGTACAAATTTTCATTTTCTCTATATTACCAGATTAATTAATGATAATAGTAATTTTTTAGAATCTCGCATTTTCGAAGCCGTGCAAGTCGCTCACTCTATTCAACGACTTCCTCATTATAGCCACTTTAGCCAATCTCTCCGCGGCTCTCCAAGCCGATGTCGGCGTAAGCGGCTCACCCTTCTCATCTACCAATGCAGCCACAGCAGCAGGGACGACCTCCCGCTCCGTCATATTTGTCCTCGTCGTCCTCCTCCTCCGCCGTTGGATCTCCTCAGTCTGCTTCTGTCGCCGCAACTGGATCTCAGACAACTCGGCTTCCAAGCCACGGATAAACTCATCAGCCGAAGCCGACTTAGACTGCATCAAGAGAGCTCGAGCTGAGGAGAGCATGTTGTGCGCCCCTGCGACGTCGTTGCGTTCAATCAAGCGGTGGGATTCAGCTACGGCACGCGTTGTGAAGAAGAGGCTTCTCAGCTGTTCGATGCTGGGAGTTGATGATCGGACGGCGTGGGGCCTTGGTACCAACAGAGCTTGCTCTTTCCCATAGATAAGCTCTTGAGTTGATGGGTCTTTGTAGCAGCATCGGACGGACAGTACGTGGTGGGCCCCTATAGCAGATGATGGAACCTTCAATTCAATCAAAACCTCTCTCTCTTCCTCAGCGTATAGATCCCCGAGCCGGATTGAACCGGATCCGAGAGAGGTGGGCCGGCCCGAGCAAGAGTAGACCGCCCTGATCTCCGCCGGAGCTGAACCGGACGCGAACCCTAGCTGAAGCCGGAGATCTTGAGCCACGACGCTTAACAAACCGCCCACGCATTTCGCGAAGGCGTCGTCGGAAGGAGCGTGACTATACGCGCCGCCTTGGCCGAATCCGACTGAGTGTACAGGAATCTCAACGTGAGCAAAGCGAGTTGAGCACACAACGGATGGTTGGGATTTCAGATTGGCAGAGTTGGTAGCGGAGGACTGCCCATCGTGACTGTCCGATAAGAGCATGATGCTTGCGACTGGATTTCTCTCCCGGCGATCTTCGAGAACCTTCCCGGCCTTCTTCAGCGCGTCGCTGGGACTCGACGTGCCTTGGCTGAAAACAATGGCGTCCACGATGCGACGGGCCGTTAGCCGGCCGTTCGTCGTCATTCTCCTCAGCGACAACAGCCTTTTCGAGCTCGCAGCGAACGCTACAATGGAGAGCCGATCCGAGGAGGAGAGAGACGATACCACCAATCGCATTGCGCGCTTCATCATCTGCACTTTCTCAGCTGTCATGTTCCCGCTAACATCAAGCACCGTCACCAAATCAATCGGAACACGACGATCATTCTTCGCCGGCAACGCCGGAGCTTTAAGCTTCAAGACTATGGCGTACGTCTCGTAACTCCGTCCTACCGATACAACCGCCGCTTCCGGCAACAACATCACCTCCACATTTCTGTAACTCGAAGTAGGCTGTTGAATTGGACTACCATTCGTGTTGACGCAAAATCCTTGAAACTCTTCGACTCCGTGTTCGTTTTCGTTGTCATTGTCTTCGTCCTCATTTTCTTCAGCTTCTGGAATTGGATTGAACCGAGACACTGATTTGGGAGACATCAATGGCTCATCATCGTTGTAAACCTTCAAATCAGACCTGGCGTATTGCTTTCTTTCGTTCTTCGCTCTAACATGTACTGGCTCTACTGGTTCTTGCTTCTTCTCTTCGACTTGTGGTTTCTGATTGTTGTTGGTGGTGGTGGTGGTCAATACAGGTAACTCTTTCCAGTTGGAGCCGCACACAGGGCACACAAGGCAGCCTTGCTTATTGATGTGCGTGACGATGCAGGGAAAGTGAAAGCTATGAGAGCACTCCGCCGTGAAAATGGCGGTCCCTTGACCTGTCTTCACGCTCTGCAAACATATTCCACATCTACTCTGCTCACAAAAAGGTCACACAGAGAGAGGGAAAGCTTTTTAAAGTCAGAATTTACTCATCACTTTTCGAAAATCTTTTTCTTGCCAAAATTCCACTGTGCAAAGTGTCGAAAAAGGAGAAATCATATATAATGGAAGCAGCACATTAGTAGTATATCAATACTTACTTTGTAGAGACGCAAGCTCGATTTGAGTACGGAGAAAGTTGAAGGTGATCGAGGAGAAGATGGAGTAGAGCGCTGGAAGAACCTGGGGCTGTTTTTGGTCTTGCATTGGAGCTTAGGGGTCTCTGGAACTGATTACGTCAGAACAGTCGCTGTTGTCACAGTCCGGCACCAGAGGCTAAGGCTTGGAACGGTCAATTGAGGTACGGATGGATTGGAGAAGAAGCCGAATTTGGAACCGAGTTTGGGGGTGGGATTGGTGTTGGTGTTGGTGTTGTTGTTGCTAGGTTCTTGCTGCTTCTCCTTGGGTAGCTTCGACTCTCCATGTCGGGAAATGGATGTACAAAATGCTCTTCGCCATCCAAAAACCATTTTTTCAAGTCTCTGTAAGTAAACTCAAACCCACAATTTCTCTGCTACTCTGTTCTCTCTCTCTCTCTCTCTCTCTCTCTCTCTAATTTTATAAACACACTTGTGTGCTTGTTTTTATGGAATATGATCTGGTATTGGAGACGCCATATTGATTGACAATGGTTCGCATACAGATAACAATTGATTGCAAGAAAAAGAATATATATATATATATATCCTTCTATTTTCTGTGAGGATAGATAGGTGGATAGAGCCAGAAAGATCTCTGCAAAAGCACTCTCTTTCTATCTCTATGGCTATGCTGCAAAAGGGTCCAAAGTCTCTCCCTCTCTCCAAGAGTTGTTAGTCTCCATATTACTTATATTTGAGAGAGGGGGGGAGGCTTTTTACGAGGTGGAATATTTTAATTTGAGATGCTAGAAATTTTTAAATGTTTTATTAAATGTTTATAAGATTCACTAGAGATTTACCTGGCGTGAATTTTATGAATATTTGATAAAAATATTAATAAAATATTTAAAAATTTTAATATTTTTTTTGTTTTAAAATAATAGTTTTTTTTAGAAAATTTATTTTTTTATAGTATAATTATTGTATTTTAAAAATATTAATTTTTCAAAATTATCTTTTGATAGTATATTTTTTTAAGAATATCAATTGTTATAATTGTACTTTTTATGTTGTTAATAAATTTAAAATATAACAAAATAGAAAATTTATATTGTTTTAATTCTTAATTTTTAAAAATAGACTAATATTTTAAGGTTATGAAAAATAAAATAAGAAATTAATATTTTAAGATAGAAAAAATATTTATTTTTTTAATTTTAAAATTAAAAAAGGGGTCGGGGTTTTTTTTTTTTTTTTTTTTCCCGGGGGTGACCGGCAAATGTAGGTTATCAGTTTTCACACTTGTGGGGTAGTAAGTCAACGGGGTCGGCTTTTTGCCTTATCTGCTGTAACTTTCCCATTCCAACGTTATGGACACCGACCCCTGCTGCACCTGCACAGAGATCTCCAAGGCAATAGTGCCCTTGTTAAGGGCACCCCACCCTTTCGCCTTACGCTTCGCTTGCCACCCCTACCCACTGCAATCCTCTCTCCGTTCAAAAATCCTCTTTACATATGCCTAGTTTGGAACAGATATTTAAATTTTTTTTTTATTAAAATATGATATAAAAAAATTAAAATGTTTGAAATAATTTTTAAATTTTTTACAAAAAAAGTACAAAAAGTAGAGAGAAAATAAATCTTTGATTTTTTAGTATTAGTTGTTAGATTTGTAATTTTTTTAGTAATTTTTTAACTTTTAAACTAAAAAGTGATATTACCAAACGATACCTAAGTTTATTATGTTGTTTCTAAATACTAACAATTATTAAGTCATGTTTTATATTATCACATTTTAAAATTTTTAATAATCTTACGATTAATAGTGTTTTGCAAAGAGACAAAAAAAAGAAAAGTTATATCCAATTATTTATTTATTTATTTATTTGGCTTAAATCATTCACAATTAAATCATGTTTAATGATTTTGAATGTTTTATAATAAAGAGTAAAGAATGTTTTGTATTCAATTGTTTTTTGGTTAAAAGGAAAATAACACAGAGTTAAACTATTGGAATACAAATTTTTTTATCGATTTGTTTTAAAATACTCACAACTATTAAGTCATTTTTAATATTGTCACATTTTAAAATTATTATTGATAGAATGGTTATAAAATTTCCTACAGTTTGTTTCAACATCCTCATAATTATTAAATTATATTTTAAGGCTAAAGTTTGGAATGTTTAAGAAAAGTCAAAAAATCAAAAAGTTACTATCCTATTTAAGTCACATCATCACATCATTTCTCCACCACATCACTTTAAATCCAACCTATATTTTATAAAAAGTCAAAAAGTGTACTTATTTAAAACATTCCAAACAATCTCTAAATTTATCACATTTTCAATTAATATAAATTTTTTTTTTTTTACCCCTTTATCTCCAAGAAGTTTTTTTCCTTCTTTTTATCATTGTTACACACTCACGTGACTCTTCCGTTTTATATTGATCAGACACGTGACTTACATAGCGGGGTTTTTTTTGACTACTGTTGTTGCTGCGCCTTCTCTCTCTCTCTCTGTGCCTGAATTCTGATGCAATGATCTTATCCGTTGATTTGGTATCTTGTTGATTTTAACGAGAGAGATGAGATCTTGACGATGCTTTGGTTTGGGGAGGGTCAAGTTAGTCAATTCAAACATTTGAGATTGCATTATTAAATGGTTGGAGAGAGGGGATGATAAAATAACGGTTACCATGATGCTACTTCACAATTGGTACTTTGATTTCTGCCATTATGAGGTTGCTTGATGAATTCAACAGTCAATGGTCAAATACCAATTATATACAAAACCACATTAATCACTATTCTGCATTTAAGAGGACAGGATAGGGTGCATAATACTACTACTTTATGATTTTTTTAAAAAAATTTAAATATTGCATTATTTTTAATGCATCCTGATTGAGCTTATAAATTCTTCTTTTTAAAATTTTTCTTTCACATATGTAACAATTTTCTTTTGTGTGTGGCAAAGTTTGCATAAATGTATGGTTGTTTTTTTGAGGTTGAGCTACAGGGACACCCTCATTGAATTGTTTGTAAGCATATAATTTAGAAGTTTGGAGGCTGGAGATGGGTATTTGGTTTTTTTTTTTTATTTATAAGAATTTATTTCTTTCTTAAAAAATAATATATTATATTGTGTACTAGTCAAATAGTTCAATCAATAAAAAAAGCTTCAGACTTGTAGTTAGGGATTCTCAAATGGCATGCAAACAAAAAACTTAATATTACCCAATCTGACCAACCCATTCCATGGACTATCCTAACCCGCTTGAGTGTCCAGTCCGTCGCAACCCATAAAAGATAATTTAAAACTTTGGACAAAGGTTTGTAACGCGAGCTATTTTTTTTTTATAAAATAATTAATATTTTAATTTTCAAAATCTATATAATCTTACTCCAATTCCTCTAAAATCTAAATAATTTTACTTTAGTCCCCCTTTACACAATTTTTGTGTCCGCCGGTACGCCAACTGTCCAATCTATAAGCCATCCATTTACTAATATCATCAATTTATAACTAAGACCATTTTAATTTTTATAGTGTCTCCTTCATAACATAATCATAATGGTTTATAATGAATTTTTTTTTGTAGTGTCTCCTTCATTTCACTTAATAAGTCTAAGATCTAAACATGGCATGAGGAAAATGAAAAAATAAATAAAAATTTAATTATTTTTGTTGTTTAGTTGTTTTAATTAATAGCATTTCTCTTGTGAACAGGGGGGGCATAATTATCAGAGTGGAGGTGAACATCAAACCCTTCCAAAGCTTGACTGGCGTGGACCATAGGTTATCAAAATCAATAATCTAAATTTTCCTTTGTACAATTTGATTCCCAGCAACAATGAAAAATGAATAAAAAAAAGGTTGTGCCACTTTCATGTACCCTAATGGTGTGACATTTTACATTTGATTAATCAATGGGCAAACATGGTCCCAATCGGACTAATATTATGATGCTCTCCATCTCTCCATAGTTTATTTTTAATTTAATTAATCTTATTGGCAATAAGTGATAGAATGTTGGTTATTTCAAAGTTTAAAAACGGTCAGATCATCTTTGTTGTAGGCTCATTTTCTTTTGAAAACATATTATTTTAATAATTTTTTGATTTTTTATAAAAAGATATGCAGAAAAGTAGATAGAACGATATGACAACTTATAATAATTTTCTAATTTTTTGACTAAAATATGTTGTCTCCAAATGAGGCCTCAGTTTCAATTCAACTATGTTATAAGTATAAAAGATTTTTACAAAATGAAAATATATAAATGTAAGATCAAATGTTAATTTCAAATGCAGGATTCATTATATGTTTGACTCATCATTTATCTCATCACATCTATTTCTCATTATGTAAAAATTGACCAATTTGGTTCATGAGATAGTGAAATGATCATAGATTTTAGAGTTCGAGTTAATGGAGCGACTATAGCCCATTGTAATTTAATTTACTAACCCACTAACATCTTATCATTTAACAAATAAAATGTGAAAATTATTTGTGCAATTAGATTTATTCATATCGATTTACATTAAAGTATTCTTAAAGCAAGAAGGCTAATATCAACAGATTTTATACAGTTAGAAATATCTCATTTTTGTTTAGTTGGCTTCATAGGTTTTACAATGGGTCTTATTTCAATAATTTCAGTAACTTTATCGTACACACTTGTGTAAAAGTTATTTACGGAAAAAATCAAACTATACTCATGTAAAAATTGATTTTTATATGATTTTATCATGTTTCTTTTGAAAAATGGACACTCAAATCTAAGCCATACATAGTGTCAATTTTTCAAAAGACAAATTTGATAAACTCATGAGATTGTGATCATCAACCTAATTCGATTTTATATTTTTATTTTATGGATTGCCAGGGACATATAAATAAACAACCTAAATTATGAGTAAAGTTAGTGGTGGGACATCAAAAAATCTAGTTGGATAGATAGAAATCAAACATTTTTTCAGCTGAATGTCCATATCAATAAATAAAAATAAAAATCTCTCACACTTTGCTAGTCTTATAAGTTATATGTACAAATAAACTAGGTTAAATAATATCCTATCAATAAAAATAAAAATAAAAATAAAAATCTAGTTGAAATAATATCCTTGTTCATGTACAAAAAAGTTATTTTCTTATAAATCAATTAGGCTAGATAGGAGTGCTCAGGGGATATTCCGATCCATTCAAATTAACCGAACCGATCCGCTGTATTTTGGACGGATGCGTGATGACCAGAGGACAGTTGCGGATTAGTTTTTTTTAATCCGCCTAGTTTTGGACGGATGGTGGATTTGAGATTCCTTTAGCCGCAATCGAACTGCTAAACTACAAGCACCCATAGTAATTTGTAAGACTTTGTATTTTTAATTTGTTTAGATATTCTGTTTGTGTTTTCAATTGAAAAAGAATTTAGATATTCTGTTGTGTTTTCAATTTGATGATAAAAATAAAAATAAAAATCTAGTTGAAAAAGAGTTTTGTTTAGATACCATTTTATCAAATGACAAGTGTTAATATTTGGTATTTTTGTGTGGAAAATAAAGTTTAATTTTGTCATTTAAAAAAAATCAAATTAAATAGTTTTTGAATAAAAAAAAAGTAATGAAATAGTTTTGATAATGTATGATTTTCTTATATGTATTTATTATTGGTATTTAACAATTTACTCGATAATCTTTTGGTTATATTGAGTTGGATTGTTATCTTAAAAAAATGTTAACAAATTATTGTATTATGTTCAAAATTTATAGTAAAAGTTTAAATTGTCAAACCGATTCGCATCCATCTGCCAATCCGGCAGACGGATGCGAATTGATTTTTTTCAATCTACTAATTCGACGGACGAATAGTGAATTAGAGATTTCTCGACCCCAATGGAACCGTGAGCCCACCTAACGCTAGATTAATTGGCTAAAATTCATTAATCATATTTGGATGTTTTTCTTTTTTAATCCATATATAATATTATAATAAAATAATTACTTTCAATTGTTTATAAATAATGTACAATTATTTCAAGAGGTAATGAACAATTATTTTAAAGATATTTGTTAACAAAATAATATATATGAAAAATGTTTCAAGGCTCTAGAGTGAGAGCTAGAGCTGCTCTAATAACGTGGCAATTGTGTAGGTCCTACTTTGATGTGATATTTTGACTTAATTTTGTTTTTTGTTTTGTTTTTTTTTTTTAATTTGCCAGCTCAGTAGAGTTTTGTTTAGAATTTTACTTTTAAAGCTATCAATCATTGCTGTATATATGTATAATTTTTTTTTGTCTTGGAATAATAGTTTCTTTTGAAAAATTCAAAAAAAAATTTTGTGTATAATTATTACATTTTTAAAATATTGATTTTTTAAAATTACCATTTGGTAGTATTGTTTTTGAAAATATCAATTATAATAATGGTACATTTTGTGTTATTAACGAATTTAAAAGAAGTGCAAAACAATAAATTTATATTATTCTATTATTTATTTATTTTTTCAAAAATAATATTTTAAAAGAATAAAAAATAAAATAAATGATTATTTTGAGACAAAAAAGATATATTTTTTTGAATAATGCTATATGCACTAATTAATATACTAATTAATGTACCAATTGATAATGTGACATAATTTAAATTTTTTTTGATATTTATAAACTAATTAATACCTTAATTAATAAACTATATTAGAGATCTCAAAAATTTTAACAAATATTTTATATGAGTGTGAGATTGACACATATATATAGTTAGCAATGTTAGGTATCATGAAAAGTCTTTCATGAAAATAATCATGAAAGATTTGTGACATTTAGATTACACTTAAAATAAAATATTATACACTAATCAAAGTAATCTAAAAATCACAAATTTTTCATGATCATTTTCATACAAAATCTTTCATAATCCCTAATATTTCTCTATATATAATATTTCTCTTAATTAATACACGTAACACCATCCTTTTTTTTTTTTTTTTTTTTTCTTTACCTCTTTTTGGGTCCCATCTCATGCATGCATTGCATGAGCAAAATGGTCAGTGATTGGTACCTTCCCCAAAGGGTAGCCCAGCATAGCATCCCGAACGGACGTTCTGATTTGATTTGACCGTTGACAGTCTGACTTCAGAGGCACTCACGTGCTTCTTGGCTTCTCCCTAACTCCGTTAATTCTTATTTCACGGTGATATCCATGTTGAGGGTGTTTGGAAACATGAATTTTAAAATAGTCAATAAAAATAAAATATATTAATATAATTGATAAAATAAAATATTATATTTAAATTATAATTATTTTTTCACAAAATTATCAAGTTAATTACAAAAAAAATTCAACTATCATCCTAAACATAACTTTTTTAACTAAATTAAAAAACTAAAAAAATCAACTAAAATAGCCAAGCTCATAAAAGAATCCATTGTAGCTCATTATTTGTTGTTTATTTATTTATATGATTGTTTTAAGTATGACTTATAAGTTAATATTTTTATTTATTACAAAAAGATTTATAAAAAATAATGAAATAATATGACATAATAAGTCAATCAATTAATTTTTTTAATTTATCCCAAATTTATTTATTTACACATCTTATTAATAAGTATCTTTGTGAAATTGTGACATAAAAAAAATAATAATTACAGACAATTTGCACTAATTTTAAAGAATTTTTTTTTTAAAAAAACAAATCGATAGTTTCTAATGCATTTTGCATCCAAATCTTTTGCATATAACCTCTCATTCTCTATTTAAACGGTAAAAATCCATAGTAATAAAAACTTAGACTTACAATAAATTTATTATTTAATAAGTCCTATAATAATTAATGATATTTTTATTAAATACAATAAAAAAAAGTTATTAATTATTAATTTTCAAAGACAATTTAAAAATTGTCCTAAAAATTTCACTAATTATAAATTTTAGCAACAGTTTAAAAAATTTGCTATAGAAAAATATCACTAATTGTAAGTTTTGGCTACAATTTATAAAAATTATGATAAAAAGTCACTAATTGTCAATTTTTAACGACATATAAAACATTGTCACAAGAAAATATTTTGAGCAACGTTTTTACTATAACCATTTTCAATAGGATTTTATAAGAATTAAATCAAATTATTAGGACATATTGATAATTTGTCCTAATAAAAAAGAAAGAAAGAAATAACTCAAAAAATTGACCTAGACTTTAGGAGAAATGCCGAATATTTCAACCCTGTGTGTAGGGTTGATTTGATAATAAATTTTTTTTTTGGTTTAAATTTATCCTTTTAAGATAAAATTGTTGCTAAAAATATTGATGCATTTGACAAATGTTTAAAAAGTTAATTATTTTTTAGAAAAATTCATGTGAAGTCTAGAATTTTTTTTTTCTTATTGAACTATTTTTTAGATTTTAAATATATTTTTTATAAATTTTTTGGATTCTTAGAAAAAAAAAAAAGGAAAAAAATGTTTATCATTTGCCAAACAGAGTGAATCCTATTAAAAAAGTCCCCCCCCCCCCCCCCCATCTGTTAGCTAAATAAATTGGTTCCCATCTGTTAGCTAAATAAATTGAAACCAAACATGCAAACTGATTTTGGCTTAAATAGTTTGAAGTGATTTTTTTTTTGGCTCTCCAAAATCAAACAGAGTCTTAATTTACTTCTCATAAACTTTTAATGTGATATTTGACTGACTGGAAATTTATTATCCACACCGCCAAAAAAAAAAAAAAAAACCATGTATGAATGTTACTTACATATTCGATTTAACGAATACGTCAACTTTTAGCTAATAGTTATAACACATTTATATAATATATTATACAACAATGATAGAGATCACTAATTTTGGAGTTCTAAAAGACTACTAATGACATGACACTCAATAAAAAAAGAAAAAAAATACAACACCAAGGTCAAAATATCAAATCTGGCGCAGGTCGTGGAGGAAGTGTTGACGGTTGAGCGCATTCTTAAAAAATATGAATTAGCTTCAGGTCAGCAGGTTAATTTTAGCAAGACATCTATTAGTTTCAGTGCTAATGTGAGGGCGGAATTAAGAGAGGAACTTCGTCAGGTTTTACATGTTGGCACTACGGTGGAACGCAAATATTTGGGTCTTCCGTTTTGGTTGGGCGCACTAAGCGTGAGGTGTTTCATTTATCAAAGATCGTTTGTGGTCACGGCTCAACGGCCGAAAGAAAAGTTCATATCCGCAGTCGTCATGTTTTGATCGAGTATTGCTCGAGGCCATACCAACCTATGTTATGTCTGTTCCGCATTCCTAAACTTTATGTTCGAGATGGATTCCATGGTGAGTCGCCATCGGTGGGGGTTCCGACAATACCAGAAAATACATTGGAAGAGCTGGGAGGCATTGTGTACACCAAAGTGGGGTGGTGGGTTGGGTTTTAGGCGGTTGGCTTTTAACAAAGCCATGCTTGCAAAGCAAAGTGGCGCTGATGCTTTCCTAATTCGTTATTGGCCGCCTTTCTACGTGCTAAGTATTACCCTCATGCACTTCTTGTCGTCTTGATTGATCTAATCCATCTTTCACTTGGCGCAAAGATTTTTTATGCTAAATCATTGCTTGGCGGGTCTTCGATGGCGTATAGGGATGGGCAAAGTGTTCATCTTTGGGGTGATAAATGGGTTCTAGGCCACACTCTTTTCGCTAATATCTTCTCGGAAAGTGACGACCACCGAATGGTCTGCTCTATTATTGATCCGGTTCGGCGTTGCTGGAATTTAGACCTTTGCAAAGAGTTGTTTCTTTCGATTGACGTTGAGGCTATTCAACAAATTCCTTTATGCCTAGTTCTACCTCCTGACACGTTAGTGTGGCATTACACTCAGAATGGTCTTTTTTCGGTAAAATCGGCCTATCATTTACAAGTTGCTCTTATGTGCTCAAATAATCATCCGGCTTCTGATGGAGGATTTGAGCAAAACCACTTTGGGAGAAAACTTTGGCATCTACCAATTCCGAACAAAATTAAATTTTTTGCGTGGAGAGCTTCTTTGAACATCATCCCCACTTCCGATTTATTGCGTCGTAGGCATGTCTTTGTGGCTGGAAATTGTGTACTCTGTCCCAACTGTCCAGAGACTTTGTTGCACTGTGTTCGTGATTGTCATGTTGCGAAAAGGGTGTGGGAATTAAGTCCGCTGCGATTTGAAGTTCAATCTTGGAATTGCACAGATTTTTCTCAATGGGTTTCGGTGATTGGCAATAGAGTTGATGAATATGGACTTGGCCTATTTTTTTCGCTTTGTTGGGGTTTGTGGAGCGCTCGCAATCAAGCCGTCTTCAATGAAGTCGTTCGCTCAGCGGAGGATATAGTGCTTTGGGTGTGTGAACTTTTACACGATTTCTCTCTTGCGAATCATCGACCCATAAGTGCACCAATCTTTGAGAATCCTGTCCGATGGGTCGCTCCAATTGCTGGGTTTTACAAAGTTAATTTTGATGGTGCTGTGTTCAATCACCTCAAGGCAGTTGGAGTTGGTGTCATTATTCGGGATCACGCTGGTGCGGTTCTTGCGGCTTTGTCAGAGAGGATTGATTGCTGGGGTGATGCAAATTGTGCGGAAGCTTTTGCAGCTCAACGAGCGGTGCATTTTGCTATGGACCTGGGCATTCTTGATGTTCACTTAGAAGGGGATTCACTCAACATCATTCGAGCTCTTCAAGCTGCAGACCCGTTGTTATGCTCATACGGTCATATCCTTCAAGACGCTATTGCAAAGGGCCGTTGCTTTCGACAATGGAATGTTTCTCATACTCCTCGCCTGGGCAATCGTGTTGCCCATAGCCTAGCTCAGTTGGCACTTAAGAGTCCTGGACCATCTATCTGGATGGAAGAAGTCCCTTCCAATGTATTTCCTTTAGTTTTTTCTGAAGCTTTGTAATTCTCCTTGGGTTTTTCCCCTCTAAAAAAAAAAAAAAAAAAAAAAAAAAAGGTCAAAATATCAAATCATTTATGATGGGACCTACTGCCACATCATTAGTGGTAGGACTAATTAGTGCTCCCACTCATTTTCCTATATTATAATTGTATTAAGAACAATGCTATAGATCACTAAATTGCCATCACTAATCCTACCACTAGTGAGGTGACAATTAAAAAAAAAGAAAAAAAAAAAAACAAACAAGGCACAAAACACAAGTGGCAGTGGGTGAGACCCACTGCCACATCATTAGAGCCACCACTAATTAGTGATCTAAAACATTTTTGTTGTATTAATTGAACCAATCTGATCACTAATTTATATTAACAATTCAGTGGTTACACATCATTTGATTAATTACAATTGGTAATAACCAATCCATAATAATAGAACTCATTTTGATGGAAAGTCATCCAATGAAATTATAAACCTTCCTTAAGAAGGATTAAACTAACAAACAAATACTTATGTCTCCTTTGCTAACATATTGTTTTAGTTTAAAAGTTAAAAAATTAATAAAAAAAAATTAAAAAGTCAATAACTTATACAAAAAAATTAAATATTTCATTTTTTTTTTATATTTTTTTACATATCCTTTCGTAAAAATTTAAAAGTTCTTCCAAACATGCTAATCTTTTTTATCCATATTTTAATAAAAAAATTAAAAAATTACTAGGTGTCATTTGGAAAGTAGATTGGCTTTTTGACTTTTTTGGCTATTTTAGCCTGGGCTAAAAAGCTTAGTTTGGGAAGGATTTTTGATTTTTTGATTTTTTTAACTTTTTTTTGTGAGAGAAGAGTGTAATAATTATGAGTTGGATGTGATGTTTTATTTTTTGTAGCTAAAATAGCTTATTTTATCTTTTGTGACTAAAATAGCCCCAAAAAAATCCAAATAGCTCTTCCCAAACGGAGCTTAAAATAACCTATTTCCAAACGAAACCTTAATATATACAAATGGATCTCACTTTTATTATTTTTTTTGTCATATAACACATTTTAACATAATTTTTTAACTAACATATTGAAGATGCTCCAATTTGGCATTATGTTAACCCACATGTTAATTGATTAGGAGACAAAAATCACTCAAATGATTTCTTCCTTGCTTTCTTGCTCCCGGCTTAATGATAGTTTTCCCCATTTTGAATTTCAGAGCTCAACCGGCTACCGCCTGAGGCAAGACTCATTTAACTTTTTCTTTTCAAAAAAATGAAAAAAATTAAAAATTAAGATAATTTTACTTTGAATTTATGTTATTTTGATAATTTGAATCGTTCATATTATATGATTCGTTGAATATATCATCAACAAAAAAATTCAATTCTAATTATTTTTATAAAAATTATGTCAACTATTTATTTTTTTAAAATAAATGGAGTCTTGTCATAAGATTATAGATATCTAATTAATTAGATTTTTTTTTTATAAATAATAATCTATTTGACTAAGCTAATAATATGAACGATTTAAATTATCAAAATAAGTCTAAGACCCACAAACTCCACAGTAGGGGGGTGTTCATGCTCGTGTCCTCAGTTCTTAAATAAATAAATTTGAAATTGATTTTTATAAAAATTATCGTAGATTAATGTATTATTTATAGATTGAGAAATTAAAAAATAAATAAATTAATTAAGGATAGTATAAATGTATTTTATTAGGATTTTTGTATTACTTGAACCTTTACCATAAAAGATTAAATGACTTTTTATGCCTTGTCATTTTAAATTGACAAAACTTTTATATTAATTTTTAAAATTAAATCTAAAATGTCAGTCTAAACATAAAATGGGGAATTTTTTTTCAGGTCCCTAGTATTAAGACTTTACAGCATATAGAACACTCAATATTTTCATAATGTCTAAAGTCCCTCAAGTTAATCCAGAAAAAATTGGTCCAGAGAAAATTCCTCAATATTTTCATAATTTCTTCACCTGTTTGAATTTGCAGCATTACCACCATGGGTTTGTTTACATGGTCTAGAGAAATTCTTTGATTTAGACTGAATTTTCTTTGGTCTGAACTGAATTTTCTCTGGACTTTCTCTGGGTTGGTCCAAAGAATTTCTCTGGTTTGGTTGGTCTGAATTTTCTCTGGGTTGTTGGACTGAAATTTGAGAAGTTGATGCATACTTACCTTGATTGAATTACCCATGAGATTTGTGATGATTTGCCGAAATCTACCTGGATCTCCATAATACTGAAATTCTTGAATCGGAAAAATTCAATTTAAAAACCAAAGAATTTCCCTGGACCAACCCAGAGAAAATTCAGTTTAAAAACCAGAGAATTTTTCTGGTTTCAACCCAAAGAAAATTCAGTTCAGGTGAATGGCCATGGCCATAGGAGTTTCCCTGTCTTGAAGCTGTAGCAGTGTTGATGGAATGTGAAAATCCAGTGAATTCTCCACTATACATGAACACCAATAGTAGTGCTTATACTAGTTGTATTAATAAAACAGTCAAGTTTTCTTCACAAACCCATTATTAACACCAATAGTAGTGAGGCAACAAAGGATGCTGGTGTAACTGCTGGTCTCAATGTGATGCGTATCATCAATGAACCCACTGCCCCTGCCATTGCTTATGGTCTTGACAAAAAGGCAACCAGTGTTGGCGAGAAGAATGTTTAGAAACTCTAGAGCGGTGCATTGGAGGATTACACACAAAATAATAATAATAAATAAATAATTAGAATAAAAATCGAACACATGCATTAAGAAAATGAAGACGCAGTGATATATATGCAGTAGTATTGAAATTCAAATACCATTAGTCTAGAGAAAATTGGTCCAGAGAAAATTATCATTTTTGTAGCTAGTTGTAGCAATCTATATATATCTATGCACATTGATCATATATTTTCTTTCTTTCACAATTTCAGAAACCAAACCATGCACGAGGTGAAAACTTTTCTACATTTGTATATTTTCCAAGGATTATCAGTGAGAATTGAGTGTATGTACAATCCATTATAGGCCTTTTCCAGTTTCTCTCTCTATTCAAGGCAAATCAATTATAGGAAAATCCAATCTGGATCTAGGTATAGTCATAATAAAACAACACAAATATTTGATATTTGGCCAAGATGGCAATGACTCTGCATATTGGTGAAAATCTGAAGCTTATCAAGGGAGATTAGGGAAAGTGGTGTTCTTAGAATACTCACATTTTGCTTACTATATACAGTTTCATTCTCATGATACTATTAAAGGTTTCAAAAAACCTAGTATAGTGATCACAAATAATTTAAATTTTTTCAACTCATAACTTCTAATCCACTGCCTACCAAATACATCATAGGTAAAATAAGTTACTAGATGGAAGGATAACTAAATGAGAGATTATACAATATAGGAGCATGCATATATATATTGGTGAAAGGAAGAGTAATAGCACCAAAATGCATGGATACAACAGAATCGTTCTATAACACAGGCATTGTATAAATGATTCAATCATAGAGAAAATTCAAATTTCTCTGGGTTTAGTTTGACCAATTTTCAAACCAAAGAAAATTGATAAATTCTGGACTTCCCAAGCTCAGAGTAAATTGGTACAATTATTAGAATCTTGAATTTGAAGTTGTGATTTCAAATCTTCCACTTTGTTGGGTTATGAATAAAATTGGTTTTCAAAAATTCAGGTGGCCTCCTCTCTCTCTCTAGCCCGAGACCATCCATCACATGCAAGCAAATCCTTTAAAACCACCATGGACGATGCTGCTGTTCGGGTGAAGCAAAAAACCAAGCGACCGAGGTTCGGATGAATAGATACAAACCCAGACCTCTCTTTTTCTCGAGTGGGAGAGACAGCATTGTTTGTGAGACACATGCATGATCTCTTTATCTATCACCTTCTCTTTCTCCACAGGGGCAAAACCTAGCTTGCTCATAGTCCATGGCTGCCATTCTAGGGGCCGTCGTCATCACCAAAGCCCAAGCCACCTTGCACACCATTGGCGGTCATAGCTTCGGTTACCATTAACGTCGCGACAGCTCTGGCTATTATCGGTTCATGCCGATACCATCTCCACCTCATCTTGGTGCTTCACTTCAGACTATCACTCGTCGAAGTCGGATCCATCGATGGCTATTTCCATAGGCGTAGTAGCAGAAGAGAAAGACGCAATGTTATTGTTGTTGGGCTCGGCCATATCTGATGAAGAATCAACACGAAGTCGAAGAGAGAGAGAGGAATTGTGGGCAAATAGTCAAATTTCTCTGATATATGTTTAGGGACCTTAGATATCAAAAAATAATTTTGTGGATCTCTTCCATTACGAAAAGTGGGGGAGGGACCCTAGACTAATTTTTCCTAACATAAATGGTCAAACAAATGAGATGAAATAGAATTTAAGAGTTCATTTTTAACCAATACCTTTGGTTATATATGATTTAATTTTGAAGTACTATTTTAAGGAAAATGTACAACTTTTTTATATTGTTAACCAAAATTTAAGGATGTAGGCTTTAAAATAATTATACATTTATCTAAAAAAATAAGTTAAGTAAAGAATGTAATACATTGTTAAAGATAAGGCACTAGTTGGATATTTAAAAAGAAAAAGAAAAAAAGAAAAAAGAAGTTTGATTAACTTGTGCTCTTAGCACACATTAAAAATTTGTACGTTAGTTTTTCAAAATTTCTTTGCTTTGTGTTTGGGAAGGCAAAAGCGATGATTACACGTCGCGACAAAATTGGCTAAATCATCCACGTCGCGACAAAACCAATTTCACGGGTTAGCTTCGAGTTCGGCATGTACATTTACGAATTGCCGAGAGGTTAAACCCATTTCAAACGCTTAGCCTCGGATGGTACAGAGCACCCTCATACGCCGAGAGAAGACGAAACGGCGCTTATCCTTCTGAGGATCTCGGCCGAGCTTGGCCGAAATCGCGCGACGAGTACGCATCCGCGGCGGCGACGAGCAACGAAGCGTCTGAAACTCAACCCGTTCTGCAGGTAATGCTCTATGGAGGCTCTGATTTATCTTCTTATTCTTCCCATCTGCATAGTTTAGGTCCATAACAGCATCGATCCATGGCCGATCTATTGCTTTACGGTCCTCGTTGGGTTGATTACGCTTAGATTACACACAGACGGGGCACCGATCTGCCTCGGTGAAAAATCTGCGATTCTGGATCTGTTGTGATGTTGAAAATCTGTTCGCTAATCAGAAATTTGGGGCTGATTTGTATGTATACATACATATATATATATATGTTCTGATTTGTATATATATCTGTTCTGATTTGTATCTGCGATTCTGGGCTGATTTGTATGTATAAAATATATCTGTTATGCTTCAAATATTTGTTCTTATTTATGAAAATCAGATCTGTTCATCTTATTTGTTCTTATTTATTCTGAATCAGAAATTTGGGGCAGATTTATGCACAAATCTGTGTTACATATGTGTTATATATCTGTGACCATTGGAAATGCCAATGTTATGTATCTGTTATGATGTACAAATCTGGTCTACAATCCATGTATCTGTTCGGTAATATGTGCACATCTTATATATCTGTTCGGTTATCACACATTTCGGGCAAATTTGTTATATTTTTTTTGTTGATAGTTAATGCTAAACCCTGAATTTTTTGTAATTGAAATACTCATTTCCCATTTGTGACAAATATATAACAAACATAAAAAATTCCAACAGATATATTTACTAAAAAAAATATATATTAAGAACAAATTACACAATTTAAAGGAAATGTATATAACAAATTAGATATAATTCCAACTCAATTTCGGAAGGAAGTTTATTATCAACAAATTACAAAATATAAAAAACCTATAGAACAAACAAAAAAATTAACGGAATTTGTCAACAATTAACGAATATATTAAAAACATATTACGAAGATATGAAAAAAAATATATGTGAAATGTATATTACAAATTTAGATTTAAAAAGTAAATACTGTACAAATTTTATTAGACATATATGACAAAATTTAATTATGAAAAACTATATCATAAATATATTGAAAAATGTTTTGAAAATATCAAAAAAAATATATTGAAAATATATTACAAATGAGATGTATTAAATATATTGAAAAAATATATTGAAAATATATTACAAATGAGATGTATTACAAAAAAATATATTGAAAATATATTACAAATGACATATATTGAAATTATATTACAAATGACATGTTTTGAAAATATCAAAAAAAATAAAATTGAAAAAATATATTTTCAATATATATAAAAAAAAATATTGAAAATATCATAAATATATTGAAAAAAATATATATTGAAAGTATCAAAAACAATTTATCTACATATGTTAACAACAAATTACAAAATATTACAAATTTAAATTACAAATAGATTAAAAAAAACAGTTGATTAACAAATATATTAAAAAAATATTAGACACATATTAAAAATATAGTAAATTATATATTACAATTTTAGAGTTAATTGTCAAATTTTATTACATGTACAATTCAAAAAAACTTTATTAACAAATATATTAAAACTATATTACAAATATATTAATAATATAATAAAATAAATATTAGAATTATTGATTTAAATAGTACAGACTGTCAAAAATATATTTCAAACTAAATTTCGGAAGGAAGGTCAATATATTACAAAGTTTTTACAAATATATGACAAAATTGGTTATATTAAAAAAAATATTACAAATATATTAAAACGATGTTAAAAACATATTAAAATATAAATTTGCGTTACTCTTCGTATCTGTTCATGTTGATTCATGTAAATTTACTTTATATTAAAGCGTAGCATGGCGTCGATTCACCTCTCGCAACTTCGATTACATGGCCTACGAATGTGTGCTGTGGATATGGCCCGTGTATTGTTAAGATTTCGTGTCCACAAAAATCCAGGCGTATGCCTTACTTTGTCTGTCCCTCGCTGTGGTGAGTGACCCAATCTTTCTGTCATAACTTTATGCACATTAACAACCCATGAAACTAATAGTTCAATAATTTTCACTCATCAGCCCTGTGTAAGTTGGATTGGTTGGTGTGAAGAACGAAGGCAAGAGACCCAAGGCTATGCGTCACCCGGAGATGAAATTGCCATGCAATTGCGGGCTGATGTCATAGACATTCAACAATCCTTGCGTGTCCTTAAGACCATTGTGTATGTGCTATGCATTGTGGTTGTCATTTTGTTGTGCCGTATGTAAACACCGTTACCATGTTTGTAGTATATACAAAGAACTTAGTATGTTGTCGGTATGTTGTGGGTATGTTCGTATCATGTTGGTAGTATGTTGTCGCATCTGGGAGCCGTAAAACATAACAGTCATATTTTTGTCCACTACTAACTTCCAGGAACACATGCATACGCCAGTAATGTTCAATGCTTTGGAACATATTTAAGTTTAGCATCATATATCTCTGTTTGTTGTTATTAATGTGTCATGGCTTATGCGTGTGTTTATAAATCCTAAAAACATATGTGTGATGGTAATCTTCAGCATCATATATCTATGTTTGTTGTTATTAATGTGTCATGGCTTATGTGTGTGTATATAAATCCTAAAAACATATTTGTGATGGTAATCTTTTGTAACTGTACATTAGTAATGGCTTCGACACGTACTTCGCCGCGTAACCACTCCAAAAGCAAAGACGTTGTCACTGACAAGTCAACTAGTGTTGAAGAAACACAAAATCAGTTAAGCCACAAGGCATCATGGGACACTAATTCAGTACGAGTTTTCCTCCAGTTGATTGCCAATGAGATTAGTAAAGGAAATCGCCCTTTCTTAGTCCTAAGCCAAGCATGGTACAAGTCATTGGCAAGGAAATTTGAGAGAAAAACAGGAAAAAAATATGGACTGAAACAATTGAAGAATAAGTACATGACATTGAAGAAAGAGTGGCAAACGTGGACGAAGTTGATGGATTCAAGCAAGGGAGTGTCTGGGATAGGCTTTGACTATGACACCGGGTTGTTTCAGGCACCTGACGAGTGGTGGGACAAGATGGAATCAGTAAGTATATGTACAAACAAGTTTTATATTTGTCATTTACTAGTACATTATTTACTTCTACATTTCAGTTGAATAGAATTTATTTATCTGAAATATAACGTTTGCCTCTTTCATACATCTATATTTCTGCAGATCAACAAGGCGTTTGCGAAGTTCAGGAAAAAAACTTTGGAACACCGTGACTTGATGGAGACGGTTTTCATGGGGGCATCAGCTACTGGGAAGCATCATTGGACCCCGGGCGAGAACCTTCCGAACTCGCCGAGGACTCCTCGATTCGGTCGTGGTTGGGAGCCCGACCATTTCTTCGATCCGATACCCCCCAAGCGTCTGGGACGTGGATTCTGATACTTCACTGGAGCATGTTCCCATTGAGAAGGCAAAAAAGAGAAAGACGCCATCATTAAGTGTTTCAAAGTCGAAGAATGGAACAAGTGGTGCGTCCATTATTGCAGAAAGCATGAACCGAATGACAGATGCGGTACGTGCGAAGAATCAGCAGGTCACGGTGAGGCACCTCACAGGCAACGAATCGCTATAAACTATTTCCGAGTGCATGCATAAACTTAGCAGTATTCCATCCCTGCTTGGTACACCGTTATTCCACTTCGCCTCCACACTTATGGATAACGCCGATTACCGGGAGGTCATGATGTACCAGCCTGATGACGACCACATCATTGGATGGCTTACACAGAAGCGACTCTGATTACTACGTCGGCGCCTTTTGCAAACCTGTTTGGAGGTCGCCGGATGTGACGTAGCGGTGTTACGAGTGTTGAAGATGCATGTCCTTCTCTTCCTTTTTAAAAACTTTGTGTAACGACCCAGAACCGTATACCATGATTACCAGTAATTCATTATGTGTTTAAGTGATTTAATTGAGAAATATCTGTTTGAATTAGATAAATATCTGTTGGAATTACAACTTCGGGACTGAAATTGATGACCATAATGGATTCAGAAAATGGAATTAAACATGTCTATGTGATGCCGGGAATTTTTAGAACCATGTGGGACAATAAATTGAGGACTGAATTTCGTCTGATTCGTAAGGCTTGTTTGGCTTGGGTGTTTTGGTTTAATTGGTTTATTTAATATATATGACTTATGAGATAAGGATGTTGACCATTTAGACTCAAATAAGAAAAAAAAAAAACTAGAAGAGAGAGAGAGAAGAATTCGTGGAAGAGAGAGTCAAGGAGGAAGAGAAGAAAAAGGGGAATTAAGTTGAGCTCCTCCAAATCAAAGAATCAAGGTAAGCTTTTCATGAAATTATTTGTTGATCCTTGGCATCTAGCATTGAACTCAAAGTTATGGCTTAAAATGGTATGAATCATGTCTATTTTTCATGTTTGAGGAAGAACCCCCATGGAAGTATGAAATGAAACTTAAATGTGTATGTTCATGGTTTGTTTATGTCCATGTGAGTTTTGATTGAAGATGTAATGGTGTAATCAAGTTGGTAATCAAGTGTTTTGGAACTTGGTATTCACATATTTGAAATGGATTTTGTAAAGAAAGGATGAAGTGTAGAAGAAGAACTGAATTGCAGGGCTTTAAGAGGTCCGCTCGAGTGAGCCCGCCGGCGAGAAATCACCCTTCCAAAGAAGCTTCGGACATGATCCGCTCGAGCGAACAAGTGGGCGCTCGAGCGGGAAGGCTTTTTCCAGAAACTTTTGGGAAGTTGTATATATGAATGTTAACACGTTACTTGCATCATTAATCACCTTATGAGCATGAAACGGGTATGAACTACATGAATTACATGAGATTGAAATGAAATGAATGAACATGAAATAAAGTAAAGAAAAGAATGAAGTACGTGATTAATGAAAATGTATATTGAGAAATGTGCTATAATGTTATTGTTGCAGGTCAAATTGAGAAGACCGTGCCATCGGTTTCGGAAACCCTCTGTAAGTGACATTTCTGTAAAGATATGTTATTATGAAATTATGTTCTAAAAGTGCTATGATATGATACGTTTTGAAATGAGAATGATTTCTGTGAACGAATGTTCTATTGCAAACCTAGTATGGCATCCATAGTCAGTTGAGTCATGGGGGCGAGAACATGCAGGCCCATGCATCCTGAGTCATGGGGGACGGCATGGAAGGACAAGCCCATGACCAGTTTACGAGATCTCGGTATGTGTTTAATCGATTATGCAGGGACCGTTACTCTAGTCGTTAGTCGACACATGTTATGTTCTATGGAGTATGCCATTATGTATGTTCTTATAATGACGAATGACTGAAGTATGTTTATGACTGTTTTATTATGGTTTTATAAAATATCGGACTCCGTTCACTAACCCCTTTACTTTAATGTTACTTGCTGAGCTTTAGCTCATTGTTTGTATTTATGTATTTATAGGTGAGCCTTCAGGGAGCCAAGCCTAGGCGGAGTCTCGTGTCGAGCCGCCGTTTTGAAAGCCTACCATGAGTTGTGTGCCTCCGAGCTGGGGCCAGGCCTGGAAGGCCGTTTTGTGAGCTCTTGTTTTGTTTTGTTGTATAGTTGTAACTGAATGATACGTGCTATACCAGATCATGTTATGCTATGAATGTGGGTAATTAACTCATTTTTGGCATGTAAATGTATGTTCATATTTATGCACAGCTCTTTGGACTATAGTTATGTGTTTTCGCTTCCGCGAGCCCCGTTCAATTATGTTATGTATAGTAAGGCCTGTGGTAATCTAGGATTACTGGCCGGTCTCGTTACCGAACTTCTAGGGGCGGGTTCGGGGCATGACACTTTGACTTATGGTATTGTTGGCACTGTAGTAAAACAGGAGGGTGGTGTGTGCATGTTTTCATTATGTCGTTTTTTGTTTTTTTATTACTACTTACGGGCAGGAACAAGTTTTTGGTATGTGCATGGGTTGACGGAACGGAAGCATGGTTGTGCTTCATTTTTGGGAAATGACTGGGATGTTTATGTTTTAATATTTTGAATGCCTATATGTCGCATTATTATTTTGTAGTTTATTTTGCTGGATAGTTTTCTAATTGTGACCACCATGGGCCCCCTGTAAACCATAAGTTGAATAGCTTATTTTTTTCGTGCAATTCATATGATCATGTGTTCCAAATGCCATTGGTGAGGGCATTATTTTGCATAAAAACAATGTCGGCATTTTCAAATTGCAAACTTAAATAAAATTTAAGTCAATGAATCACGTGCCAACTGATTGAAAGGCTGCCACTCTTGTAGGTTTCGCATCAACGAAGACGCGATGAATCCCTAGGATGGAAGCCACCATGATGAAATAATGGAAATGCTTAATCAAATAGCGGTCCAGGTGCAACAAGAACAGAACTGCACATTTCTGCAAGCATGTCAGATGGCGACAGAATGGTACCAAAAACACATGAATAAAACGCCGTGTCGTACTTCAATACTAACCGGGAATAGATGGATATGCGAACTATATGCGGGGCATATGGGTCGATTTGAGGAAAATGTTTGCATGCCGAAGGAAGTGTTTGCCGCATTGTGTGAGACATTAGTCAATGATTTTGGGTTACAAGTTCCGCAACGTCCCCATGGCTTAGCTGTTGAAGAAAGCGTTGTGATGTTTATCCAAGTGTTGAAAGGGAAGCAAAATCGGGAAATCCAAGAACGGTTTCAACATTCTGGGGAGACTGTGTCGAGGCACGTGCATAACGTATTAAATTCCATGAAAGAGTTCACTGTTGTTCATTGCCGGCCCACATACAGTCAGCATCGTATACATCCATACGTGCGGTCTAGACGGAAATACATACCGTTCAAGATACTTCTTAAAAACATGATTCACATATAAATGAAGACACTATATTTTGTTGTTGTTATTATTTGGACGTGACGCTTTTAAAAAAACGAAACAGTTGTTACCCACTTACGCAACAAAACAATGTATCCATGTTTGCAGGACTGCATTGGTGCAATAGACGGAACGCATGTCAGTGCATGGGTTATGGGGCCAGATGCGGCAACATATTTCGGTAGGAAATACTGTCACACGCAAAATATAATGGCCGCTGTCGATTTTGACATGTGTTTCATATTCATTTCCTGCGGATGGGAAGGAAGTATGCATGATAGTCGCATATTCAACGAGATAATAACAAATGATAATGTCCCCTTCCCACATCCTGACGAAGGTAACACATGGTCCTGTTATTAGATTTATTAACAAATAAAATTTTCCCGAGAATGCGTTATATGAAAATGGCGCAGAATGTTCATTTTGGTGTCATACATTGTTGTCATGTCTGCAGGCAAATATTATCTTGTCGATTCTGGCTATGCAAATCGGATTGGTTACTTAGCACCATTCAAAGGCCACCGTTACCACCAACAAGAATTCCGACGTATTGCACGGAACACGATGGCAAACACACCAAGGGAATTATTTAACAAAGTCCACTCGTCCTTACGTAGTGTGGTGGAACGAACTTTCGGTGCATGGAAAAATCGATGGGGGTTTATTCGAGACATGCCTCGGTATGACTTTGCAAATGTGCAAGTTCAGTTAGTAGGTGCGTCAATGGCATTACATAATTATATACGGCGCAACACAGGTAACCCAACAACTGTTCAGCCAATCTGTGACGAGGAAGAGGCAATGACAATAGTAAATGCCATACCAGAAGTTGAACATGACGAGGATGGTTTAATGGTTGGAGATGAGGACCCCCATATGGCATTGGTCCGCCTTCACATCCGCGACAAATTATGTTACATGCGTAATAACGGAATGTTAGGAAATATATAGTAGTTGAAATAATTTTCGCATGGTTGTCACATAATGACACACGTGGAACAGACTGTATTAAAATATATTATCTTGTACAATATGTATGAGTTTGCACGGTAATGTAACCCGTTCCAGTTGATGACGTGCCTAATTTTGGAAAACAACAATCCATACGAATTTTGCTTGTGGAAAAACAAAAAGGTGAAAAAAATAAAAACAAATGAAAAAGAAAAGTAATACATAAATTGTCGAAGAAATAAAAAATTAACGCAATATCCGCCTACTCCAAACTAAAAAAAAAAAAAAACAAATAACAAATAAGAAATTTGGATTTGCAAAATTCGGCAGATCGAAACCCAACATACAAAAATAAAAAAAAATAATAGACAAAAAAAAAATGGATTTGTATTTGGTAAAAACAAAAATACAAAAAAAAAAAAACAAAATACAAAAAAAAAAAAAAAGCCAAAATTTGGATTTGCAAAAAAAATACAAAAAAAAAATTACAAAAAAAAAAATTTCCTCACCAAAAAGCCAAAATTGTACAAAAGAAAAAAAAGAAAAAAAAACGGGAATAATGCCAAATCCCAACCCAAATTAAAAAATAAAAAAAATGGAAAAGGGCAATTTGGTCTTTTAACAAGATGACACCTCACCAAAAAGCCAAAAAGCCAAAAGAGCCAAAAAGCCATTCCCAAACCAGGCTTTTTAGCCCCATGCTAAAATAGTCAAAAAAACTAAAAAGTCAAAAAGCCAACCCACTTTCCAAATGGAGGCTTAAGGGCATACATTAGCAAAGTTCTTTTAAAATTGAAAAATACAAATAATGGTTCGAGCTTCAATTTATTTGAAAAGAGGTGTTTAAAAAGATGAAAGGTATACATACAAATATATCTAAAAAAATGCCTTGAAATTTTGACTAAGGACATTTTTTCATAAATTCATTTTCACTTATTTATGTTCTATTTAATCCATATTATTTTTTTATATTCTAATAAGTCTTATAGATGACATAGTTATCAAAATATACCCCTAATAATATTTACATTTACAAAATAAATGTTCTGTGATGTGAATATTCACACCGTCAATGTAAATATTCACATTGTAAAATATGAATGTTCACATACTAAATTGCTAACCGTTCAAAAAATATTTATAAAGATAAAAATATCCATAAAATACTTTAAATATGAGAATTTTTTAATAAATCTCTCTTTTAACTAACAACTAATAATATTAAGATTAGATAAGATTCTTAACCAAAAAAATTATGGTTAGATTGCCCTTTCACTGTTCAAAAAAAAAATTGAGAACCCTTTACAAACAAATTTATGGTAATAGCAAGGCAAAACTTATAGGTGCTCATGTGGCATTACCTAATACTAATTATTAATATATTATGTTAAGGTCTCGTTTGGAAACAGGTTAATTTAGTAATTTTTTAGTTATTTGGTTAAAATATGAGCTAAAAAAAATTAGTATGTTTGAGATGATTTTTTAACTTTTTACGAAAAGATGTACAAAAAGTAGAGAGAAAAGAGAATCTTTGACTTTTTGATATGAATTGTTGATTTTTTGGCTAATTTAGTAATTTTTTGACTTTTTAACTAAAAAAGAAGGTTCCTAAACGAGACCTAAGAAGAATGATAAGTAATATTTACATATATATATATATATATTTAAGTAGTATCTAAAAATAAATGAACTACCTTAATAAATGTTTTATTTTAAAAATAATCAAATAAAAATTTATTAGAAACATCAATTTATGGAGGAGTGTTTGAAATGAATATAACATTCAAATTTGAATACAAAAACAAATAAATACGTACCAAAAACACACTTGTCGGTAGGGAGGGCAATGTGGCACGTGATTTTTGTGGGGGAGTGTCAGAAGGATCCCCTTCCTTCGTTCCTTTCCTCCTACTGAAAGAAAAGAATGCCTTCCTTTGCATTGGCAATTGTGCTGCCCGTCCACCCTGCACCTCCACTGCACAGGAACACTGGATGAGAAGTTATTTAGTGATTAGGAACATTGCTCCACACCACATAAATTATGACAAGCTACTTCTTTCCAAGAGATAAAAAGTGGTTGATTATACTTGTCAGAACATCTTTAATGGTAATAGGTATTTTATCTATCTAAACATTACTATAAAGTATACATTTTATTTTATCTATCAACTATTTCATGTTTTTACTCCAATTATGCTCCGTATTTTACCTGTTCATCCAAATACAATTAATTTTATAGAATGCCACATCAGCAATAAAGATGGAGGGAAATGATCCTAGTAGTTAAATACATTTTGCCTAACCTTGAAACTAGCTACATGTAAGAGCATCTCCAATGCACTAGGCATATAATACTTGTTAGTTAAAATGCCTAGTGTGATTCACTGTTTTCAATTCCAATGCACTAGGCATATGATTAGGCATTTTGGCTCAACTCATACATGTAGCTAGCCTTCAACGCTAGGCAAAACGTATTCAATCATTAAGATCATTTCCCTCAATCTTTATTGTTAACGTGGCATTCTATAAAATTAATAGTATTTGAATAAATAGCTAAAATAAAGAGCATGGTTGGAGTAAAAATATAAAACAGTTGATAGGCAAAATAAAATATATACTTTATAGTAATATTTAGATAGGTAAAATGCCTACTACCGTTGGAGATGCTCTAACTAGTGAATGTGAATTTAGCTAAAATACATAATCATATGCCTAGTGCATTGGAGTTGAAAAAAATGAGTCATATTAGGCATTTTGACTAATAAACATTATATGCCTAGAGGGTTGGAGAGGCTCTCAAGTTGCCTTTTTTTTTGGTAAATTATAAATATACTTTATGCGAATCGTCTTTGTAATTTTGAAAATTACATTCTATCCTTGAGGTTTTTAATTTCATAACAAATCGTCTTTTTTATTAATAGATCAACAAATTAATTAACAGTTTTTAATGATATTAGAAATATATTTCAATCAATAATTTTCATAATTTTATTATTGTATAAGAGACCAATTATGCATTTCATTTTTTCAATTAATTTTGTTAAATAAAAAATACATTTTAAGCAAATTTCAAAAAATGTATTTGTAATTAAATATATATATATATTTTTTGGTAAACTATAATTTTCTCACTAGGATAGACAAAACACTAAAACCTTGTTTGGGAATAACATTTTAATTGAAAAAAATTAAAAAGTCAAGTCAAAATAATTATTACATCATTTTTCATATTTTTTTGGATAACTTTTGATAACAAATTAAAAAATTAAATAACTTGTTCTTGAACAGGACTTCATTTGGCTAAGTTGGTTAGGACTAAAAAAGGGTATTTTCAGAAGAATGTTAAAAATTAGTTTTTTTTTATTTTTTTGACTTTTTTCACTATTTCATGTGAGAGGTGATATGACTAAAAATGGATTAAAAGTTGGTTTTTGGCTTTTTTAATGTGTTGTCAAAACACCCCAAAAATAGGTAAAATAAGTCAATAAGACAAACTGTTACATCTAAATTATAATCATTTTAATTTTTTCTTACAAATATCAAAAGAGCCAAAGGTAGTGTTTGGTTCAATTTTTGAATCTTGATTCTAATAAAAAAATTTGCAAAACTCATAACCAAATATATAACTCAATATTCAATTCAAAAAATCATAACCAAACTCTTTTCAAAATTCTGTTTCAAAAAAAAAAAATTTAAATTTTTTTATTTTGTTCTTTAAAATTATTTTTTATTTTATAATTTTTTGAAAAAATATAAAATTCCAAAAAATATTTTGTTTATTTTTATTTTTGAAGAAAAATATTTTTATTTTTTCAAAAAAATATTTTGTTATTTTTTTAAGTATTGACTAAATAATTTTTTATGGTTTAGTATATATGGGTGATCTAGAATTTTTTTTTAAATTTAAAAAAATTAAATATTAAAAAAAATTAAAATAATTTAAAAAAATATTTAAAACATTTAAAAAAATAAAAAATATTTAAAATAAAAAAATACAACTCATTTTAAATTTTTAATTTTTTTAAAAAAATACTCCGCACACATGTAAATACAGTGCACATTAATAAATAAATAAATAAATAAATATTTACAATAAAAAATATTTACCCTAAAAAAATAAAATTAAGAAAATATTTGAATACTTAAAAAAAATTAAAAAATTTCAAAATAACTCAAAACTCAAAATACAATTTAAAACTCTTTTAAAAACTTAAAATTCTTTTCAAAATTCAATCAAACAAATACTCAACTCAAAACTCATAACTCAAATCATAACTTTACATTTAAATCATAATTTTAAAATTAAATCAAACAAATTTACCAGACGAATTTTTTAATCTCAAATTTAAAAAGTCCCAACTCAGAAAAACAGTTAATTTTTTTTTTTTACCAAACAACAACTAAATGCATGTCAGAGGAGGAGGAAGAGGAGTCGTCGTGAGTACCAAGGATGTTCGTAGCTTAGAATCCTTTCTTTTCTAGGTAAATTACACTTATCTTGACATTTCTGTTTAATACAATTTTTTTTTTATCACATTTGAAAAATAATAATGATTTATACTACTAAAATAAAAAAAGACAATTAATAACACTAATGTATTGAAAATATCAAAAAAAAACAAGGCATAGGCAGTGGGTGGGGTCCACTGCCAAATTGCTTTTTAGATTGCTGATGTCATATCCTAAAATTTTTTAAATGATCATTTTGTCATTTTTCCTATCATTTCTTCTTCTTATCATCAGGAGTATATTTTATAACTTTTCATCATTAAATTATATCTGAACATATTTTTATTGAGTGATGATATATAGACATAAATTTTATAGAATTTTCAAATACAATAATATAATTTAATAGTGACATTTCATTTTAAAACAAAACATACATAAACATGATTTACATTTACAACAATATCACTATTACAACATTTTTATGATATTTTTTGTATAAATTTTTATATTTGAATATAATTTTTCATTTTTATTTCTACCATTATATCTAGATTAGATCAATCTAGATATATTTAAAAAGTATAAAATTTGTATAATTTTTTTTAAAAAAAAAAAATCTATTGAACATAACAAAATAAGATAATGTATTGAATTTTTATATATATATTTTTTTGTATTGGGTGAATTTAAAAAAAAATTACAAAATATTATACTTCTTAAGTATATATAAAAATAAAAATAAAAATTGATTAAATTTTTTTTTAAAAATTCAGTAAAAATAAAAAAAATATGAAAAATAATATTACTCAATTTTTTGTATGAGTTAAACCAAATAAGATGATTGTTATTTATCTTGAAATAATATAAATAAAATATGTATTATTTTATTATTTTATATGTATAAAAGTTAAATAACAAATATATTATTTTAATCTGACAGAAAAATAAGTATAATTTTTCAACTATGATAAAAGAATTTGTATTAAATAAAAGCTCAGAGGTGTCAGTGTAATTTATCATTCTTTTTTTCATCCATCCTGAGTTACTCGTATTACTATATATATATATATAATATTTTTTTACAGTATGCTATTTGAATGATGATCTTCATATTAATAATTTTTCCTTATTATAAGGGTTTTTAGCGTGACCACAAAAAGCTACCAAACCCCATCTTCCCTTTTGACTTTTAGAAGGAATAGAAAATTGGAATTGGTTTATGTTAGAATCAAGCGACTACTGAGGTTTATTTTAATCCTATTAGGAATATCCCAGTACACCTGATATGGACACAAATTGAAAAAAAGGGCCTCTGATTGGGTGAATGCACTAATACTAAAAACTAGATCTCAAAATGGACAGAAGTGTCATTTTCTCAGGAGGGTATCTCGATCATAAAATAATTTTGGATAAAATATATTTTACCCCCATTGTGGTATTATTATAGAGTACTTCACCTTCATTACATTTAAAAATAACTAAAAACCTCTCATATAATTTTAAACTAAAAATAATTAAAAACCTCTTATATTAAACTCAACTAATTTATCGGTCAAATATCATTTCAAGATTAGAAACTCACAATATGCATGTCGAGTATTTGATATATAATTGATCAAATTATTTGAGAATATCTTATTATATGTTGTAAAGTATTTTGTATTTATAGAGTAGAGTGCTGAGGTCGATGAAGGATAACAAAGTGTGTTATAAGAGGGAGTGGTTGGGGTGGTGAAGTGGGAGAGATAGTATGATTGAGATACCCTTAACATGCATGTTGTGAGTTGAAACAGGAACAGTATTGTCTTTTTGCATTAAAAATTAGACTTCAACTTAAATTATTTTTTCACTTGCTCTCAAAACAAGTGCATGTGCACAATTTTTACAAATTTGGACAAAACTATTAACAGAGGGAGGTTAAAAAAAAAAAAAAAAAAAAAAAAGAGTCAAAATTGCATAATGTCAAATTTACTATTTTTAAATGTCAAGAAGATGAAATGCTCTATTACCAAACTACAAAGGACTAAAATGAATTTGGTCCAATAGTTTTAGCCACCAAATCTTAATTTTCAAAAGATTAAGAAGTCGAGTTAAAAAAATCTTAGTCAAATGGCGAGTTGAACTAAGATAACAATTCAAGAAGCATATGTTATAAGTATGAATAACATGAACTGTTTGATCTCCTTGAGGTAACCTTAGAGGCTATGCCTATTACTTATACATTATGGGTGTGTTTGATTGGGGGGATAAGGGGGGGGACTATCCACTGTTTGGACTCCATGTCCGGCCTCCCTCCTTATCCGTCGTTTGATTTTTTTTTAGTCCGACGGACTCCATGTCCGGCCGGACTCCATGTCCCCATCTGAGGGACTATCTGTCTAGGGGGGTGTGGGATTGTTTTGGGGGGACTAATCACTATTGGGATTAGATGTGAAAATGACAATTTTGACCCTCTACTATTTAATTATGTATTATATTTAATAAAATTCAATAAAATTTAAATGTCTCAATTTTAAAATAAAATAATTTTATTTAACTTTTTATTAATGTTTTATTTATTTAATTTTTTTAAATAATTTTTTATAGATATTTTATTGATGTTTTATTTTAAAATTTTGTTTATAGTTTATTTAATTTCATTATTTAAATTGTAATAGGTGTTTTATTTAAAATTTATTTAAAATTTTAATTAAAAAAATAATATAAATTTTTTATACGGGTTATACTGTATTTTATTAAATCAAATTTAGTGGTTATTTATTTATTTAATTGTGTAAAAAAATAAATTTATGTAAAAAAAATAAATTTAATTTATATTATTAAATTAATGATATTTTTTGTATGTAAAAAAAAAAACACAGTAACGTTTTGTATGTAAAAAAAATAATGATTTGTTATACAGTAATGATTTAAAACAAATTTTATTGATATTTTATTTATTTATTTATTTATTTTAAAAAAACAAAATTATTTAATTAAAAATAATTAAAATATTAAAGATATGTTTAATATTGCTATTCCTTAGTAAACAATTGAAAAAGGGCAAAATAGTCTTTTGTTCATTTATCCTATCCAGTCCGTCCAACCAAACGTTGGATTCACTAAAAATAGTCCGGGGGATTCACAGTCCGGACATCTAATCCCATGAAAAAACAAACATAGGATACATATCCAATCCAACCAAATAGTCCGGGGGATTCTAATCCCAGGACTCAAGTCCGATGGATTCTAATCCCCCCTTTTCCAGTCCGTCCAATCAAACACACCCTATGTGTAAGACCGGAAATTACATGTATCTAGAAATTAATTGAGACAGTTTTAAATACCTTGTTTATATATATATATATATAAACATAAAGAAAGAGTAGACATAAAAAAAGATTCAATTTGCACGAGTAATTGGGACAACCCATATGAAGGATCCACCCAAGACTGGTTAGTATATTCTTAAAACACACCAAGTTGATATAAGTTTTGGACCTCATTTTTTTTCTCTACATAGTTCTATCTATCTATGTAAAACCTCTGCACTGACCATTGGATGGAAACAGACATGGTGAAGATCATGCAGCTGCTGCCACTAGAATCCTAGACCATGCGCTTAGTTAAATTATACTAGTGAGTAACACACGTGATACGTGTAATTTAAATAAGTAAAAATAAAAATAAATAATAAAAAAAATTAGTATTTTAATATGCATGTTGCTTAAGTAGTAAAAATATTTTTAATGAAACTCAAAATATTAGGTGCAAATCTTGTGCACCACCTCTTTGTATAATTTTTTATTTTAGAATAGAAAAATCTGTCACGTGACATGAAAAATTTGCCATAGCTTGCACTTAATAATAGTATATATATACTAGTATTAAGCCCGTGCTATGCACGACTAATGTATATATTTTTTTGACATATTAATTTTATCTTAATAAAATACAATAAATAAAAAAATCAATGTGTAGTGTATAATAAACACAAAATATTAAAAATTATGTGAAACATTGACAATATAATGATAAATTGTAAATCAATTAAACAAATCAAATTATTTCAAAATTAAATGCAAATCAATCCAAATAATAATGCAATTAAATATACACTAATTTTTCATCCATTTAAACCAA
Source organism: Camellia lanceoleosa (assembly GCA_025200525.1). NCBI lineage: Eukaryota > Viridiplantae > Streptophyta > Magnoliopsida > Ericales > Theaceae > Camellia > Camellia lanceoleosa. Next base: position 181,523,400 of record CM045758.1, on the reverse strand, counting down.
AAGCAATAATAAAAATTGTTTGATGATGAAATATCATTACATTCATTTAAGGGAGATTTGATCAAAACTCTCTCATAATAAAATTTTAATACATTAAGGACAAGTACAAAAAAAATTCTTGAAAAGTCCAACACATACCACTATTTTCAAAATATTAAATTTTAAAATAATATAACTTTTGGTGTAGATGTCGGTTTTTAATAAAATTAGTATTTTTAAAATTCTCTCATCAAGATTTATCAAATAAGATCCATATTAACTATGAAATTCTTTTAAAAAAAAAATTATTACTGTAGAAATTGATGTAAACAGCAACATTAACATATTACTCTGTTTGACAGTTACTCTATTTGACATGTTACTCTAGTTCATAATAAGATGTTATTTTGGCAATATCGTCCAAGAAAAAAAAATATTTTACTTTATCCTTATTCAATTATGTGTTTTCTTTTTAGGAGATTTATGAAGCAAAATAAATTGAGCTGTTATTTTCATCAAATAAGGGTTCAATGGAGGAGTTTTGACTAAAAATTTCCCATCATTTTTAATACGTTCAAAATTTTGCAATATAAAAAAAATTACGAAACATAAAAAATAAAGAATAAGGTAAATTATGAGTACAAAATTAATAAAACAGGAACATATTACATTAATAGTCCCTACACTTTGCCCCTTATGTCATTTTGATCCCTACACTTTCAATTTAATCAAATTTGACTCTTTATTTTAGATTTTGTGACTCTTAATTAATTACTCCTTCCACAATTTCCAAATTTATATAGACATAAAGTTACAAAAATTTCACATCTTTTCCAATTCTTTTTATTTTTTTTAAATTTTTTTTCCAATCTAAAAAAAAATGTAATCTAAAAAAAATGTATACCATCAACTGGTCTTCAGTTAAAAAAATACTTAAACTAAGAAAAATATAAACATACTATAGGTGTTGATTTTTGACCACACAACCAAAAAGGAAACTTAGCTAGAGAGCACTGGCAGAATAGATTAAGCCCAACAACCTGCACAAGAAGATGAGAATCCGGTAGTGGGTTGTCCACCTGAGGGCGCTCCGACGATCAAGTCAATAATCAATCTCTCTCAAAGATAGCAAATTGTGCTTAAACTCACAAGAAAGAACTTACCTCAACCCATGAGGGTGCCTTGGCCTTGTTTTTATAACTAGTAGTGACCTGGTCCCTTTAAAAGTCTCACTCTAATGGATTCAAGCTCAACGCTCATCTTGGACCTTCAGCCAGATAGGGATAAACTCTTATTGAGCCTTATCCTTATCAAGACTGAGATCCTCCTCTGTTCTAGGACTCTTGTCCCTTATCTGTTTTATCTCGGATTCCGGTATCTCCGCAGATCATCTCGGCAATGCGACTAAGCCACGTGGCACCTCAGTTGACACTTCGGTGTCACCTTAGCCACGTGCTGTCGTTCATAAAATATGTCCCTACAACTGCCCCCTAAGTTCTATTACCTTGGCAACCTGAGATGATGAAACCTACATCGTTTGTCTATATAGCATGCCGGCTAACAATCTATCAATCTCCCCGACCAAGATCATGACTCGTCGGCTTTATATAACCAAAGGAATCAGCTGTCCACTTTCTCAAGGATCAAGAACCAAGAATCCAGTTCTTTAAGCATCTCAACTGAGATAGCTCCTTTAACCGAGGTTATTGCTTCATTAGTTAAGAAGTTCAAGAGCTCTAACTGTGCATGAGCTGTCACGCACAGTCTTTCCAATCGTTTCATACACGTGTCATTTCTATGTTGGTTTGTACCTGACACGCACTATTAGGGCGCGTCATTTCTGTCCACGTAGCCTGACAAACACGTCATCCAAGGCAGCTCATTATGTTTTGCCGTTTTTTCACATTTTTGACAAAACTTATTGTTTCTCTCTCTATTTCTTCACTTCTCATTCTTGCATTCTCTCGCTGTGTTTAAAGTCTCTCTCTCTACACTCCCAAATCCTCCATTGCTGTGTTCTTGAGCTCCTTGCAACCGGTGTAATGTCTTCTCCGGCGAGCTTTCCGTCATTAGTTTCTGTCGTCTGGCTTTGGCAAGCCTTATTCCGGCATCTGTTGTATTGCCGTCACTCAGTAAGTCCTCAACTTCTTTTTAATTTCTAGCCATGTTCTTCAATACAACTTCCTTTAGAATTTTGCCATATATTTTCATTATATCTATCGCCATTAAATCTGTATTAATGACTATACTCTGTTTTTCTTCATTCATCCCCTAATTTTGGTTGCCATTGTTGTTCTTGAATTTGTTCTGTGCTGTTCAATTTGCCCCTGTGTCTTCATACTCTGTTCGTGGTTCTTGTACACACCTGTGTACTGTTTCACAAATTTTGGTTGCTCTGTGTATGCACATCTATTTTCTGTTTCTCTGCTTCATTTCTTGATTTCTGAATCATGTTTCTTTTCTGGTCTTTTTGTTTGGTTTCCAGATTCCTGCATTCGATTCATGTTTCTGCATAGACTTAGGTTTTGGGGTTTGATTTTAGAAATCTGTTTCTTAGGAAAACTGAAACAAAGATCCTTCCATTGATCTTCAGAAACCCTCAACCTAGTGCTTTCTAGGTTTTAGCCGGAGTTTTCGAACCCATACCAATCACTATTTTCTAAAATCCAGTACCAGTTTCATTGAGCCGACATCATGGGTATGTTTAGGTAGAGGGTAGACACTTCGACCAAACTAGAACACTTCAAGCGAGAGTTCTCTATTCCAGTCGACGTTCAAATCAGGTTGGTTGGAGAGGAGGACTCTATCATGCCTGATGCAGACTCCATGCCTTTCCCTGTAGTTGCCTTCATTGAGTGTGGACTTCGATTCCCTTTAGACACTCTTTTTCGAGAAGTCCTCCACTACTACAAACTTAACCCCATGCAACTAGCCATTAACTCATATAGGGTTATAAACGGTATAATCAAACTAGCTCGTCTAGGAAAAGCTAGGATCACACTTGCCGACATCTAGTTCTGTTATACCATGTGTGGCCTTAAATTTGACAAAGGCTACACGTACTACCTTAAACCCAGATCCACCGCCTTCAAACTTATAGTCGACCTCCCAAACTCCAATAAGGGTGCTAGAGATGATTACTTGATCGTCTCGAGTAATTGGGAATTTGCACTTAATGACGATCTTCATCTCTTTCCTCTACACCGAGCAGTGTTTAGAGTGGATGAGGGTAAGAACTGAGTTATCTCAAAACTCCATCTCTGTCAAGACTTGTTAATTTATCTATCTGTAATAATGTTTGCTTCTTGCTTTTTGTAGTTTGTCCCTAACCATCAAAAACTTTCGCCAAACTTTCTTTCCTAGCAAAGATCTGAAAAGGCTATTGGGTTTTCTAGTTGAGAAACGCAAAACCCCACTGCTACTTAATTACATACCGACCAACCTAAGTCCTCTGTCTGACACTCCCAGAAAGAGCAAGGCTTTGTTAGCCACTCAACCAGCTACTTCCTCACCAAGGCTTGATCAGGCCTCCTCATTAGATCCAGTGTACCAACCATCCACTTCAGTCACAATTCAACTCATTCCACCATTCTAACGCTAGCAACGTCACCGAGTTCCCAACACCCCTACCAGACAAACCTAAAGTCCTAAGCGCCGAGATTCCGAGGCATCAGTGTACAATCCAAAAAATCCTCCAATCGCATTGCCTGCAATTCATTTCAATCCCAGAGTTACCGTCGTTTCCACAGCCGACGATATGAGCCGTAGTCAAGCTATCGTTGAAGATTTACTGGCCAACCTTCTAGGAGTTGTTACCGTTCACTCTTCTCTCTCTCAATCTCAACAAAAGCCCATGCCAAAAAGAGTCAAAAGATCCAAAGAAAAGGTCTCTATCTCCCAAGTAGACTCCGAAGATATCGTACCGATCTCCAAATTGGCCGAGATCAAGAAAAGCACAATTGTCATCGAGAAAAGGCCTGCGGAGGCTGAGCCTTCCAACCAACAGCATTCCAAGAAGCCAAGGTCAGAAGGTTCAGTGGGGCCAGGCATTTTTTGAGCCGACGAGTCTTGGGCTCCTACATTCGTGGTTGGGAACCGACCAATGATTGCTACTAATAGTACAATTGACAGCATTGAGGTTGGCGCCGCTTTTTCCAACGTTGTTCTCTTGCCTACCGACTTGAATCGTATGGCCGAGATCATTGAATATGAAAATTTTGCGTTGATGATGCAACACTCTATTTTAGTAAGTTCCCAGCACTTATACTTTTTCATTTAGCGTCATGTTTCAACTCCTTGCACTTTTAAGCCATTTTACTAACTTATTTGTTCCTTTCCTTCTAGATTATCCAGCATGCTTACTCTTTCGCAGTGAAGGCCGAGGCTTTCAAAAAGGAGCTAATCCAGAAGACTCAAGACGTTGCTGGCTACTTTGCCTCCTTTAACAACTCCGATGCCAATGTAACACCCCAAACGTTGAACTAATATAATAAGAACCAAAAGTAAAATAAAATATTGAATTTTATAAATGTATATGATAAGCATGTATTTTAATTTAAAATTAGGGGTTATTGCGCAATTATTATACTAATTAGGATAAGTATAGAATTAAGTAAAGTTGTAAATAAGCTGAACATAAATTATATATATATAAAAAAGAGTGTAATGATTTTGGATATTTGGGCCAAGGTATAAATAGGCATGAACTCTAGACTAATCTCCTACATGCTTGGAAGTTAAGTTGCTTGGAGATAAGGCTTAGGAGGTTTAGCTCCTAGGACAATAGACCTAGGAAATGTGGCAGAAGTTTACAGTAGCAACACTAGTATAAATAGGAGCATAAAACATAGTCTAACCATCGGAAGATAAGAAACAAAAGTAAGGAATGGAAGAAGGGTGCTTCGAGTAAGTTAGTAAAAAATGGGGAATTTCAGTAATGTAAAGGATCACTATTAAGATGAGTTATAGTATACCTTGAGGCACCATAATATATTTTACGTATGTTTTGAACTACCATAATTTATTTTATACAAGTTATGTTTTATAACTTATATTTATATGTCAATTACATTAATTATTTTCTGAACTCCATTTGCTTATATTGAAACCCATGTATATTTTTGTTTAAATTTTAGAAACTATTTGACAATGATTTTGTAAACAATTATGTTTTGTAAGTACTACCACAGGAGTCCCATGTCTTGGGAGACTTAAATAACCATTGGCCTCTGTTTGGCCACTTTGTGGTCCTTTGTTTGTCGTGGATCTATTAACCTTTGTTCTGTTCCGTTCTGTACCGTGGTTATGGCTATTTATTTACATAATTTTTGTATTTCAGTTTCTGCCACTTAAATAATTTGTTTATTCAAATTAAGTTATGTAAATAGTCTAGCTTAACTAACTATCCATGGTTATTTTGTGTTCCCTATACTTTTAGCATAATATTTTTCACTCTGCTGTGTGCTTATAGCTGTTATCCTTTCAGGTGATAAGATGTAAGGAAGACATGTAACCTCGTGTAGTGGAACCCGTACAAGAATTTGATGCTGATTCATTATTTTATTTATTTTCTTTTCTCCCTTTGGTTTTTTTTACTAAGGGCCAATCATTGAATAATAAAATAATAAAAACCCTATAGATGTATTTTCTTTTATCAAAATAGTAGAATGAAGTAAATTTTTCATTTTGCTTCTGCCTGCGCCATTTAATTTGTTACGATTAGAATTATTTAGTAAGTTGCGATTCTCCTAAACCCCTGGGGTTGGGACCTGACAAAGGTGGTATAAGAGTAATGGTTAGAAATAATAAATAAAATAAACTAAGAAATAAATATTTACTTGCGACGTTAATCCTTTTTTGTAAAATCTCATGTTTATTCTAGTGATGTAGGAATATTCGAGATTAACCTTGATGAGGCATTTTGGGAGGAGCTCGGGGCCATTAATTTGGAGGATATTTTAGCAGAGCACCCTGCCTCCTCTTCACCGGAAGGATGGAGAGACTCGGAGGATGTAGTTAGGAGACTGCATCCAAGCCTTGCCCAATTGATGGGTCGGCCAATATATATACAGACCTGTAGACACCCCATTTTTGACCGTCCTCAAGACTTGGACGTCACCGTTTGAACACTCGGTGATCATCCATGTTTGTGTTCGTTTGGAGTTCCCGGAGGTCTCGGCTACGCGCCTTGCCTTAGGATCTCCGAACTCGACTGTTTAGTGTCTGGTTTTGCACCAAACACTTGTGTTTTTCCTTGGAGGGGTAGGGAATGCCTTGTGAGGCATCCCCATACATCACCGGCCATGGCCAGAGGCCACCGGCTGGTGTTTTGTTGCCATCGGCAATCTATATTGCCGGTCGGCATTCTTTGTTGCCGGTCGACAGTCAATTTTGTCAAAATGGCAATTTTGAGCAGCCGACTACTGTTCATCTGCTTTTGCAGATATTTTAATACAGCTGTATGGCATTTTGTTCCCCTCCATACACGTGTATGGAGGGATGGCTTCCTTGTTAGCTTCTTGAGTAAGCTTTACAAGATTGGCTTCTCTATAAGAGGAGCCCTCCTCTCTTGGCTTTAGGGTTAGACAAAAAGGTTAGAAAATATACAGAGGAGAGCTCTAGATTAGGGTTAGGGTTTGTGTCTCACCTTTCTCTCTCTCTTTTTACCTTTGTGTGTGTATAAGTGTATTTGTGTCTTACCATTGCACACAAACACATAGTGTTACACCTTCCCTTAGCTACTGAGGTTCTAAGAGGTTGTTCTTGAGGTTCTTGGGTGGTTTTGAGCTTGGAGGAGCAGCTGGTCCACCATTGTTGAAGAGGTTCTTCAAGGGTAACAATCTTATCCCTTTTTACCCCATTCTTGCATTGTATTTTTGACTACCTTACAACTGTTTTTGAGCTCAGTGTATAATATAAAAAAGTTCTGTTTTTGGGCCCTCTAAATAGTTTGTTTAGAGTGTTTTGTGGTTTGGAGGTGTTTGACCCCTCCTAAGCCTTGAGAGGCCCCATTTTGTGCTATTTTGAGTGAGCTCCGGGACTTTGGTGTTTGGGCCTCCTCACCACTGAAATCTTGAGGGATTTCAGTGGTAAGGATGATGCCTTGAAGTCCCAAGAAGGAGAGAGCCACCCTCTCTCCTTGTTGTCCTTGAAAAGGGCTACCTTTGCCTCTTTAATGAGCACCATGTTCAAGTGTGTGTTGATCATGTTCTAACTGTTATTTATGCTTATTTTGCCATGAAATAGCATTGTTGTATGTTGGTCTTGGTACACCATGCTTGCTTGGTACACATGCCATGTAATGTCATTTTGTTGCCTTAACATGCCTTAGGTTGTAAACCATTGTTCTAGCATGCTTTAGGCTTGGCTTTGTAAAGCTTTCATGTTTATTTTGCCATGTTTGAAGTCTGTCCTTAGCCATTTTGGTCGGCCATGACATGCATTGCATAGCTTCTTTGCATTTTAGCTTGGAGGCTTCAAGTATGTGAGTGTATAGCATGCACTACTTGCCTTGATTTAGTGGGTTGGGACCATTTTCCATGTTATTTCAGTCTACTTAGCATGCTTGTATGCTTACATTTCATAGCTCTTTTGATGCTTCAAATGTTTGTGTTTTATGCTCCATGTTTGGTCATTGTGCATGCTTTTGAATTTGAGCCACTTAGATGCCATCTAGGTGTTCCTTGGGTGTTGTCTAGGTCTGCCTTAGACTTGTTTTAAGTCCTCTTAGCCTTGTGAGGCTTGGTTGACTTAGTCTTGGTTTAAGCCTCTTGGCTTGTCTTGGGTTTTTTGGCTTTGTTTGCATGCCTTGTTTATCTTGTTTAATTGGCTTAGCACCTTTTGTAACACGATTTTCAGAGCTTATCTTGCATGCCATTAGTCCATGTTATGCCTCTTTCAAGTGTGCTTGAGAGTTGCCCTTTTGTGCTTGAGTGTTAGCCCTTTAACATGTGCATGTGTGTATGTGTGTTTAGTCCTCATTTCATAGCACTTTGGCCACTGTTTTGGGCCTAATTAGAGCTGCCTAAATCATGTTTAAGTCCATCCTATGCTTGCTTGCATGCTTACCTTGCATGTTTGTTTGCATGCTTGCATGTATACCTTGTATGCTCATGTTGCATGCTAGTTCATATGCTTAGGTTGCACTCCATCTAGCATGCATGCCTTGTTCCTTGATCCAGTGATAAGAATTGGGCCTTTGTTTATTGGTTTGCATTACATTTGAAATTAACATGCACAACTTGGTCTCTTGGGCCATCATGCATGGAAATGCGCGATTGATGGTCCGAGAACCAAGGATCATATCCCTTTGAGTCACTAACATGATAAGGGACATGGTTGGTGCATACATGGCTTGAATTGCATTGCCATGCAAAGCTCTGTCCTCTGCTGCTGTCAAACAGGTTCTGCAGGAACTTTTTTGCCAATCGACTGCACAGAGTGCCGACCGGCAATCAATTGGTGGCCGATGGATTCATTCTCAGCCGATGAACACCTCCTACGGCCGATGGCCATTCTCCCCAAGCCGGTGGTACTGCACAGTGCTCAGGGAGGCAACCCTGAGACTTTGGCAGTCTTTAAAGGAGTATAGCAGGGAAAATAGAGGCAGCTTGCGCATGGCAGTGTACTTCCGAGCGAGACCGAGCATGCATTGCATTGGGCTCTCTTCCCGAGGCAGTTTATCTGTTTTCTCGAAATTAGTTAATTTGCTTAACTAATTAGATGGACTGTAATATTTAATTAGCTTGTAGGTTAATTATCTGTAATATTTATTTGGTCCCTCTGGGCGAGGGCGAATCTGTAATAAGTGTGGGTGCGTGTGTGTGCATGTCCTCCAATCCCCACTTCTTTCTTCTCTTTCATTTACCCGCTTATGATGGTAGATTAGGGCATGTTTAAATTAGCATACAGTATAACTGCATGCGTGCATCCATACATTTGTCTTACATGCACCGGGCTCAGCGTATCACGCTAACTGCATTGGTATTTCAAATCTAACTTAAATACATGCATCAGTTGATCGCATTTCACATGCCATGTTTAGGTTAGCCGAGCCTACTCTAATTGCATCCTGTATGTGTTGCATTAGTCAAACTTAACATGAACTAGGACCATGCATGTTTGCTAACTAGTTTATTGTTTTGGCACGGAGTACGATGTAAGTATTTTCATGCTTTAGCATACCATATGCGTGTGAGTGTTAACGTGACAGCATGCTTACCATGCGACTAATTGCTTATGTGAGATAAACTGTTTGATTGCCTATGGGTGAAGGTTGGATTGTCTGAGTTGGAAAAACTCGTTGAAATCCATATTTTAGCCTACTTGCGAGTAGCAAATTCCAAAGTGTTTTTCAAGACAAACGGATATGCAATGCTTATTTCCAAATTAGGTAATCTAGTCTATATTTGTTTGTTGTGCGCATAACATAGTAATTCTAGGCTAATAATCGGAATAAGAACACATAACGTTTTCAAAATCGGATATCACGGTTAGTAGAGGCCGGTCTTCGGACCGGGCGACAGGGGGTGCTCATAGCTGACCTTCCCCAATCGTACCCAAGCTCCCGAGCCGAGGCAAATTTGGTGATGACGGACACGTGGCCTTTGGCATCGAGTCAGGGTTTCCTAAATTCCCCCATTAATAAAATATTTAGGTGGCGACTCTGTATCTGGCAAAGCAATCCATGTTTGGCACTTCTTTTCAAAAATCTATTTTCTCAAAACGATTTGCCGGATTTGGACTCTTTGGTTTAGATTTAGAACCGCAAACAAAATCGAGTCCGAACTGTAGCGTGTAACGCAGGGTCCCTCGCTGGTGTGTTACAAGACCGACATACTTACTGTGGAGGCAAAGCTGTGCCTATACGCACGGACGCTTTCTTGAACCCACCCGTGTCCTCGGCCTTGTCCCAAAATATGACCGCCCGTACTACATCATTGGCCCTTTGCCCTCAGATTTTGTTGCCAGAAGGGGAAATGTGTATCTCGAGGACTACATCTTCACCAATGTCTCTAACCCTATTGGAAATTATCGATATTAAAAATGTTGATTTTAGTAATGACCTATCATACATTGATCGACCTAGATGGATTGTCGATCTAGCGTTTTTGGGCTACATACAGTCCATCCATTTTACACAGTCCAGGTCACATGGGTTTGTTTTGGTGTGGTACAGTTAAGATGGGAATTTGAGCTTTTTATGCAATACAACTTTCCGTGGTTGTTTGACCCATTTGACCCACCACTCTAGATTTTGGAGAAGAAAATTCTTTTGTAAGCTAACCATAATAGGTTCTGATCCCTCTTTTGTTTTTATAACAAAGGGATGAGGCACTAACACAATTTTTGATTTTTGGAACAAAGATGTAATGTCATATTTGCAAGAATAGTAAAGTTGGTATTTTATAGATATTGTGCTGTATATGCTTACATATATGCTGAGTTATTGATATAATGCCTTGTTTATTACTTTGTAGAAATGCCAATAATGGTAACAGAAGCAAATCATCAATTAGTGGCACTGAATCGATGGAAAAAATCATGGAAAGAGCGGTTACTAGCTTTTTGCAAGCCTTGCAGACCACCATCAGCAATGGGATGCCAGAACGGCGAGAAGAGCCGGTTATCATAAAACAATTCCAAGATTTGAAACCCATCATATTTACCAGCGGTCCAGACCCAATGGTAGCAGATGCTTGGGTTAAAGGCATGGAAAAGATTTTTCGTGTCTTACCCTGCACCAAAAGACAGAGGGTAATTTTTGTCACTTTCACTTTTAAAGATAATACGCGGGAATGGTGGCTTCTCACCCTGGAGAAAGAAGAGATCGTGACTTGGGCAAGATTCTTGGAAGTATTTTATGAAAAATACTTTCCAAATTCACTACGGGAACAAAAGGGGTTGGAATTAATGTAGCTAAAGCAAGGAACCATGACGGTGGCTGAATATGAGAGCAAGTTTGCACAACTTGCTCGATATGTGACATTTGTCATCCCCACCAAAGCTCAAAAAGTAAGGAAATTCGAAGCAGGATTGGATGTTGAAATCAAAGATAGGCTTGAGGTTTTGAAGCTACCAACCTATACAGAAGTGGTAGACGGAGCATACATTGCAAAAAAAAGGAATTAAAGCCTCCCGTTCCAGGGAACCATGCCAAAAGAAGCGATTCTGGGAAAGAGACAACAGAAGATTCGGTGTTGTGTCTCCCAAGTGGGTAAATACGGGCACAACCAGCTCAGGCAATCAAGGTTCTACTAACCCCAAAGGTGGCACCATTCCAGCTTGCCCTACGTATGGAAGGGCACATTAGGGACAATGCTATCGAGGTACGGGAGCATGTTTTAAATGCAGTCAAGTTGGCCACTTGCTGAGGGATTGTCCAAAGCTTATCAATCCTATAGCTAGGCCTTCTGGCCCAGTCAGAAAACCCGTAGGACCTGGAGGAGAGAGGAAAGACCAAAAATGCTGAGGAAGGGTTTTTGCCTTGGTACCTGAAAAATCAGAAATTACTAAAAACGTTATGTTAGGTACACTTTCTGTCTATGGTCATTTAGCTCATGTTCTTATTGACTCTAGGTCAACTCATTCTTTTATTGCACCACACTTTGCTACCAAGCTGGCATCAACACCCAAATCCTTAGGATATATATTGTTTATGTCTTTTTTTTCTAGTAATTCTGCTTGTAGTACTGATGTGTACAGATCATGTACTATATCCTTAAAAGACAACCTTATACGTAGACTTGATTGTCCTCTGCATTGGGAACTTTGATGTGATCTTAAGAATGGATTGGCTGGCTGCCAACCACGCCGCTATTGATTTCAAAACCAAAAAAGTTTCCTTCTAGTTACCAAACCAACTTGAGCTTATATTTGGTGGGACTGGAGTTTCCACTCCTCCTTGTCTTATATCCTCCATGATAGTCCAACGACTTCTAAGAAAGAGTTGTTCTACTTATATTTGTTATGTGATCGATACACAAAAAGAGGTACCCACCGTTGATGCAATCCCCGTGGTTCGAGAATTCTCAAATGTCTTTCCTGAAGATCTACCGGGTACCCTGATTGACCGGAAAATCAAATTCATCATTGAAACTCAACCTGGTATCCAACCAATATCAAAAGTCCCTTATCTCATGCCAATGACAGAATTGAAAGAACTGAAGACTCAACTCCAAGAACTACTGGACAAAGGCTTCATTCGATCTAGTACCTCACCCTAGGGAGCTCTAGTATTATTTGTGAAGAAAAAGAATGACACGATGAGGTTATGCATTGATTACTAGGAGTTGAACAAGGTCACCATCAAGAATCGGTACCCTCTGCTATGAATCAATGACTTGTTCGATCAACTTCAAGGCGCCCAAGTATTCTAAAAAATCGACTTGCGTTCTGGCTACCATTAACTAAAAGTCAAAACGGAAAACATCGAAAAGACTGCCTTCAGAACTCGTTACGGGCATTATGAGTTTCTCGTCATGCCATTTGGCGTCACAAATGCTCTAGCAACCTTCATGGATCTCATGAACTGAGTGTTCAAACCCTGTCTTGACGAGTTTGTTATTCTCTTTATTGATGACATTCTCATATACTCCAAGTCACCAGAGGACCATGTGCAACACTTATGAACCGTCCTGCAAGCACAACATGATCACAAACTATATGCCAAATTGAAGAAATGCGAATTCTGGATCACTAGTTCATCGATCACGTCATTAACAAAGATGATATCTTGATTGACCCCCAAAAAGTTATAGCAATTATGGACTAGCCACGACTTACTAATGTGTCAGAAATACGAAATTTCTTCAGTCTAGTTGGCTATTATTGATGCTTAGGGGTGTAATTTTGGCCCGTGGCCCACAGACGGCTTGAAGCCCACCCACGGCCCGAGGTGGGCCCGACTCGTTAAAGCCCGTTTAGGCCTGAGCCCAAGCTTAGCCAGAGGCCTGGGGCCATCGTTTTGAAGCCCGGCCTGCTCGATGCCCAGTGTTTTTTTTAATGGAAAATAATAAAATTTTGGTGGAAAAAATTTAAAACAATTGTTTAGGCCTACCCGAACCCGAGCCCGAGCCCGAGAGCTCGGCCCGAGCCCAGCCCACTGGTCCACCCAAAACCCAAATACCCCTGGGGCTAGTTTTCTAGCCCGTAGCCCGGCCCAAGCCCGGATGGGCCAGGCCGGGCCAAAATTACATCCCCACTAATGCTTCGTGCAAGATTTTTCAAAGATAGCATCACCCTTGACCCAACTAACTCATAAGAACACACCCTTTGAGTAGACGAACAAGCAGGAACGTTGCTTCCAAGAATTCAAAAATAGACTCATGACAGCTCCTATACTAGGAGTGTAAAAATGGCCCGTGGCCCATGGGCGGCCCGAAGCCCGTCCGAGGCCCCGGGTGGACTCGACCCGTTTAGGCCTAGGCCCAAGCCCAAGCCCAGTCCGAAACCTTGGGCCTAAGCTTAGGCCATCGTTTTGAAGCCCGGCCCGGCCCACTTGGACTGCCCCGTGACCCGGCCCATTGGCCCACTCAAGGTCTACTCAAAAGCTTAGTCCAAGGCCCAGTGTTATTTTTAATGGAAAATAATAAAATTTTGGTGGAAAAAATAAAAAAAAATTGTTTAGGCCCGCCCAAGCCTACCCAAAACCCGAGCCCAAGCCCAAGCCCAATGGCCGAGCCCGAGGCCCGGCCTACTGGCCCGCCTAAAGCTCGAATACCCTTAGGCCTAGGCCTAGTTTTCTGGCCTGTGGGTCGGCCCGATTTTTGGCGGGAGCCCTCAAGGCCCAACATGGGCCAGGCTAGGCCAGGCCAGGCCAAAATTACACACTTACTATATTAGCACTCCCTATGGGAACAGAAGGGTTCATAATTTACAGCGATACCTCATATAATGGTTTGGGTTATGTTCATATTCAAAACAGAAAAGTCATTGCTTATGCGTCACAACAACTAAAGACTCACGAGAAGAACTACCTAACTCATGATCTAGAGTTGGCTGCGGTAATCTTCACCTCCAAGATCTGGCGTCATTATCTCTACGGTGTAACCTGTGAGATTTACACTAATCACAAGAGTCTTAAATATCTGTTTACATAGAAGGAACTGAATATGAGTGTCACGACCCAAACCTGCCTTTATAGGTTTAGTGTCGTAACCGGCCAGTAATCCTTAGATTACCAAAGGCCTCTTAACAGAATAACATGTATATAGGGGTTACGGAAGCAAATATATAAAATACGCATAGTCTATCAAGCTATGAAGATATACATGAGATAGATAATTTTACGCTTTCATAGACATACGAGTGATATAAAAAGAGACAGTATTTACACGTCACTCCGTATACATATAAGCGAAAACTTATCCATAAATCAAAAGGAACAAAATCTTAAAAAATCTTATACATTCACAAAAACATAGCCACTAAATTTGACTTAATCTGGAACCTTCTCAGGAGGCACAAAGGCTGGCTGACAAAAACTAATATGCCAGGTTCTCAACTCTTAGCTTGGTCACGTGCCTGATTACCTATATACATAATAGAAATAGTGAGCGGGAGCCTAGTGAATAATAACAGAGTAAAAGGGTTTAATGAATGATGTCCTATACCAACTTCAGAAAATAGATTCATATTTATCTCAGAAACAGAAGCAGATCCATATTCATAATCTTGTTCAAATCATATACAGAAATTAGAGTTCATGTTTAATCATACGTGGTACATCCATTAGCGCTAACAGAATAAATGCAGAACATATAGTGGTTTTGAGTAACCAGTTTCATAAAGGAACCTCCGGATCCGAATAACAGATAATATATATTGTCAGCTCCATGATAGAGCCTCCTATACAAGTAACAAATAACAGACATAATAAGTTCCATAATGGAACCTCCGATACCAGGTAATAGCTAATAGATATCATATGATGCTAAGGATGCCACAAATACATGTCAGAATTTGGACAATCATTCATTATACAGAACATAACATTTCAAAAACATATCTTATTTCATCATATAGAAAATAAATAAAGTTGAACATAGATTTACTAAGTTATTACTCACAAATGGCCCTGGGTACAGACAGACAGAGAAGACTAATCAAACGGTTTACGGCACGTGACCTACATTAACACATAACAAATACACATTTGAAACACAAATTAGAATATATCTAACTCATTACGTTCTGATCTTAGTGTGTTTCTACATTTTACCCTCATTGTTACATCTTAATCTTGGCCTAGGAATGCCTAGGATGCAATGAAGATGCTAAAATACATTTGAAAATATTTAACAAAAATTGCTGAAAATAGGGGTTTCGCCTGAACGCAGCTTTCTTCGCTCGAGCGGACATGCAAAATGAAAGTGGTCGCTCGAGCGCACATTCCTTTCGCTCGAGCGGTCTGTAAACTTTACAAAAGTACTGATTGCTTGATTTTTCCGCTCGATGCTTGCTCGTTCGAGCGTGAGACTCATGCCCTCGCTCGAGCGATCTGCAAAACACGCAAACTTCTGGGAGCATGCATTTTATGCTTGAGCGGACTTTTGGTTGCTCGAGTGGAAGTGCAAAAATAAAGGTGGTCACTCAAGCGCAGGATTTGTCGCTCGAGCGTGGAGGCAGAATTCTAGAATTTCTAGAATTGCTTCCAAGCTTCAAATTCAACCCAAATCAAAACCAAGCTTGAAACTTTATGTATATAACATGCATGCAAAGATATAAGATATTTTCTTTCAAAAAATGAGTAATTTGGGATTGTAAGTGCAAAACTATAGTGAGCTCTCTGCCTTTAACAAAAATGTCCTCTTGCATGTAGGAATTGTTTGAGAATTAACTCATAATTCATGAATTATGCATGCATGCATGAAGTAATCTTTCATTCTACATTCTTAATTTAATTCTCATGCTTCATCTTCTAATTCTCTCGAATTCTTGCACTAAGTAATTTCAAATTCATAATTAAGGAGTTGAATTTCCTACCTAACCTTGAGTTTGCAAGTGTTGGAGCTAAACTTCCTAAATTCCCTTCAATCTCCTTTATTTCTTTCTTAATTCTTTTTTTCCTTAATGTTTGGCTTCAATCTCTCTCTCTCTCTCTCTCTCTCTCTCTCCCTCCTATGTTTTTGATCAAAAGAAGATGAAGGAGTGTGTGTATATAAAGAAATCTAGAACTCTCATTAACCTTATATAGGCTTGATTAGTAGAGATTAATTAATTCTAACTTAGACTAATCAATTGTAATTATTTTATTCTAATTATTTTGTTCCGAATCAAATTTCAATTGAGCCTACCATAAATTCCTACAAATTCCAAGTAACACATATATCAAGTTAATTTCATGATCGAATGCCGATAATGCCTTCAATTCGCACAATAAGACAGAAACACAAACAGATCTTCCTACAAGAGACAGATAAAAACACAAATAATGCAACACACATGCAATTAATTCAAAATTCACCTTAATTATTTATTAGGCATAATTAATTATGGTTAGTCAGTTAATCATAAGTCAGGGTTGTTACAATGAGGTAATAGCGGTGGCTAGAATTTATGAAAGACTATAATGTTGAGATTTATCACCATCTAGGCAAACCTAACGTGGTGGTAGACGTACTGAGCCGAAAGACAACCAGAAGTTTGGCGTGCACTGTCATTTCCCACAAGATCAATGGACTGCTCGCCAACATAATCATGGAACGCGCATTGATTGAAGAAATTAAAGCCTGTCAATGTGAAGATCAACTTTTGAAGAAAAAGTACAAGGAGCAAAGGAGTACGCTCGATCCTAACTTCACTATAAGCAATGAGATGCCAAAATTTCAAAATCAAATTTGCGTACCCAACATTCTGGAACTCAAGAAGAAGATATTGGTAGAAGCTCATAACTCGAGGTTTACGGTCCACCTTGGCAATACGAAGATGTATCATGATCTGAAAGAACACTATTGGTGGACATGAATGAAAAGAAATATAGCAAGCCACGTCTCCAAATGGTTGCATTGTCAGCGTATTAAAGTAGAACATCAGAGACCTGCAAGAATGCTACAACCACTTCATATTCTTGAATGAAAATAGGAGCATATTACTATTGACTTCGTGGTCGGGCTACCACAGTCAGTTTCGAAGAATGATGCAATATGGGTTATAGTCGACCAATTAACGAAGTTAGTGCATTTTCTACCAATCAAATCACGTACTTCCTTAATAAGTTTGCCACTATATACATCAAGGAAATCATTCGGTTACATAGTACTCCAGTTCCAATCGTGTCTGACCGAGACCCCTGCTTCGTGTCTCACTTCTAGAACAAATTGCAAGAAGCTTTGGGAACCACACAGAGGTTTAGTACTGCTTATCACCCGTAAACTGATAGGCAATCCGAAAGAACAATCCAGACGTTGGAAAATATGTTACGTATATGCGTGTCAGACCTCAAAGGTAATTGGGATGAGCATTTACCTTTAGTGGAATTCGCCTATAACAACAGCTACCAAGCAAGCATTGGAATGGCACTTGTAGCTCAACTTTTTGTGCTCCTTTTGGATACGATAACCCTACAGTGTAGACTCCTATAGTCCTGAATCTGATTTTATAAGTGCAATGTGAAATAGATAAACACAAGAGAGTCCAAATCCGATAAATCTTTTGTAAAATCAATTTTGAATCAAAATGCCAAAAATGGACTACTTTGCCAGATACAGAGTCGCCACCTACATATTTTTGAAAAATTTAGGAAACCCATGATTCATGCCAAATGCCACGTGTTTGTCATCACCAAGATTGTCTCAGCTCGGGAACTTAGGTACGAAAGGGGAAGGTCATGAATTAAGCACCCCCGCTCGCCCGATCAAAGATTGGCCTCTACTAATCATAATGTGATTTTTATTTACATTATATGCTCTTGTTCCGGTTATTAGGTTAACTTACTATGTGATGCACACACAAGTATAGATTAATTTGCAAAAATTGGAACATTTGATTTCATATTTGTTTTTTAAAAGAATTTCGAATATGTACCACTTGAAAAAATAATCGCATATGTACATTACTCAAATTATTCCAATTCAAGCAATTAACCTTCACCCACAAGCATTTAAACAGTTTATCACTTAAGCACTTAGTCTCATGGTGATCATGCTTTGTCATGGTAACAACCACACTCATGCGATATACTAAAACAAGTAAAAGCTCACCTAGTACTCCAAGCCAAAAAGATGACAGAGTTAGAATAATGCATGATCCTAACTATGCAATATGACTAATACAATACATACGATATGCAATTACTAGGCTCGGCTACTAATATGGCATATGAATCGCTTTGATAGCATGCGGTTTAAACACGTATTCAAAGAAGTATTAACTAATAATGCAAGTGATGAGCCAAACCTCATGTATGCAAGACAAGTGGATGCAATCATGAGAAATGCTAAAAGAAACATGATGTTCTAAACTAACCATCATAAGTAAAAAAATAAAAAGGAGAAAGACGTGGGGTTATGAGACACACACGTTATTACATATTTGCCCTTGTGCAAGAGGGTGCAAATCAATGTCCAAGAGTCCAAATTAAACTAATCATTACAAAGCTAAGTGAATGAATAAGTAACTAACTGCGAAGCTATAATTAAATAACTAGCTAATTTATTACAACAAAAAAAACTAACCATCTAACGAAACATTGCTATAACAATATTAATTACGACAATCAATAATTAATTACAACAATAATAATTAATTATTAATCATCAAACAAACATGGATGCACAAGGATACACAATGCTCATATGGGCAGCGTCCAAAAACTGCCCTGTCTGCCCAGACCATTATGTTTCACCTTCAGCCACTGCTCTCTGCTTCTGCAAAACACACTGCCTTACCAAACATTGATGGCCAACTGGCCCCCAATGAAGGCTGACTGGGCCCAAATAAGGCCAGCGTGCCTTAATTTTATGGAAAATCCTATTTTTGTGTTCTGAAGTGAAAACAGTGCAGACAAAGTTATTCTGAACTCTGTTTGTCCCTTCTAATCTCTTTCTCATGGTAAGTTTCGAGAGAAGAATGAAGTCATTTTCAAAACTATCAATGAGCAAATTGATTGCTTGATGAGTTAGAGCATGATTTTGGATAAAAATTAATGAATGTAATGAATCAATAACCACCCTTTCATCCTATCATAGAGTGAACTCAAAGAGGGAGGTAAAGACACTTTAAGGTTCATCAAAACATCATGAATTGATGTAAGACAACCCTTGACACAATAGACTCGGCATAACGTCCAGCTAAATCCAAGCAATATAACTCATCTTCTTTATGTGGGTTGGTTCATTTTAGCAATTTTTAAACCTTTCCATTCTTTAATCCATTTGTCCAAAGTGATGATTAAGTCAGCTAAATGAGAAAAATGTCAATCGAGAGGTTCTCCTAAATATGAAGGAGAGACTATGCCTTTAACGATGAACCTCCGTAGAGATTAAACCATTGAGCATAGGTCTCTAGCTCATATTTTGAATAACCATCGATCGGTTAAAATAACTCTCAAACAAGAGAAGAAAATAAGAATGTGGGAAGGTTGTAGACATGATTGCGAGATTGATTTGTTAAAATAAAACTCTTTGCATGAAAACTAAGTAAATAAAGCTATCAACTCAAATGACTCGGTGTTTAAGACCTAAACAACCAAAGCCACGAGGACTTACAACACAACAAGCATGATATTCAAAGCATAAACTATTTAAATGAATTAAACAGCCCATAACTGCCCCTAAAATGTAAAAAAATAGTAGCTAAAAGTAAGAGAAAGTAAGTAAAAAGAGTAAAGAAAAAGCTATGAAACAAAGCCTAAGGAGGGATGGCTAACCCCTCCACTTTTTGTAATTTTAAATCACATGTTTCAGCCCCAAAAACAATCCAAGAACAATCCCAAAACAGCCCAAAAACAGTGGCTAAAAGTGTGTTTAAAGAGCACAAAAAGATAGACAAAAGCAAGAGATATAAAGCTAGTAAGCAAAATCAAGGAGAGATGGTTAACCCCCTCACTTTTGAGACTTTTAAATCATGTTTTTTAGCCTTTTTCAACTCTAAAAAACAGTGTAAAAAAACAAAGAAAGGAGTGCAAAAACAAAGGGTATGAGCTATGGGATAAGGTATAAGAAAGGGTGTTAAGCCTCTTTATCTTTGGTAGCTCTTCAACCCCAAGTTCCAATGGATCCAAAATAGTAGGAAAACACAAGAAAAAGATTGAAATGAAAGAAAGGAAAAAAGTGAAAAGCTTATACCTCTTGAAGAGAGAAAGCTTTGGTTGTTGATCAAATTTGATTCCAAACACCCTTAAGTTCATGAAATATGGTTTAAAATTCTAACAAAAAGCTTCAAGAATAAGCTCTAATGGTGTATGTATTGTGTATGTATAACTAAAGAATGTTTGAAGGTCAAAAGAGGAAGGAAGAGAGAATGAGGTCTTTTTAGCTCATCAAAGCTTTTGGAAAATTTGCTAACCTTGAATTCTAAAGGAAGAGGCTTTATTTATAGAATTTGAGCCAAAATGGTCAAAAATATCTTCAAACAAAGATATTTGTTCAATTCCCGCCAGTTGTCCGTGTGGCGCCATTGAGACCCAACCGGGCCTCAAAATCCACGAATGGACCTAAAAACACACGGCCGAGCCTAAAAAGCAACCCAGGGAAAGTTTTCATTGAGGCCTAGTCAGGTCTAAAAATCTGCACTTCAGGCCCGACTTCAAACGGGCATATCTCCCTCATCCGGACTTGGTTTTAGGTGATTCTTGAGTCTAAATTGAATCCCCGAAAGTCTAATTTTCAATGGAGGTGGCCTCACATATAAATTATAAGTGTTCAAATAGATATGACTAATTTAGTGAAGGCTGCTCATTCTTTCTCAACGGTTTGATGCCCAACTTGTTCCTCAACTAGTTTTCTTCCCTCCCCTTTTATTTCCTTCAACCCCAAACCTATAAAGAAGAAGTTTTAAAGATTTTTCAAAGAGTTCACCTCTCTTCCATTTATTTCCACTTTGTCCTTGATCGGTTTACCGAAAGTGCAATGTTTTAAACGAAATATGAGCCTCCGAACATCGTAGAAACCTTTGAAAAAATATTTTGAAAATGAGGGTTTTAAGGTCTAAAATAATTTGGCCAAAATGGGGTGTTAGGTTTGGGATTAGAGCCTGAATCCAAATTTCTTCGCTGAGAATTCAAAAGATTGCACAGTGTAACTTTCATCATCGGGTGTTTGGAATAAAGTGCCCAAGTCTTAAAGGCGGTCAAAAATGAGGTGTCTACAGCACCATACAAAGCTCTGTATGGAAAGAGATGTCGATCACCTCTGTGTTGGATGGAAGTTGGGGACAGGAAACTATTAGGCCTTGAGATCGTGCAAATCACAAGTGATAAAATCTAACTCATTCAATAGCGAATTCGCACTGCTTAGAGTTGCCAACAAAGCTATGCAGATACACGAAGACGAGAATTGGAATTCCAAGTAGGAGATCATGTTTTCCTCAAGATTTCACCCACAAGAGGAGTTATTCGATTTGGGAAGCGAGGAAAGTTAAACCCACTTTACATTGGGCCATTCGAGATATTGGAAAGGATTGGTCCTATGGCATATCGCACAGCACTGCCACCTGAACTGTCTAATGTTCACAATGTGTTCCACGTTTCGATGCTTCGACGATACCTTCGGGATCCAGAACATGTTGTTGATTATGGAAATCTTGAAGTTCAAGAAGATCTCTCTTATGAAGAGCAACCGGTGCAGATTCCCAATCATCGTGATCAAGTTCTCCGAAACAAGACCATACCTCTAGTAAAAGTCTTATGGAAGAATCATCGTGTCGAAGAAGCTACATGGAAAACAGAGAGTCAAATGTGAGTCAAATACCCGCACCTCTTAGAAAGCTAAGGTACGTCAAGTTTGAGGACAAACTTCTATTTAGGAGGAGAGAAATGTAACACCCCAAACGTTGAATTAATATAATAAGAACAAAAGTAAAATAAAATATTGAATTTTATAAATGTATATGATGAGCATGTATTTTTAAATATTGAATTTTATAAATGTATATGATAAGCATGCAAAACGAATGGATGCAAGTCATGGAAATGCTAATTTGAAAATATGATGTCCCTATGCTAACCATCATAAGCAGATAAATAAAAGGGAGAAAGAATGGGAGTTAGAAGACATACAACTTATTACATATTTGTCCTCGCGAAGGAGGGTCTGAATGTCCAAGTGTCCAAATAAATAATTATTACAAATCCGAATGAATAATAACTAAAAGGGGCTGTCTAATTTATTACAACAAATGTGCAATGATTACGCAATGTTCCTCAGGAATTACTCTGTCTGCCTTGTTGGGAACTATTTTGTTTCACCCTATCATTGCTTTCAACCAAAAGTGTATTGTTTGCAATTTATTGGAGCCTTGTCGACCTAAAACGAGACTCAGTCGAGCTCCAAATAAATCCAATACCTTGTTTTCTTGCGGAAATCTATTTTTTGTGCCTGAGGTGAAGCAGTTCAGGCAGGGTATTCCTAGCCATTTTTGTCTCTTCTACCCTTCTGTATCATAGGAAATACTCAAGAGATGAGTGAACTCGGTTCCCAAACCATCTATGGTTGCAAGTTGATTTGCAAGATGATTTTGGACACGATGGGATAAAGATCAATAAATGTAATGCATAACAACCACTCCTCCCTCCTATCATGAAGTGAATTCAAGAAGGGAAGTAGAGACACTTCAAGGTTCATCAAAATATCATAAATTGATGTAAGACAAGCCTTGACACAATAGACTCCGACATAACGTCTAGCCGTAAAGACACTTCAAGATTCATCAAAACATCATGAATTGATGTAAGACAAGCCTTGACACAATAAACTCGGTATAACGTCCGACCGAATCCAATCAATCATATTAATTCTTTATGTCGGTTGATTCATTTTAAACTCAATTTTATTAGCCTCTTTTATATTACATTTCCTTTTCTTTAATCCATTAAGTCCACGGTGATATTTATATCCACTAAGTCCGAAACACAATAAAGGGAAATAAGTGTCGACTTAACCCGAGCAAATAAACCTTATTTTCTTCAGCAGAAATTACAAAGGAAGAGTCAAACTTATTTACAAGTTAGGGATTTCAAGTCAAACCCAAGATGCGCAACAAGGACTAATCAAACTCAGAAGAGTGATAATGACTTAGAAAAATCCAAAGTGAGCGATAATGACTTGAAATCCAAACTTGA
Source organism: Camellia lanceoleosa (assembly GCA_025200525.1). Taxonomy (NCBI): domain Eukaryota; kingdom Viridiplantae; phylum Streptophyta; class Magnoliopsida; order Ericales; family Theaceae; genus Camellia; species Camellia lanceoleosa. Next base: position 181,500,143 of record CM045758.1, on the reverse strand, counting down.
TAATAAGCTATAATGACACTTTCCTTGGTGATTTCCAAGGGCCAATTAGTCCCTTAAAAGTAAACACACTGGTGATAAAAAGAAATAAAAAAAATAAAAGATTGGCTTTAGTATAAGAAAGATGTATGTCGTTTGTAATGAACCTCCGAAGAGATTAAACCATTAAGCATGGAAAAATTTCTTTCCTATACTTGAATAACAACCTTAATTTTTCACAACTTGTTAATCAAAATAATCAAAAAATGGAGGGAGATTGCAAAGATGATTATGCAAAGTTGATTAATTGGTTATTATAAAACAAACATAATATGTAAAAAAAAATTATTGAAATAAATTAAATAACCCCCTAAATAGCAAAAAATAGTGCTAAAATTAAGCTAACAAAGGTGAACAACTATAAATAGATTAAAGCTAGTAAACAAGTTCAAGGAATGGTGGCTAACCCCTCCACTCTTGTAACTTCAAATCACATATTTTAGGTGTTGAAAAACAGCCCCAAATCAGCCCCAAAACAGTGGCAAAAATTAGAGAAAACAAGTGGGAAACACAAGGATAAAAGCTTGGAATAAGGTTCAAGTAAGGGTGATTAACCCTTCCACCTTTGGGTAGCTTTTAATCACAAGTTTTAGCCTTTAAAACAGTCCCAAAACAATATGAAAACACAAGAAAAAGATGAACAAAGATTGAATTGAAAGCGAGGAAGCTTTACCTCTTGTAGAGAAGGTGTTCTTGTTATAAACCAAACTTGATTCCAAAGCACCCTCAAGTTTGAGTTATGATCTTCAAGTCTCAATCCAAGTTCCAAGTTCAAGCTCTAGTTTGGTATGTATAGATGATATGAGAACTTGAAAGCTATGGAAGAACAAGATGGATGGTAGCTTTGATCTTTTCTAACTCTTGATATTTTTAACTCACTTGATATTGATTTGTTCTAACCTTTGATCTTGTTGTCTAACACTTGACATATATCTCTCTAACCAAATTCTATATTGTTTTTCAACCCCCTTCACAGCAGTCTGAACCCTGCTATTTATAGGCCTCGAGCAGGTCTGATCAAAATATTAGCAAAATTGGGCAGCTAGCAGAACACTACTGAAATTGCCTGAAAAGTCAAGAGGTCCGGTTGGACCTTTGTGTCTCTAGTCGGATTTCACTGAGGTCCGGCCGGACTTCAATGTATTTCCACTATTTCTTACTTTCAGGTTCAATACAGGTTGGTACAAGGTGCAATACTGAAATTCTGGGGTAGAAATACAGTGGGTATGGCAGGTTGGAATTGTTTAGAGCTCGAACTTGGATTCCTTTATTGAAAATTCAAACCATTGACTCAATGTAATCGTTATCATCGAGTGCTCGGAATAAAGCGCCTAAGTCTTACGAGTGGTCAAAATTGGAGTGTCTACATGAGGTCCCCAACCTTGAACTCTCGTAGGTTGACCTTCTTGTTGTAAGCCCTAGCAAGCTGCTACTGGTATTCCCCCAATCGAATTACTACTATCTCCTTTCTTTCTTCTAATAGATCCAGATCTCGTGCAAGGAATGCCTCATTGGTTCCGTTCTCCATTCCTTGGGTTCTAATTCCAAGAATGCTAACCTCCAGCGGGATGACTGCTTCAGTGCCATATGCCATGGCAAAAGGAGATTCCCCAGTTGATCTTCTCGGTGTAGTCCGATATGCCCACAGTACATTGGGCAATTCTTCTACCCACTTTCCCTTAGCTATTTCCAGCCTCTTCTTGATCCCATCCAAGATGATCTTGTTGGATGCTTCTACCTGACCATTATTCTGAAAAAAAACTTGGAGTAGAGTAATAGTTTTTAATCTTGTACTTTGAACAGAAGCTCTTAATCAGCTTACTGTCAAACTAAGTGCCATTGTTTACTATAATGGCCATTGGGACCCGGAACTTGGTTATCATGTTCTTCCAGATGAAGTTCTCAACATCAATATCTCGAATCTCCGCAAGAGGTTCAGTCTCTACCCACTTTGTAAAGTAGTCTGTGACTACTAGCAAGAACTTTCTCTGTCTAGTTACCTGGGGCAATGGTCACACTAAGTCCACGCCCCGCTGGGAAAACGGCCAAGGATGGGACACTGGGTTCAGATCTGCTACTGGCTGATGTATTAGAGGTGCAAACCTTTAACATTTCTCACACTTCGTAACATAGGCTTTAGCATCCTTTTGCATGTATGGCCACCAGTATCCCTAGGAAATGGCTTTATGGACAAGTAACCTGCCTCCTGTATGGCTTTCACAAACACCCTTATGGATCTCATATAAAAAATCCTCTACCTGAGAGAGATGCACACATCGGAGTAGAGGTCCAGTGAAGGATCTTCTGTACAAATGGCCTTCTATTGATAGGTAGAACCTGGTCGACTTCAATCTGGTCTTGGGTGCCTCTTTTCGGTCGTTTGGCAGTCTGTCCACTTTAAGAAACACAATTATGGTGTCCATCCAACTGGGACCTATTTCCACGCACATTGCTTCGTGTTCCATTATCAGAGGCTCTACATTTGGCCCTGTCAGATAATTAACTATGATTATCCTTGGTTTCCCTGACTTTATTGCACTAGCCAGGTTTGCCAAGGCGTCGGCATGACTATTATCATCTCGGCTGACTTGTTGTAGCCGACAATTCTTAAACAGTGTTAGTAGCCTGACAACCTCCTTGACATAGGCTATTATCCTTTTATCTTGGGCTGTATATTCGTCCGTTGCTTGATTCACAATAAGTTGGGAGTCACAGAAGACTACCACCTCATTGGTTTCCATGGCTGCTGCTAGTTTCAGTCCTGCAATCAGCGCTTCATACTCTACTTCATTGTTTAAGGCCTCAAACCCCAAACGAATAGACTACTCTATCATTCGCCTATCTGGCGATACCAATACTACTCCTGCCCCTGCTCCTTGTCGATTTGAACTTTCATAAACAAAGAACAGAAAGGAGTCACCGATGTAAATATCGTAGGACTTTGGCTTCTCTTCCTTCTTCTACGTTGCTGGCGTGGGGTTCTTCGGCCCTAGTTGGGTTTCTTCCTGCTCCCTTGGACATCTTAAGCCGCGGCTCATTGAAGCCTGTCTTGGGATTGTGCCATGAGTGAACTCGGCTACGAAGTCGGCTAACACCTGGCCCTTGATTGTTGTTCTAGGCCTAAACTCCAAGTCATATTGGCCCAACACCATTGCCCATTTGGCTACTCTGCTTGTCAGATCTCCATGCTGCAATAGGGATTTTAGGAGACGCTCAGTTAGCACCACAATCTTGTGGACTTGGAAGTAGTGATTCAATTTTTTGGAAGCCATCACTAGGGCTAGTGTTAACTTCTCTAAGGGTAGGTACCTGGTTTCTGCACTTGCTAGGGTTTTACTGACATAGTATGCCGCATTTTGTCCTCCATCCTCTTCTCAAATTACCACTGCACTTACTGCGCGGTCTGAAACTGCCAAGTATAGGAATAACTCTTCTTCAAGTATTGGATTTGACAGAACTGGATCTGTTGTCAAGTACCTTTTTAAGTGGGCCATGGCGACCTCACACTCTTCTGTTCACAAAAAATCTGTGGCCTTCTTCAACAAAATAAAAAATAGTTTACACTTATCTAAACTTCGACTAATGAACCTGTTCGGGGCTGCTGTCTTGCCGGTCAAAATTTGGACCTACTTGGCCGATGTTAGACTCTTTAATTTAATGATGGCCTTGATTTGATCTGGGCTTGCCTTAATGTCCCTTCTGGTGACCAAGCACCCCAGGAACTTACTAGACCTGACTCCAAATACATATTTTGAAGCATTGAGTCGAAGCCGATATGTTCTTAGGATATCAAAAACTGTCTTTAAGTTGGCCAGGTGGTTCCCAGGTTCTATGGTCTTCACGACCATGTCATCGATGTAGAACTCTACTGTCCTCCCGATCAGATGCTTAAACATCTTCATCACTAACCTTTGGTAGGTTGCTCCTACATTCTTCAACCCGAAAGACATCACTTTGTAACAATAGAGTCCTTTTGGGGTGATGAATGTTGTCTTCTCTTCATTTGGGGCATACATTGCTATTTAGTGGTAGCCGCTATACGCGTCCAAGAAACTTATCCTCCCATGCCTTGAAGTGGCATATACTAATTGATCAATCTTGGACAGTGAGAAACTATCCTTGGGGCAAGCCTTATTTAGGCTGGTAAAGTCCACGCAGACTCTCTACTTCACATTCTTCTTTTTCATTACCACTGTGTTGGATAGCCAGATAGGGTAGTTCACCTCTCGAATGGTCTGGGCTTCCAGCAGTTTATCTACTTCCTCCTCAACTGCCTCCATATATATCAATATTGGCCTCCTTGCCTGCTGGATGACAGGTTTAGCCGACCTAGCCATATTGAGCCGATGACAAGTGACCTTGGGGTCAATCCCAGGCATTTCATAGGTCATCCAGACAAACACTTCTATGTTTGCTCGTAAGAAAGTCTCAAAATCCCTTTTCCTCCTCTTCAGCTAAGCCTGAGGCGATAAGGAAGTAGGGCTCTCCATCATCTTCTTGGACCAGAATTTTCTTCAAAACTTTCTTACTTTTGTTGGGTGGTTTTTTGCCGACATCATCTAGGACCTCCATGTGCTCGTCTTCAATTTTTACTATCTCTGCTTCTCACACGTTGCAGGTGGACTTCATTGCTGCTATAGAGTAATTTTTTACCTGCACCTGATCGCCTCTGACATCCTCAATCCCATGTTCGGTTGGGAATCGTAACAACTGGTGCAATGTTGAGGGAATAGCCCTCATTGCATGCAACCACAGTCTGCCTAGGATAACATTGTAAGGGGATAAGGTATCAATTATTGTAACTCCGTGCTTACCTTCTTGGTGCCTGCCTACACCTCCAAATTCGTGGCATCTAGAGGCCACGTCGGCATTTCATTGAATCCAACCATCGGGCTATTGGATTGTTCCAGATCATCTGGGTAAAGGCCAAGCTCCTTGTAATATCCAACATACATGATATCACAAGAACTGTCTTGGTCGACCAGTATGCGTCCCATCTAGCACTCTTCAATCTTCAATGTTATCACCAGGACATCGCTGTGTGGATTTTGCACCATATCCAAGTCTACCTCAGTAAAAGAAACCATTGGCCCCTAGTACTCGTTTGTCCTAGGCTTCTTTTGCTGGACCTCGTACACATGTTGTAGGTGCCTTACCCTTTGAGTTTTTCCACGTACATCGTTCTCATTAACCTTCGAGTGAATCACATTGATCACCCCAGGTCCATCTGCTTGTTGTGGTGGCGGTAGTGGAGGTGGTGTTGTTGGTGCCTGGGATAGCCTTGCTTGCCCTTCCCTTATCCTGGCCTCATCTACTAGGTCTCTCAGGTGACCCTGTCTGACCAGATCCTTTAAGTGTGTCTTTAAAGCCCTATATCCTTGAGTCAAGTGCCCATCCTAATTATGGTAAACACAATGCTTCCCAAGACTCATTCTGATAAACTTACCAAGGATCTTCTCCAGCACTCTGTAATATGTTTGGCTCCTGATCCTTTTCAGAACTTTGTAGATTGGGATTCTGAAGACAGCGGTGACTGCCTATACAGTCCTCAACCCCGTTTCATACCTATTAAAACCAGTATTACCTCGGCCTCGTTTCGGCAAGCCATTTCTCTTATCCTTATTTGGTGTCTTCGTCCCTGGTGTGTCATCTTCTGCGCTGGCGTACTTCTCGATCTGTGCCATTAGCTCTTCCATACTTTTTGGTAGAGTTTTTGCCAGTGATTTCCAAAGAGAGCATTCATCCTCCAAGCCATTTGTAAAGGACATGGCTGCCAACTCCTGGTTGGAAGCAAGAATTCAGTTGAACACCTCGTAATACCTCTTGGCGTATGCCCTGAGGCTTTCGCCCTCGCTAATGTTCAAAGCCAGCAGAGAGTCTACTCTTAGTGGTTGTAATTTGTTCGTAACAAACCTGGCCACAAACATCTCGGTCAGGCCTTCCTAACTCTTCACAGTTCCTTTCGGCAACTTGTGGAATAAATCCGATGCGATTTCCCCAAAGGATGAGGGAAACACTTTGCACAGTAACTGCTCATTCCCGCTATACAAAGCCATCGAATTCAAATATAGACCGACATGAAAGTTCAGATCAGACTTACTATCATAAATCTGGAACCTCGGCAAATGAACCTCTTTGGGGCCTCAAACCTATCCAACTCCACTGAGAACGGTGTTCTCAGCTTGACCAGGGATGTGACCCCGACATTGAGTCGCTTCCTCTGGAGGTAATCTCCCAGATCCTTGTTCGTTCGATCGGGAGCTTGGCTATCAACAAATTTCATCCTTTTTAGCGCGCTGCTTCCAACGTCATTATGTGTCCTCTTGGACTTCTCTTCATTCACTGTATCAAAACACAAGCCCTTCCCCTAGACATGCCGAGGTTCTCTGACATAAGTTCCCTTAGTACGAGGCATCTTCTGCGACTCACCTCTCACTGACTCTGCTCGCCCGATATCCCGTGAAGGTCGATGTGAGCGGTCCTTTTCCTTGCCATGCTATGGAACTACTGGGATTGTTCTCTGCCCTCCATTCTAGGCGTCAGTCTTTGCCGCTAGTACCCGGCGTGTTCTGCAACAGGAACGGTGATTGCATCACGTTATTCTCCATCATGAAGTTAACAACGGACTGTACGTCTGCCAACTTGTTCGCCATCCCTTTCATCTCGCCGTCCCTTCTCATGCATCTGTCCTTCCATACCTAGAGGTCGCTTTTGTTGTAGTACTCATCTCGATCAGCTTTCTTCGGGGCATTCCCCTCTTTGCCGATGTCTTTCTCCCCAAGATTCGGATCTTGTGCTTCTTCATTACAGTTTTCTTTCCCGATGTTAGGATTTCTATGTTCACAACTCTCACTGTTAATGTCATCCCTAATCTTTTCTTCCCGTCCATCGTTGGCCATTTATTCTTCTTAAGTTCCCACAGACGACGCCAAATTGTGCGTGTTGATTTTTGACCACACAACCAAAAGGGAAACTCAACTGGAGAGCACCGATAGAATAAATTAAGCCCAACAACCTACACAAGAAGATGAGAATCCAATGGTGGTTAGTCCACCTAAGGGCACTCCGACAATCAAGTAAGTAATTAATATCTCTCAAAGATAGCAAATTGTGCTTAAACTCATAAGAAAGAACTTACCTTAGACCCACGAGGGTGCCTTGCTTTTATAACCTGCAGTGACGTGGTTCCTTTAGAAGCCTCACTCCAATGGACTCAAGCTCAAGGCTCATCCTGGACCTTCAGCCAGATGGGAATAAACTCTCATTGAGCCTTATCCTTATCCAGACTGAGATCCTCCTCTATTCTACGACTCTTGTCCCTTATCTACTTTATCTCGGATTCCAACATCTCCGCAGATATCCTCAGCCTAGCCGAGATTATCGGGGCAACGCGACCAAGCCACATGGCACCTCGGTTGACACTTCAATGTTACCTTAGCCACGTGTTGTCGTTCATAAAATATGTTCCCACGCATACATACTTTGATTTTCAAATGGCCACATAATTGGTAAAAAATCTAAATAGTTTCTCTTATATTGACAGTAAAAACTCATTTCAATTCCCCTTACACTATAGTAAAAGCTACTTATAATTTCCCTTACGTCATTATTATAAGAATGTCAATCCAAGATTATCATCACTTCTATTTTATCTATAGGAGGGAACTTGGTGCTCTTGTTGTGTCGAAGCTAGATTTACCAGCTATAAAAATGATTTTTTTTTTATATTTCGTATTTTTTTCATTTATACAAAAATGAATATAAAAAATAGATTATTGAAATTAAAAAAAAAAAAGATATACAAAGAAATTGGCTAAAACAAACCGTTAACAACTCATATTAAATAAGTAATATGACTATCCATCATTTAAAATATGTGAATCATATTTATAATTTAATCTACACAATTTACTTGTTTTTAAGTTAAAATCTCTGAATATTTTTTTTTGTATTTCTATTTTTTTTTCCTATTCTTAAAGAATTATGTTGTGATTTTGTTTTAAATAAAATAAAAAAAATTGAGGACTTAACGTGCAACACTTTCCGCATTGTTATATCTCTTAAAATTTTTAAATATAATTATAGAAGTCTTTGAAGTTTGGTATGTATAACCATATATATTATGGTTCCAATTAGAATAAGGTAATTCTAGGAATAACCACAATATTTAAGGAAACAACACTAATAAATTTTGGTAATGATTGAGAGGATTTAAAAATTAACTTAATTTATATAAATTATATTTTGAGCTATTCATAAAATGACATGTATATTTTAAGTATTATAAAATTCAAGAAAATTGAGAAAATTAGAGTGAAACTTTCAACCTCAAAGAGGTCACAACGTTTTTGCTTATATAATATAACTAGTGTTCCACCCGTGCTATGCACGTATTGTGTTTATAATTATTTGTATATATATGTGAATTGTGATTTTTAAATATTTTTTTCACACAAAAAAAAGAATATAACAAATGCAACATATCTTTAATCAATTATTTTATGTTTTCTTTTATTCAAAATTTAGAAATAATGTACGGACAAAATTTATAACTAAATTAAGAAAAATATTATTCTTAACGATATTTTTTTTACTTCTATATAAATACTTTAAAAAAATAAACCTGAAAAAGTGTTTACAATTATTTGTATATATATGTGAATTGCGATATTTAAATGTTATTTTTTTGGCACATAGAAAAAAGAATATAACAAATGTAGCATATCTTCAATCAATTATTACATGTTTGCTTTTATTCAAAATTTAAAAATAATGTACGGACAAAATTTATAACTAAATTAAGAAAAAATTTATTCCTAACAATATTTTTTTACTTCTACATAAATACTTAAAAAAAATAAACCTGAAAAAGGTAGTGAATATAAATATTATACATTAAGTAAAAAATTGTGATAAGCAATTATGCTTACGTAAATTTGTTATAGTTTTAATTTCAAAGTTTATATATATATATATATTTTTAAAACATTTTATTTAACTAGTACCAAATATAATTTTCTTAGCAAAAAAGAAAGTTATAAAATTTTGTTGTAAATTTTCAAATATCTATTGTTAAACATTCTATTCTACTTACTTATTTGTTTGTTTGCTTGCTTGTTTTGGGAGTTTCGATCTTTGATCTTTACTCCACATTCATTGTATTTATATTTCTTTCATATTACATCTTTGAGTGTATTAATGAAAACATCATACACTTAAAATGCATAAAATTACAATATATAGAAAGAAAGAAAAAAAAAAAGTAATTGCCCAAAATGAAAACTACTTTAAGAAAAAAAAATAAAAAATAAAAACAAAAATGAAATTATTTGAAATAGAAAATGATTTATTTATTTATTAATTAATTTTTAAAAATAAACTTTTCTTATTTTTATGAAAGCAAATAAAACTATATTTAAAAAAAAGGTACAAAAACCAAGCATAAAATATAATGCAAAAAGTAAATGAATTCTAAGATTTTCAAGAAGTGAGACTCACAAATACATTTTGTAAAATCTTGTCTATTCATATACTTTTTGTGTATATTTTTTGTACTTCTAATCTCGAAAATGACATTGAAATAGTTTGCATTTCTTACATTAGATCCATCTAATAACTTTATCAAACACAAATGTAATAAATTTCATAATGCAAAAGACAAGTAATTGTGAGATAAAGTATTTAAAAAAAATGAAAGCAATGTTCAATGATGGTATAAAAGCACACCTAACGTTTTAATTGGAAGTGTAACTAGATAAATCGTCATAAAAGAGGAAAACAACATTTATTTTTCATCACAACAATTACATAACTCAATATATAATTTTAATATCTCTCACTCTTCCACACGTTCAATTCTTTATCAATATTAGCATGAATGTATAAACCAAAAAAAGGAATATTTGAGAAGACAAAGAGATGTGGTTTTAGACCTTTCAATTGCTGAATTCTATTAATTAATAGTTATTAGCCTTCAATGGTCAGACTTCTAATATTTGTTGGCCATTAAAACTGAGCTCTTTGATTTCACCTATATTCACTTGATAGTTAACACGTGTCAAGTCTTTACGCAAATAATTGGCATATTTTTTTAATATTATTAATGAAATGCACAGTGTAATTTTTTTTTCTTTTTTTTTTTCACAATTGCAGCATGTTATTTTTTAATAAGAATTTATATTTGTTTTAGATATTTTTTTAATATACAAATTATTTTTCACAGTGCAATTTTTTTTCTCTTTTTCTCGCAATTGCAACCTGTTATTTGTTTTAGATATTTTTTAATATACAAATTATTTTTTTTAGATTTTTTGTAAAAATAATTTAACAATCCCATCACTAACCATAGTGTATGAGAGAAGTTGAAAATGGTGGGGCAATAGGTATGAAAGAAGTCAAAAAGGCTTGTAGGTTGGGAGAAATCAATAAATGCTGCGGTTTTTTTTTTTTTTTGGTAAATCAAAAAATTAGAAAATTAAGATTGGGATATTGGACCTCCCACAAGACTTGTGGGTTAGAAATCCCCTTTTCTTTATATAATATACTTGCATATCACCCGTACTATGCATGTGATTGAATTAAAATATATATATATATATTTATGATTATGTCAAATATATTTTTAAATTGTTAGCATAAAATATACGTAATTTTAAAAGAAAATGTTGACATTGCATAATTAAAGTAATAAAAATAAGAATTTATTATATTTGTTCGGAATTCACTGAATAAACAAAACAAAGTATAACTAAAATCTAAATTGTTGTGGGTCTTCCATTGTCAACATGATGGTTAGTATTATAATTGATGAACAACACATATATTATGTATTTATAAAATGTTATACTTACACACACACACACACACACACACACACACACATATATTACCTTTTAAATGGTATAAACATTTTTCAGACCAATCTATATTTAAAACAAAGGTTACTCACGGTGCACAATCTAGTTGACTTTGCACTATTAGTACATGTATGATAAATGCATAGGCACGATCTTGGCATGACGCAATATAATCTTTAATCATTTTAACTCCATTAATCTATAAAATTTTAGAATTATGACATTGTGCTTGAAAATGTAGGAATAAGTTATTTATAATAAATTATGTAGTTTCGCATCTTTGATCTCATATTCTTCAAATATGATGGTTGACATCGCAAGACAAACTTTACCCGTTTATCTTGAACAATGAGATTTATTGAACCAGTATTATTTTTGACCATAATGTTAACATTGTATCTAAAAAAAAAAATTGTTAAAATAAAATATTGTATTTAATAAAAAATTAAAACACTTGTTAAGTTTGAATTATTATTGTATATAACAATTATTTACGTAAAGAAAATTACCTCATTATAATATCAATATCATCATGCATTCATTGGCGACAAACAATGTGACCATAATGATATTCAACTTTTTGATAGCAACTTTTGCACAAATCAATTCAAAAGTTGTTAATATCAATTTGTTTGACGTACCCAAGTATTCGAAAATATGAAATGTGGAGAAGTGGTTCGGAAATACTCTTATGATCTAATGGGACGCTCGTGAGCCTCAACTAGTCACCTGAAAAGAAATTAACACTCCAGTCGGGGGTGTTGGAATTAGCACTCCGACGGATAAGTCAGTGTATACTCTCTTGGTTGCTTATATCTTAAGTTAAACTTACTTGTTCTCATGTACCTCTCTTGGGCTGTTGTTCCTCTATTTATATACACTCCTGGTCCTCAGGGTAGGGCCCATTCTTAATCTGTCGTGTAATTATTCACTCGGCCCTCCTTTTGTCGTATCCCCATTTTCACTCAGCTCCTCGCTTAATTAACTTTATGGCCAATTAGGATACTTGGCACCTAGAACGTACGAGATGGGGCCGAATATAATATATATCTTGATTTTCCAAATAAATATTCGGCCGATTTGCATCCTCTGATATTCTGCTCTCACAATTGCCTCCCAAACACCCTACTAACACCAGTTAGTCGGCGTGTTTGTTTTCGAACTTGAAAATTCAAAAATTCAACGGTTAACCTCATTCCAACTTGTGTCAGAACGCATACGCTTTTTGGTCATCATTACAATTTTCCGCCCCTTCGTACTCTTCCAACATTTAATGTGATTTTGAAACTTTGTCTCTTCGAATATATGTTTTGAATATTCAGTTTCTGGTTCGCCTTCTAGTCCGACTCTTTCACTTCAAGACCTCTGCAACTTCTTCCTGTTTCTCATTATCTCTTCTGCTTCTTGTAAGTTTTCTTCTCCTTCACTTCCAATCCCATTTCCTTGTTTACTTTTAGTTTTGCATAATCTTTAGGCTGGCTAGGATGGCAAAGCATTTGAAAGAGCTCCTTTCTGCGGACCGAATTTCTGGCTTCCAACGCCATTATTCCATCCCCAACGACGTCCATCTGTCACTCGTGGAAAACAGCACAACTGATATGGAGAGGATTGATGAGAGTACAATCATATTTCTTTTCCTATCGATTGTTGAGGGCGGAGTCTGTTTTCCGCTTCATTCGTTTTTAAGGGTCGTCCTTCAACACTGGGGTCTAATTCCCTCCCAGCCTAACGTGAATTTTTTCCGCATCATAATGGGGATTATAGAGTTAAACCAACATCTTAAGATTAACCTAGGTATACCTGCAATTTGGCATTGTTATGCTTTAGCCAAGTCCACTAGCCGGCTGGGACGCTATTTTCTCAGGGCCAAGGATACCAATCATCACTTAGTGACTATGCTTGCCAGCTCTGGCAAGCGTGTTGACGACGTGATGGCCATTGTCCGAGGCAACTGGAAATTCGGCAAGGATGAAGATCGCTTAGATCCCATGCCAAGGCGAAAAGGTGAACCAAGTGGCCGTATACCTCATTTTTGTTTCTTTTATTATCTTATATGTATTCAGCTCTCCTTCCATGTACTCACCATTTTGTTTATGCAGGAAACGATTTGAAGAAAGTGTTAGCTTCAGCCAACGACGCTATACTTGCAGAAATTAAAAGCGCACTACAGTTCGTTGGCCGCCCAAGCCTTCAGAAGCAAGGGAGGGTGACCCACATTCTTTTGCAATACGAGCCAACTTACGCAACGTTTTCGGCGGCAGACCACATTCCAATTCTGAGAGGCGAAGAGCATCTTATAGCCCTTATCTTCTCCAACTTCAGAAACCTACGGCAGATTGGTTTAGAAGCCTCTGATTCGAAACACGTGGAAGAGCAAGCACCCGAACTGGTCGCCGAGGACCCGAACCAGTTGGAAGCCGAGGTTGACGAAGCTCTTAACTCGGCCTTTGAGGAAGCTTGACTCAATTCGTCCGACCCCCCATCCACATTAGGCTGGGCAGACGTCTCATTCGAAGAAATTTTTACACACTTAGGAGACCTCCCCGGCACTTATCCTGAGAATATGGCCGGGGAATTTCTCACGCAACTTGCCCAAAGGAAAAATGCCGAAAGGATGGCCGCCAAGAGGAGAGCTGAGGCCGTCCGATCGGAAACTCCACCTGGCACAGTCGTTGAGTCTTCTCCACCTGTTATTGCGGGAGAAACGACCCAAACCGAATCGGCCGAGGTAGAGCAGGTAGAGTGGGCGAATGAGGTTGAGCAAAGTGGAAAAAAGTGCACCGCCGAGCAAGAAGCTGTGCACGATGAGAACCAAAGCGACAAACGACCACGCATTGAGGAATCGGAATTGGTCGTTCCATTCACTGTTCAACCAAAGATAAGGAATATGCCGATTGCCTCTAATGCGTCGGCTCTAAAGGACCCGGCTGTGGCCTTGAGTATGGCCTTCTCAATATCCCTGCTGGTTGACCGAGCCACATTTCGCGTGGAGCCAGATCTAATGATAATTGCTTTGGCCGCTCAGTCAGCCTTATTAGTACATTACTTGCCTTATCTGCAGTCTTCTATCTAAATACATGATAAATATTATTCTTATTATTTGTTTGTTGTAACTTTATTTCCTTGTTTTGTAGATGGTGGGCAAGATAGCCGAGATCGGCCGTCGTTAACATGACGCCATAGAATAGATCAGCCTCTTGAAAGCCCAAATTGACAATGAAAAGAATAAGGCTATGGTAGCCACTCAAATGGCCGATTATGAGGCAGCGCGGGCGACGGAGGAACGAGCGAGAGAAGACACTGAGGCCGAGCGATCGAGGCATTCTGACCAATTAAGGCTTGCCGCTGAGGAAAGGGCAAAAGCAAGCGAAGATGCCCTCAAGTTAGCCAATGAGGTGATCGCCAAGCTGGAAACCAACTTGGAAGAATCAAAGAAAGCAAAGGAAATAACCGACTCTGAGATTTCCAAAGCGTTCCAAGCTGGGAAGGATGCCGCCTTGGAAAACTACGTGGAAGAAGTGCCGAAGTTCGAGAATCGAGGATTCAAACAAAGTTGGGTCAAAGCCCTCACTACTGCGAATGTGACATTGGCACAGCCAATTCCATACGAGCAGGTGGACGTTGAGCCGTTGGCATCTGACCCTAAAGATTGATTAAGGCATATTTCGGTTTTTGGTAGGCATCTTAGATGCATAGTTTTTGTTAGTAGATTTTCATTTCTTTAAATGTAAGCTAATTTTCATGTGTAAAATGACTTCTATTAGCGTTCAATTTATTAATGAAAATTTTTTATGCTCTCAAGTTTACTACATATATTATCTGTCTTTAATTCATTAATGATAGTTCCTTACGCTTTTCTGTTTGCTATAAGAGTAAATAATATATCCAATAAGTCAACTGAATCAATTAAACATCCTCTGCCTCTTTGCTATTTAGCCGAATAACTAACAGAATCAGTAGTCAATCAATTTGGAAATATACATGAAAATTCGATAGACTAACAAGTAATATAGCTTAAGGCTTCGACGTCTGGCCGATTATATTACTTCGATAGACTAACAAGTAAAACAGCTTAAGGCTTCGACGTCTGGCCGATTATATTAACAAATCTGCCCTTGCCCCAACCGGTGCATGAACTGGGACGCCGATGACATCAGCTCTTGGAGCGGCTGGGGCGCTTAGCCCGATCGGTGCAGGGGCTTGCCCTATGGCCGACTAGATTAATGAATCTGCCCTTGCCCCAGCCAGTGCATGATTAACACCGAATGATATTAGCTCTTGGAGCGGTTGGGGCACTCAGCCCGATCGGCGCAAGGGCTTGCCCGATGGTCGATTAGATTAAGGAATCTACCCTTGCCCCAGCTGGTGCATGATTAACGCCGAATGACATTAGCTCTTGGAGCGGCTGGGGCACATGAGATGATCGGCAGGTTTTGAAATTGAGCATTGATGATGTCGCCTCGGGGGTGCAGTACTTGTATGGTATAAATGGGTCGAGTGGTGGATGCGCGGAGGGGCCATTATTGCGTTTAGTGTTAATAAATTTAGGGAGGGAAAGAGCCGTGTGGACAATTTGTGGATGGCAAGAAGAGTGTTCTTCAACAGCAGAGGAGAAGGGAAGACGCTTGCGGAGTTGGACGTAGAGATAAATTAGGGTGGTAAGACAACGCGCACGGGGAGCAAGACGTCGAGGGAACGTAAACAATGCCAGTCCCCGCATCGTCGAAGTAGATCACTTAGAAGGAAAAAACAGCAACGAGGCAGCTCCCCTCAACCACGCTTGAGAGGAGAAACTAGTGCGACTCCGCGTCCGTTGAGTTTTGCGGTTTTTGTGGAGAACAAACCGATGACGGAAAGTGGATTCAATTGTGCACGACCCAAATGTGGCAGTTGAATTTGCATGACAGATTTTCCCTCAAAAAGTCCAGCAGTCGATGGTTGGTTGACCAGACTTTGAAGTGTTTCGAGAGGGCGTTCACGGAGCGGTGAAAGGAATGTATACTGCCTATGAGGTAGGCATGCACCTTCGTGCCGCGCTGTGGGAGATCGAACAAAAGGATGAACGCATTCGTAATTTAGAGGCTTGCACGGAGAAGGCTGAGCGTGAGTTAAGAAAATTCAAGACCACGGAGACTCGGTCGGCCGGACAAACTAACCCGATTGTGGATGAAAAGGTGACCCAACGGCTTAAATTCACTGATGGGGCTCCGAATTCAGAGGCTTTTCACTTGGCCAATCATGAAAGCCACGAAAGGCGCTCCAAATCCGGAGGCTTACTCAGCCCAAAAGTGGCATTCACCGATGGGGCTCCGAATTCGGAGGCTTTTCACTTGGTCAATCGTGAAACCCATGAAAGGCGCTCCGAATCCAGAGGCTTACTCGGCCCAAAAGTGGCATTCACTGATGGGGCTCCGAATCCGGAGGCTTTTCACTTGGCCGATCGTGAAATCCATGAAAGGTGCTCCGAATCTGGAGGCTTATTCGGCCCAAAAGTGGCATTCACTGATGAGGCTTCGAATTCGGAGGCTTTTCACTTGGCCAATCATGAAACCCACGAAGGGCGCTCCGAATCCGAAGGCTTACTCCCTCAAAAGTGGCATTCACTGATGGGACTCCGAATCGCCCAAAAGTGGTATTCACTGATGGGGCTCCGAATTTGGAGGCTTACTCAGCCCAAAAGTGGCATTCACTGATGGGGCTCTGAATTCAGAGGCTTTTCACTTGGTCAATAGTGAAACCCACGAAGGACGCTCCGAATCCGGAGGCTTTTCACTTGGCCGATCGTGAAATCCATGAAAGGTGCTCCGAATCTGGAGGCTTATTCGGCCCAAAAGTGGCATTCACTGATGAGGCTTCGAATTCGGAGGATTTTCATTTGGCCAATCATGAAACCCACGAAGGGCGCTCCGAATCCAGAGGCTTACTCCCCAAAAAGTGGCATTCACTGATGGGGCTCCGAATCGCCCAAAAGTGGTATTCACTGATGGGGCTCCGAATTCGGAGGCTTTTCACTTGGCCAATCGTGAAACCCACGAAGGGCGCTCCAAATCCAGAGGCTTACTCGGCCCAAAAGTAGCATTCACTAATGGGGCTCCGAATTCGAAGGCTTTTAACTTGGCCAATCGTGAAATCCACGAAAGGCGCTCCGAATCCAGAGGCTTACTCAGCCCAAAAGTGGCATTCACTGATGGGGCTCCGAATTCGGAGGCTTTTCACTTGGCCAATCGTGAAACTCACGAAGGGTGCTCCGAATCCGGAAGCTTACTCAGCCCAAAAGTGGTATTCACTGATGGGGCTCCGAATTCAGAGGATTTTAACTTGGCCAATCGTGAAATCCACAAAGAGCGCTCCAAATCCGGAGGCTTACTCAGCCCAAAAGTGGCATTCACTAATGGGTTCCAAATTCAGAGGCTTTTCACTTGGCCGATTGTGAAATCCACGAAGGGCGCTCCGAATCCGGAGACTTACTCAGTCCAAAAGTGGCATTCACTTATGGGGATTCGAATTTGGAGGCCTTTAACTTCGAATTAAAATTCCACATAGTAAGATAAGAAGTCTTGCATTATAAAAGTGAAAGTTGTACACAGCGAACATTCAAAACAAGTTACCATGCCTTACATGTCGTGTTAATGATAAAATTTACACAAATACGTGGAATTCCAAGGACGTGGCAAACTTCTCCCAGACATATCTTTGAGCCAATATGCCCCAGTCCCCACGATTGAATCAATCTAATAGGGGCCGTCCCAGTTAGGACCTAGCTTTCCGTCAGCCGAATTCCTGGTAGCCGGAAGTACTTTCTTGAGGACCAATTCTCCTGGTGTATAGCGACGCAGCTGAACATGTTGATTATACAACTTAGCAAGTTGTTGCTAGTACTGTGCCATGAACACAAGCGCACGGTCTCATCGTTCTTCAATCAGAGTCAAATCCAAAGCCAACATCATGTCATTTCAGCCCAAATCAAAAAATTTCGATTTCAAGGTTGGGAGGCCGATCTCCAGGGGGATGGTTGCCTGGGTTACAAAGCATAAGGCAAACGGCGTTTCCCCGGTGGATTGCCTCGGCATAGTGTAATGAGCCCACAACACACTCGGTAATTCTTCGACCTATCTGCCTTTAGCTTTCTCCAGCCTCTTCTTGATACCATCCAAGATAGCTTTGTTGGAGGCTTCGGCTTGACCATTGCTCTGTGGATAAGCCGGCGTAGAGAAATAAGGCTAAATACCATATGTGGTGCACAATTCTCGGTAGACACCACAATCAAACTAGGTGCCGTTGTTTGAAATAAGTGTTCTTGGAATGCCGAATCGTGTTATGATATTTCTCCATACGAAACGCTTAACATCAGTATCTCGAATGTGCGTTAGTGCCTCCGCTTCGAACCATTTTGTGAAGTAATCTATCACAACAATCAAAAATCGCTTGTTGCTCGGGACACGAGGTAGTGGCCCGACGATGTCAAGTCCTCATTGGGCAAACGGCCAAGGACTGGTGATAGAGCTCAACTTTTTAGCAGACAAATGGGTTAAAGGGGAAAACTTCTAGCACTCTTCACATTTCTTGACGTAACACTTGGCATCGGCTCTCATTGTCGGCCAATAATACCCTTGTGTCACAGCTCGATGAGCCAAAGAGCGCCTGCCAGAATGGGCACCACAACTGCCTTCATGTATTTCAGTCAGGAGTTCTTCGACTTTATCCAAATGAACGCATTCTAGGTATGGACCAAAAAGGGATTTCTTGTAGAGCATTCCTTGCGAATCCAAGTAATATCGTAGGGCTTTGTTTCGCAGTTTGTGTGCTTCTTTCTTATCCGCTAGGAGCTGTTTAGAAGATAGGAATGCAGTGATAGGGTCCATCTAACTAGGACCTGATTCTATGACATTAATTTGAATTGACTCTGAAGGGGCAATGCTCGGCTCAGGGATAAATCCTACTTTAATTGTCCATTTGATTTCTGAGTTGATGGCGGAGGCTAGGCAGGCCAGGGCATCTGCATGCGTGTTCAGATCCCGGGTTATTTGATTTAGTTCATGATGGTCAAATTTTGCCACCAGAGAATTCACCATTTTCATGTAAGCTGCCATACGATCATTTTTGGCTATGTATTCCCCTTTCAATTGGTTGATGACTAGCTTTGAATCGCAGAAGATAAGCAGACATCGAGCATCAAGGAGATGTGCATTCCGTAAACCGGTTAACAATGCTTCATATTCGGCCTCATTGTCCGATGCATCGAAGCCCAGTTTGACAGCATGCTCAATTATTGCCCCGTCGGAAGCCATGATCACTACGTCCGTCCTACTGCCACGTTGGTTGGACGATCCGTCACAATACAACTACCAAATGTCCCCAACATAAATTCTCCAGTTCAGCTTAGGTCGAGTCTAATCAGACTTAAAGTCGACAAGGCCTCCAGTGAATTCGGCCACAAAGTCGGCGAGCACTTGCCCCTTGATTGAGGTCCTAGGCAGAAATTGAATATCGTACTGGCCAAGCTCGAGAGCCCACTTTGAAATGTGCCCCGATGCTTCTGCACTACGAAGTACTGACTGAAAGGGGTAGTCCGTTAGTACCCCAATGGTATGGCCCTGAAAGTAATGCATCAGTTTTCTTGCTGCCATGACGAGAGTGAGAACGAGTTTTTCCAATGGAAAGTAACGTGTTTCGGCTTCAACAATTGCTTTGCTTACATAATACACTGGCCGCTACTCCCCAAGTTCTTTCTTTAACAGTATGACGTTGACGGCCCGGTCGAAGACTGCTAGATACAAAATGAGCGAATCACCTGCCGAAGGTGTTGTCAAGAGCAAAACTAATCGGAGGTAAGTCTTCAAACCGTTCAAAGCGACTTCGCACTCAAAGGTCCATTCAAAAGCTTTACACTGCGATAGGATATAAAAGAAGTGTCAACAGCGATCTGTGGAACGACTGATGAACCTGTTGAGTGCGAACCTGTTGAGTGCGACGGCCATCCCCATCAACTTTTGAACCTTCTTGACCGATCGAGGAGAGCAGAGTTCCAGAATTGCTGTGATTTGCCTTAGGTTGGCTTCGATTCCGCAGTGGTTAACAATGTAGCCAAGGAATTTGCCGAATCTGATCCCAAATGCACATTTGGAAGCGTTCAGCTTTATTTTGTACTTGCGTAAAATACCGAATGTCTCCTCCAGATCGGCTAGATGACTTTGCTCCTCTTTGGACTTGACCACCATATCGTCAATGTACACTTCCATAGTACGGCCGAGTTGCTCCTTGAACATGGCAGTGACTAGTCTTTGGTAAGTTGTCCCCGCATTCTTCAGCCCAAAAGGCATAACCTTATAGCAATAGGTTCCTCTTGGGGTGAGGAATGCAGTTTTGTCTTGGTCCTCTGGATGCATGGCAATTTGATGGTAGCCTCTATAGGCATCCAGAAAGCTCATACATTGATGATGTGCTGTGGCATTACGAGTTGGTCTATTCTAGGAAAGGGAAAGCAATCCTTAGGACAAGCTTTGTTTAAGTCCATGAAATCCACACAAACACACCAAGTCCCATTTTTCTTCTTTACAACCACAGCATTCGACAATCATGTAGGATAGGTCACTTCACGGATTGCCCCGGCATCAAGTAACCGGTCAACTTCTTCAACAACGGCAGCAGTGTGTTCCGCGGCTGACCGCCGGCTTTTCTGAATAATTGGCTTACATTTGGGGTCAACATTTAATCAGTGTTGAGAAACAAATGGATCCACCCTCGGCATCTTATATAGTGACCACGCAAATACATCAAGGTTGCCGAGTAAGAAGGAGACTAGCTGCTGTCTGTCGACTTTGTTCAGGGAAGCGCCGATCATAAAAAACCTATTAGCGTTCCCGTCAATCTCAACTTGATCCAGATCTTCAGTTGCCTTTTCAGTTGGAAGCCGCCCAACATCGTCAAGGCTCTCTCGATCCATCACCTCAATAGAATTCACTTCCAACTTTCTTGGTGTTTTTGCAGCGAGAAGATAACAAGCTTGCGCCGATTTCTGGGAACCACGAATTTGTTCAATACCACGTTCAGTCAAGAAGCGAAGTAGCTGATGATAGGTGCTTGGCACGGCCTGCATGGTATGCAGCCAAGTTCGTCCCATGATAAGATTATACGGCGAAGGAAGCTTGACGACCAAAAATTCCACATCCACTGATCGGGAGCTCGCTCGAACTGGTAGCGTGATTTTGCCCAACGAATATTCCGGATTGGCGTTGAAACCAAATAAAGGATAATGAGCTGGAGACAAGTCCGACTCGGTAAAGCCGAGTTTGATAAAGGTCTTGTAGTACATGACTTCCGAAGTACTCTCCTGGTCAATGAGAACCCGTTCAACGGTGAATTGGTTTATACGTAATTCGATGACCAAGGGATCATTGTAGGGGAGCATTATGCCGACCAAATCAGAATCATCGAAAGAAATACTCGCAGCCTCATGGGGCTGTTTCGCTAGTGTGATTTGTTGTTGGAGGTTAGGATGCGACTAAATTGTATGTACCGCGGAAGCCGTCGGTAAACTGTATATCATTTGAATTACGCTGAGTGGTGGTGAATCCTACCGCAAAGCAACTATTTTGGCTGAGTCGTTCTTTCAGGCGTATTGCTTAAGCCGATCGTCTTGCACCAACTCCTCAAGGTGATTCTTCAACGCATAACAACTGTCGCTATCATGACTGTGGTCCTTGTGATATTCGCACCGCTTATCTCCGTCTTCTCGTGTCGGGAGGTCCCACCATCTTAGACGGCCATTTAAAGAACGGCAAATATTGAACTTTAGACAAAATTGTACTGATCGGCTTCGATAACTCTGTGTATTTCTTGTCTGCACGCCTTGCGCGCCTACTATCCACTTAAAGCTGCTCATTAGCTCGATGTGAACATTGGTCATTTGGTCGGCGGGAATCCCGTCTTCTATCTCGTTTGGCCCGATTCCGTGATTCAGGGCTCCGTGGTGATACGATGTTTATCGGCTGCACGATTTCAGGAGGAGCCGGCTTGTTGGCTTTGTGCTCAGCTTTGACCCGTAGGGCATTGTCTTCCACTTTGTAGTATTCCTCGACTTTTTTCATCAACGACCAGATCGTTTTCGGGGGCCGTCTAGTCAAAGAGCTGCGGAGGGCACTATTAGGATGCAACCCCATCTTGAATGCGGTAATAGCCATGGAGTCATTGCTGGCATTATCTACTAGATTAAAACATTCTTAATAGCGCACCGAATATGCATAAAGGGTTTCTGGCCCACAGAGAATCGGCTTGCTTCGGTTGGACCTCATTAGTGATGAACCTTGCCCTGAAGGATTTTTGGAGTTGGTGGAAGCTCTTGATCGATGTCGACTCCAATTTATAATACCATCTGACAGCCAGTGGTCCCAAACTACTCGGAAATATTCAACACATGAGGGCCTCGTTGTCTGCATGAAGCGTTATGGCTTGTTTATAATGACGAATGTGATCTGTGGGGTCCGATTTCCCATCATATAGGGTGAACGATGGAGCTTTGAACTTTTTGGATAGCACTGTCCTTGCGATCCTTCGAACAAAGGGGTCGTGTTGATCCTCTTCGTCTGAACCATTTCTTCTTCGTTTATTCCGTGTACGCGAACTTTCTTCGGAGGAACTGGAGGTTTCGACTCGTCCCTTCTTTTTGGATTCTGGGGATGATAAGTCAGAACCACCGTCACTATCTTGTCTTCAAACTCGAGGTCGTCAACCATCTCTTCTCAGAGGTCATCTCGGTTCTTGGCATGCGGCTTGTTGGGATTTTGCCACTTCCAAGGCCAATCTTGTCGAAGGCGCTCGTTCTCAGCGATCATATTTTCCAACCTCTGCTCGTTTTGCTTTGCCTGATCCATAATCGCTTGCATTGTCTCTTGTGCTGATGTCGAGGGTGAGGTCTAGGCAACTGTGTCGAAGTTCAAGGTTCTTCGTGCAGCGATGGTCTCGGGTCCAAGCATGTTGCTCGGAGTGGTTTCGTCTTGTCGCGTAAGGTAGTTAGCGACTATCGGAGGATCTTCTGTTACGCCCGCCATGGATATGCTGGAGTATTCCCATAGACGGCGCCAATTGTGGAGAAGTGGTTCAGAAATACTCTTCTAATCCAATGGAATGCTCGTGAGCCTCAGCTAGTCACCTGAAAAGGAATGAACACTCCGTTCGGGGGTGCCGAAATTAGCACTCCGACGGATAGGTCAGTGTATACTCTCTTGGTTGCTTATATCTTAAGTTGAACTTACTTGTTCTCACGTACCTCTCTTGGGCTGTTGTTTCTTTATTTATATATGCTCTTGGTCCTCAAGACAGGGCCCATTCTCAATCCGTTGTGTAATTATTCACTCGGCCCTCCTTTTGTCGTATCCCAATTTTCACTCGGCTCCTCGCTCAATTAGCTTTATGGCCGATTAGGATACTTGGCACCTAGAACGTACGAGATGGGACCGAATATAATATATATCCTGATTTTCCAAATAAATATTCGGCCCATTTGCATCCCCTGATATTCGACTCCCACATAAAACCTACAAAATATTTGAAAAAACATAAATTAATATCTCTCCATAAACGAATATATATACGTATCGTTTAACTTTCATTACTTGGGATGATAACAATTTTTACCTTTGGCATAGGTGTAAAATCACGTAATCGAATTCTTTTGGCATTTGATATTATCAATGACTGTAAAATTGAGAATTCATTTTTTTGATTCCAAGATACCAACTTTTGTGATAGAGGATTGATAACAAGCCTAGATAGACATCAATATATATATAATTGTGATAATTATATTGTCATATGTAATTGGTTAATATTATACAATCATAACATACCACACTCGAATCTGATTTGTATAACAGAATGAATGATTAGTATATAACTTGTTGTATTTGCACGTAGCGAGACATGGACCTAGAAGTTGAGAAAAGATAATTTATCAATATCAATATTTGTATATGCATTTATATATTATAAAAGTCAGTGAAAAATAATCTTACATAATAATCTTTAACTTTAAACCAGTGACAAATAAAATATTATCATTTTCTAAAGTATGATATAGTTGCATGCCATCAGTTATTGCAAACACGTCCTATAGAGTTAGTCTTATTAATCTGAAACTGTTTTTACAATTAAAAAAAAAAAGATTAAATCATTTGTAGAGTATTTCAAATTTGGTAAAGACACAGAAATATATTATGGTATCATATCTTGTATCAAGTAGTAGAATCTCTCTTTTATAATTATCACGATTTGCAATACCTTAACATTCAGTTTTATTAACAACCAAGCCAATCACATCTGCATAATTTAGCATTGACATATTTATCATTTTGATAGTTTAAATTTTTTCTATGAGTAATAAATTATGTAAGTATGTAATCTAGATAAGTATTTTAGTAAAAATAACATACCTATTAATTGAACATCTTGATAAAGAAATTGACCAATGTCTAATAATTTTTACAATTTTTTAAAGACCCAATTACAATTTTTTTGCAAGATAACATATAATCTAATCATCAAAAAACATAGAAATTGTCATAACTCAAACAAAGCAACGAAGTCAATTGGTAATTAAAAAATACAAAAATTTTTTTTTCAAAAAACGTCATGAGTTAAAAATCCAATCTCGAATTAAGTTAATTGATAGTAAAAAAGCACAATAAATTTTTTTTTCCAAAAAATACAATGAGTTAAAAAATTCAATTACAAAATACAATCTGATCATCATCATCAATAGTGGGTACTTTATATGAACCTAATGAATACAATTCAATCACAAAATACAATCTAATCATCATTAATAGTGGATATTTTATGTAAACCTAATAAATATAATCTAAGTTTTTTTTTTTCAAAAAACATAAATTAAAAATATAATCACCGTGTGATTGTATTTAAAAAAATGAATACAGTCTTCTTCTTTTTTTTCAAAAAACGCAGATTAAATGGAGTGTAGAAAAATACAATCATTAAAAAAACAAAATCACTGTGTGATCAAAATAGAGTGTGAAAAAACACAATCACATATTAAGCTAATTAAAAAAAAAAAAAAAAGCTATGAAGTCAATTGATAATTAAAAAATACAATTTTTTTTTTCAAAAAGCATAGTGAGTTAAAAATCCAATCAGTAATTAAGGTAATTAATAGCTAAAAAGCATGACCATTTTTTTTTTTTTTAAATGCAGTGAGTTAAAAAATCTAATTACAAAATATAATATAATTATCATCATCAATAGTGCATAGTTTATGTGAGCCTAATGAATATAATCTTTTTTTTTTTTCAAAAAATATAGATTAAAAATATAATCACCATATTGAAAAATAAATTAAGTCCAATCACAATTACAAACCGACAATGCTATGTAGCTCAAATTTTGTGGCTCACAATTACAAACGACGTCGTTTTGGCCATTTGAGTCACTTTTGAGCCACAAAATTTGAATTACGAGACATTTTCCATTACAAAATACAATCCAATCATTATCAATCAAACATAATGTAAAAATACAATCACCGTATTGAAAAACATTGAAGTCAATTGGTAATTAAAAAAAAATACAAATTAAGTTAATTGATAGTTAAAAATACAAATTAAGTTAATTGATAGTTAAAAAGCACAACTTTTAAAAAAAAAAAAAATACAATGACTACTTTATGTGAATCTAATAAATACAATCTATTTTTTTCTTCAAAAAACATGGACTAAAAATACAATCACCGTATGATTGTATTCAAAAAACATGAATACAATCTTTTTTTTTTTTTTCAAAAAACACATATTAAATAGAGTGTAAAAAAATATAATCATTTAAAAAAATAAAATTACCGTGTGATTTAAATGGAGTGTAAAAAAATACAATCACATTTTTCTTCATAAAATAAAATAAAATAAAAAAGAGCAATGAAGTCACTTAATAATTAAAAAATACAATTATTTTTTTTATCAAAAAACATAGTGAGTTAAAAACTTAATCACAAATTAAGCACAACCATTTTTTATTTTTTATTTGAAAATTTTAGTGAGTTAAAAAACCCAATTACAAAAAATAATCTAATCATTATCATCAATAGTGCGTACTTTATGTGAACTTAATGAATACAATCTATTTTTTTTCCCAAAAAACATAGATTAAAAATAAAATATTGAAAAATAAACAAAGTTTTAATCACAATTACAGAATATAATCTAATTATCATCAATAATTAATATTTTATATGAACATAATGAATACAATCATTCTTAATCAATTTAAAAATATAATCACTATATTAAAAAAAAAATGATTTACTCATAAACTTTGAAATATTTGTCTTCTAAAATTCTATTCCAAAGCTGTTGCCGCTATGATAGAAGGCTCCAAGATTTTGTATTACTTTATGTGAACTCTCTCACTCGCCAAATTTTTTTCTTTAGGTGGTGTGTTGTGTAATAATGGGCCTAAATTTTTTCTTTATTAGGTTGTTGTGTGCTATCTTAGGGTTTAGGTTAGTAGGTATTAATGGATAATAATAGGTAATAGGGTTTAGGATAATACAAAAAAAAAAAAAAAATTTAATTAGAAAATTAAGAAATTAGGATTAGAATAATGAAACTCTCGCAAAGTTTGTGAATTAAAAAGATCATTTTTCTTATATAATAGATAGATGTAAAATAAATAATAAATATATAAAAATCTTAATCTTATTCTACACACAAAATACAAATTGTAATTATCCAGAGAAACCCTTCCATTTTTTGAAATGCCTAAATTTGGTCAATTTGGCTTTGAACCAAACAGTTCCTTTCCATAAACCCTCCTCAATGTAAACCGACTCTAAAGTTTAGTACTCAACCATTACATTACTGCGGAAGCTTCGTTTAGGATGTGGATTGAATTTTTAATTTTTTTTAATTATTTTAATTCGGGATTAAAAAATCTTATTTTTGATGAATTTTTTAGTTTTTTTAACTATTGTGAGAACAAAAATAAAATGATTATGATTTAGATGTGACATTTTGTCTTATTGACTTTTTAATCTATTTTATCTTTTTGTAACTAAAATAATCAAAAAACCTCTCAAACTCACATACCAAACGAAAACTTAGATAGTGTTTAGTAGAGTTTTAAGATTATGATTTGATAATAGAGTTATATTTTGAGTTTGTGAGTTTTGAAATTATGATTTGAGTGTAAAAAATTTATTTGGTTATGAGTTTTGAAAAGAGTTTTAAATTGAGTTTGAATTGAGTAATGTGACATATGATATTTGATACAAAAAATTACAACTCATAACCAAACACACAATCCAAAATTCTATTCAAAACTCATAGAAAAAATTAAAAAAAAAATTCGTAATTTTTTTTTTTTTGTAATATAAAAATAACAAGTGCAAAAACAAAAACAAAAACAAAAACAAAAAAACAAACACTGTTTCGGTCAACTGGCCGGACGACCGGTAGGACGTCCGGTGGAACCACCGGCTAGCCCAAATTTTCCTGCCTTAGAAAAAGTTTTCAAAAGTAAGTATGGAATTAATTTTTAAAAACGTTAAACAAACACCACACTCAAAAGTGACTGTAGAACTATATTTTGAAAGTTCCACCAAACGAAGCCTTAATTTGTCACCTAACACACAACAAGAAAAACTTAAGTAGCGTTTGGTAGAGTTTTAGAATTAGGATTTAAGAATAGAATTGTATTTTGAATTTGTGAGTTTTAGAATTATGATTTGAGTATGAAAAATTTATTTGGTTATAAGTTTTAAAAAAAGTTTTGAATTGAGTTTGAAATGAATGATGTGACATATAATATTTGATTAAAAAACTTACAACTCGTAACCAAACACATAACCCGAAATTCTATTCAAAGCTCATAACAAAAATCCAAAAATATTTTTTACTTAAAATATAAAAATAATATGGGTGCAAAAAAAAAAAAAAACACCCGAACACTGTTCCGGTCGGACATTCGGGGGACGTCTGGGGGAATAACCGGATAGATGTGTTTTGAAAAGTGGGTGTGGAATCAATTTTTAAAAATGCTAACCAAATATGACACTCAAAGTAAGAGGTGGAACTAGGATTCCAGAATTCTACCAAACAGAGCCTTAAAGTTTGCTTATTACCGAATGCCTTAGTTTTTCGAAAGTTCAAAAAATAAGATCTTATTTCAATGTATTTGAGTTGTTTGGGGTGTCCTAAATAAGTGCATTTATTGTCTTTTTGGACTAAAAAGTTGAGGAAAAAAATATGAATTTTTTTGGTTAACTTTTTGACTTTTTATGACAAAATATGTATTAAAAAATTATATAAATAAGTGTGTAGAAGAAGATAGTGTAGTAGGCCGTACGAGTTGGCAGTGCAGTCGGCTGGGTAAGTAGATGGGAAAAGATTGTCTCTTTTTCAGACTTTGATTAGACGGTGTTGTTCGGCCCGTGGGGACCCACCACGGGGTCCCTTTTTCTAATCGGAACCGTTTAATATATAGAACTCGTCGAGTACTATATGCTTGTAAAAAAATCATATTGATTGGATATCGATAGGTATTTGATTGTGTTAGTTTTTTTTGTCAACTGTTAACTATAACACCATCCATTTTTTATACAAAACTGATTTGATCATGTAATTAGCGATATCCGATAGACGTGATTTTTTACAAGTATATATTATTAGACAAGTTCTACATATTGAATGGTTTGAATTTTCAAAACGGGACCCATGGTGGGCCCTCACAGGCCCAACTTTACCATCCAACTTAGTGAATATACACATATAATTTTTTTTTCTCCCTTTCACTGCAGTTGCTTTGATGTCAGTACATTGATGGGCCAAAAAATTGATTTGTATTTTAATATTTGTATATTAATTTTTTTTATTGAATAGTAATAATTTTTTAACTTTTTTAATAATTTTTTGACTTTTTAATTTTTTTTAAAGTTTCCAAACCAGCCCAAAAATCCTTAAGCTGCTGGTAACCCAATCATTCTGCTTAGCATCATATGTGTTCAATCCCAAAAAAAAAAAAGGTGTCATAATGACCAAAGAAGGGCCAACCATCATACTGCTTGGGTCTCAAATGTTTTCAATCTCAAAAGATGAGACAAAATGACATAATAATGTTTAATAGCATTCATGATTTTGTACCCTCTTTTCTCCATCTTTCACTTTTGTATGTTTTGGAATAATTTGATTAGCAATTGAGTTCAGCAAAGATTAGCAATTGACTCTCAAGCTCTACTCTTGTCACATGTAAGACTTCCCTTCCTGTGCTATAACTTCCGATATATAAGAAAAGAGACAAAACAAGCAAATTATATTCAAGCGATATTCGTTTAAAACTATCATTACTAGTATTAGGTGAGACCACATGGATAAGTAGGATAGGGAGGAGAGGGGGATCATTAGTTCCATATGTTTATACATACATATTTATTTATTTATTTCTATATAAATATAATATTGAATCATATAATGTGATTGATAGGGGATTGGCTCTCAGGGCTGGTAGTTGAAATGTTTTCATTATTGGGTCACATGTCATGAACTCATTAATGCTAGAATCCCCACCAACCAGCTATACATATTATATATATATACATGTACAATGACATAATGTATGTGTAAGTAAGATGTGATGAATAATATACATCTTTGGAGTTTTCTTAAGTGTGCAAGTGCACACCATGTGTCACTTACATAAAAAGTGTAAGTGTAAGGTGTAAGGTGTAAGTAGGTTAAGAACCTCAAAAAATGTGTAAGTGTAAGGTTTAATTTTTCACAAAAGGTGTAAGTGTAAGGTGTAAATGTAAGGTATAAGGTGTAAGGTGTAAGTTGCACACCATAACCAAACCCTACATCTTTATAATTCATGTTTTGCAAGAGGGATCATATCATTTTTCAAAGGAAATGGATAATTTTTCAGTCAATCCAAGAGAAACAACTAGAAGAAAGGAAAACAATGTATTTAATTAGATATTGTTATTATTATCATCATAGTAAGATAGGAATAAGAAAGTGAAATATGATAGGTGGTGAAATTTGAACTCAAAGGTAAAGTCAGAACAACAACAGTTGAAAATTTATGTATTAAATCACTGAAATGATTTAAGCAACTGGGCAAGCTCAGAAGAACAGTTAAATTTTCTTACCCCAATTAATACTAGTATACTACACACAGTATATGAAGAAAAAGGTACAATTATTTTGTTGATGATTCATGGTTGATCAGTTCTTAGTTTACTAACACACATGATACACCTAATATGGTGATATCTAGAAAAAGTTATCCCAAGTCATGGGAGACTTAATGATGTACACTTGGTTACTTGGTACCAAACAATTAATTTTGTACTAAAAAAGACAACCCTAGTGTAAGAAATCTTTCCCTACAGAGTTTGATAATGTTCAAATGTACGAAGACTTATTTAAAGAATGTTTTGAAAGAAAAGTTGTTCATCTTACTACAAAAATGCAATTGCTTTTAAAAATATATAGAGGGTGTTTTGAGAAGATGATTAAAAGTTATTTTTTGACTTTTTTGTGAGAGATGAAAGTGAATTAAAAGTTAATTAAGAAGTGAGTTTTAACCCATTTTCCAAAATAGGCCCCCCAAAAAAAATGGTCAAGTGATGCATCCTTCTTTTACAGTCAGTTTGGATTGGATGATTCTAAGAGAAAAAAATCCAGTCCGTCTTCCCAAATGACTTGTTTAGAATCTTTGAATAGCTTAATAGCTAAGAAGAAATAGAGGAATGTGGAGAAACAGACAAAAGAGTTGAAATCACTTTGTGAATCTCCCCAAAATTGTAGTGACTTGGAAAGAAAAGAGATGGAGTTGGTAATTATCTGTTTTGCCCTTGCTTTTTTATAAGAAGTGGTTTCTGATTTTGTCCCTCTTACTCACAATATAAATCTTTCTTTTTTTTCTTTTCTCTTGCAAGTAAAAGATAACCCACTATTTTCTATTCATTTTTCTCGTCACTATGCTTTATCTTATTTCTTTCCATCCTCTCCTACCTAATCATTTCTTGAATTTTCTCTCCCAGTTTACCAAACCGATGGTTAGAAATGACTGTCATAAAGGAAATTCATGGAAGTGAATTAAAACATGATTTGGTAAATTCATCAGTTTCACTACTTCTAATTTAGCATTTGTTACTACAATAAATCCCAGTAAAGCCTTGGTGATTTAGGTCAGATTTTGGCCATGTCAATTATTATATATTATGGCTTCAACCATATGTTTCTATTAATGTCAACAGTGATACAAGGATCTCTAATTGCTATATGGATCAAATATTTGTGTGAAGGCATGAAATGAATTAACTAAAACGAGCAGACAAATAAAGATGATGGTCACAATAACTGATTACGACCAACTTGATGACTAGAGAGATTTTTAAAAAAATGGCACGAGATCCTGTGTCTTGAAGACGACCATCGACAAACTAGTGGTACTCATGTAGGAGTGCGGTAGTAGGAGAAACACATGGAGGGCTAGAGGAAGAACACAACACACGATGACAGGGAAAGGTGAGAGCCACATATAGATAGCAGTTTTGAAGGACCATACCCAAGTTTTTGGAGTGCAACCAAAGGTGTTGAATCAAGCAATGTGGCAGCTTGAGGCACATATCTGAAGCACAAAGGAGCATTGATTAGAGTCTTCAGAAGCAATCAATGTGATAGATACAAGGACTGCTCAATCTCTTTCCTGAAAATAAGAGAGACTAAATTATAGACATTATTGTTAGAATATACCCACTTGTCAAATGACAATTGAGCTTACAAGAGAGATGGTGGCCTAGCCTAGTGGTTGGGCACGGGCTCTTGCACAGTCAGCTTACCAATAGGGTGGGACCTGTGATGGACTTTACGGGTCAGATTGGACCTCTCTAGTCCATAATCGGACTGGAGGGAAGCTAATACTGGAAGTCTTGAGAAAGGGAAAAAAAAGTAGTCATATCTTGGAATTTAGAAGAGGAATGCAATTCCTATGAAATTTTCAATTTCGTGGCACTTGCATATGCCGGAGTAATTTTCCAAGCCTCAAGGAGTGGTAACCCACCAATTGCTTCAAAAAATGACCTGCAGAAGCATAGCAGACTAGTCTGGGTGTCCCATCAAATTATCGGAGGAACCAGAAGCGAAAGGTAAATGAATTGTGACCGGCCGAGCCCACAGCCCAGTTGATTGTGATGGTTCAACTTCAAGCCATGAGGGCTCCAACTTCAACTATCAAAAATTTCAACATTTCCTAATTACAAAACCATATAAATATTTGGATTGCCGGTCAACTTTTTATCAGTGTTGTTATAAATGAAACATGTTAGTTGAAATGGGAAGGCATGACTTGGATTAGCATTTGTTCCATTTTTAGAAAGGATATTTTAAGGAATCATTTATTCCATCACAAATTAATTTTAGGATAGGCTCGGCTTCTCTCCAGTATTGGACCATCCAACTTGAGCGCATCACGTGCTTTACTTTGATAATTTAATTCGTTAATTTTTTTACTTTGACTTACTAGAGAAGCCCAATCCTATAATATTATACCACTACTACTATGCTTAATAAATCCTTTACAATAAAGAGAAACCTAAAACACAGAAAATGCTTATTATTTCACTAGAGCATTATTAACCACTCCAGTTTCATCACTAATTGAATAATGGTTGCAACTAATCTTCCACTGGCCACTCTTTTTACATTTTATATCTTTTCATAAAAAATGTGACATGCAATCCAACTTTCAACCAAGAACATAATTATCAAACCCATGAGTGATTCATTAGTGCTCAAAAATTAAAGTAATAACCAAATTCAATAAACAGGAATAATAAACTCCATTATTCTCTTGAGACTCAGTGTTCTCACAATAGTTCATTGAATAAGCATAAACAGAAAAATTGAGTGCCTAAGTCCAATAGAGACACTTACACAAGGGGCGAGTCAGACATCAAAACACCAATCTTCTCTGCATATCCGAACTGAAACGCAGATAAGAACTAATTCCAAGGTGGTGGTGACAAATCACACAATCACAAAACAAGTTCTGGCTTTACACACTGCCTATTTTCAAGACAACCCATGGGAGAAGAAACGGGATGCAAAAGAGTATGCATTGAAACCAAAACAGAAAAGAAAAGAAAAGAAAGAAATCCACAAGCATGCAAGAACAGAAAACTATTCAGTAAAGAAGACTAGAAGAAGATTGAAAATTATTTAGTAGTGTGAGAGCACCGTGGCATGCATGTGCGATGCTCTTGACTAACAAGGCCATACAAAGGGGTGTGGATAGGGCCAACATTATTTCCCACTCAGCCGATTAAGGTGGGTCAGGTTCCACCCCTTGTGTGACTACTGTTCTTATTGGTCCAAAGCACCATGTCAACAAATATAATTCCATAATCCCCTTCCCCTCCCCCCGACCAAAAAAAAAATATATTATTAAAATTTACCAAAAAGCTGATAATCATTAAAACCGTCTTAATTATCTTTCCAAATATCACTGCATTGTAGATAACGAAACAATTAGCAGATGGACTGATTCTGGACCATATACCACTACCATATGATTTTACACCCAGTACAGTACTTGCAAGTGCTATCAAGTCCCTAGTCTCCTGAAGATAACTCTCCAACCATTCATGTAGCTCAATGTTCTATAAAGATGCCACCATTTTCAAAAAAATTAATGATAGTGACAAGGATTATCAAAAATACACTGAAACAAGAACCTGGACACACAAAATTAGATGTTATTCAGCTTTACATGATTGGATTCACGAAAATCTGACAATCTCTAGAATCCACAAGAGTAGATAAGGGATAAAATCCCATCAAAATATTGCTTTTGTATTTATTTATAAAGTTTGTCATGATTAAACAAGCACTAATTTGGGAAGAGCTGAAAGCTGCAATAGCAAAAAAGGTGACAGAAAATATCGTAGACCTAATAGTATAGCCAAATATAAAGGTCAACAATATTGCCGAAAGACAAATCAAAAAGTATGATGATCAATTCTTATTTTTACCGTTGTCACATCAAAAATAATAAAGTAATAACAAGCAGTTGGATTAGAGAAATGTTTCTTCGCATGAAGTTATGCACCATATTGGAGTGAGATGTTATTTTAATACAGCTTCACCTATCAAAAATAGCCCTCCAAGAACAATTGCAGTGTTTATACTCTTGTTAATCTAGAAATTATTGATTCCACTACACAAAGATCCTATTTAAATTGAAAATGAATGCATGTTTCTGCAGCAAGAAAGGGATCATCTATCCGAGCGTGAAAATGC
Source organism: Camellia lanceoleosa (assembly GCA_025200525.1). NCBI lineage: Eukaryota > Viridiplantae > Streptophyta > Magnoliopsida > Ericales > Theaceae > Camellia > Camellia lanceoleosa. The sequence continues at coordinate 181,465,948 of CM045758.1, read as the reverse complement.
CCACCACTCCAGATACGATATGTTTTTTTTATCAGATCATAGAATCTAACAATCTTTTTCCTTTTTTATTAAAATATCTCTTTGACATAAAGATCAAAGAATCTGAACTAATTTGACATCTCTGAACAGTCACTTTTTAGCATAAATGCAGATGTCATAATCTTATAAAGGAACAAATAAAAAAACAACAATCACATAAAGCAAAAACAAGCACAGTAATGGGATTTTTGAATGGGAGATTATATTGATAATCATTTTCTAAGAGCATGAAAAAGACATATTTCAGTTATCCGTTATACTTCTAGCAATCAACCAATGGAGGCATGTCATCAATTAACACTACAACTTCGTGCAACCTATATTCTAATTTCTCTTGATAGTATATTTAAAGCCGAATAACCTCCAACAAACAAATTTATCCCTTATTGATATAAAATTAGCAGTTGCACTATCATATCTCCAAACAAAATTAACTCATGTAGTGCCTCGTTTCGTATTGGCCTTCAGAATGCAATGAGAGATCCAACCCCAAAGTTCTCACTGAATGATACAAAGAACTCGAGTTATAGCAAGTCAATTACTATGAGATGATAAGTCTTGTGTCAAAACCACCAGCAAGTGCATGTAACCTTTGACCCCTTACTGTCATTGCATCCTTTTGCCTAATGCAATTGGTGGATGGTCGTCTTCTCTAAACTCGACTCAGATTAAAATAATTGCGCTTTGTAGTGCCCTTGAATAGAATGGCTCAACCAGTTTTTAGATGAGCTCATGCTAAGAGGCTCAACGAACATGATCTGACCCTTAACAACAGAACTTTCACTATACAATAATAATCTTGCGTTGTGTGCAAGAGATCACATTCTCTAAAACAATTCGAAATCCAAAAAAATACATCTGACTCGAATTAACATTAGAAAGCCACTAATCCTTAGCAAGCATCCTTTCACTATATATATATGTAAAATGATTGGGCATTTTCTTTCCTTTTTGTTTTTGGTTTTCTAGTTGTTAAGGCTAATCCTTAGCAAGCATGCAATAACCCCCAAATAAAATCTCTAGTGACGATGAATTCTCATTGTGCAAATATCTCAGCCTAGTTAATTATCAGAATTGGCATATCATACCAACAATAATACATTTACAAAAACAATTAATTAGCTCAAAGAAGGCAATGCCAATGTCAGATGTGTATTGCAACATTGTGGTGTAATAATATTGATTTTTCTTGTGAAGTAAAACAAGATTGGGGGCATATTCAAAATGATCATATCAGTAGAGTATGAGAAGATCAACATCAAGACAACACAAAAATAAGAATTCATTGGGTGACAAACAACAGTATACATACAGTGGAGTTGAATTTTTTCAGTTAAATAAATAATCCCTCTCTCCAACCAACTCCGGATTTTTTTCAGAATGGGAAGTTACAACTCCCATCTCTATCTTTGTTTCTGCCTCTAACAATTTATATTTGGCGCTCAGTTGAAAAGTCCAAATTTGAATTTATTTGGTCAAACAGTCCACAAGCTAAAAACTATTCAGGCCATAAGGACATGGCTCCGCAAACTGCCCTTCTTCAATCTAAACTCTCTTCATTGGAACCACGCTTGTTATCTGTTGAAATCAAACTCATTTTCTTCTATCTCTCCCTTCTTCTTTTTTCTCTCTCTCCCTCCCTCCCTCCCTCCTCGATCTGTTGAATTGGAGTCGAAGACCACTCATTTCTCTCTCTCTGTGCAAGTCTTCACCACTTCAGATCCACTGCCACAGCGAGATCAGTGGCCATAACGATGGCGCCGGAGTCTCTAGGAACGCTTCAGAGGCGACGCCGAAGGGTATTCAACAATTTCCGGCTGTGGAAAAGGTGATTCCGGCGAGTTCGATCAACTCTGCTGAACCACCACGACGATTTCAGCCGAATCGGAAACTCGTCGCTGGGTCACCACATCATCTCTCTCAGATCGGCGGTGGGTTCTTCTCTTTCGATTAGCATCATGATCGCCGGTGTAGACGACGCAGTCGAGATCAGATTGGATGGCCTTGACGGCGCACCACAGAACTCTCTCTGCGCAGCCGCCATCGTTGGTGTAGGGGTGGAAGAACCCTACCGCTCTCTTTCTGCTCCTCCGACCTCCGATTATCACAACCGACAACAGTTTCAGAATTAAGGCAAAGATTTTACATGTGAGACCCCAAATCAGTGCTTTGCACGACATTGAAGTGAAACACTAAGGTTCTGATTTCTGGATAAAAAATTAGATCAACCTTAAGGTAAAAGGCATCGAATTCAACGTGATCTTAATTGAAACTTGGAAGAAGACCAGTGATGATAGCGTTATTGACCGCGATATCAAATCAAATCAAAAGTCATAAGGCATCGAGTTCAATTTTCGTTGTCTGTTTGGTTGATGAGAAAGTTGAATTGTTTAACACTGAGTTGTTGTTGATGATGATGAATGATCGGGTGGAAATTTTTGAACAGATAGATAGAATTTAAGGGAAAAAATTAAGCAGTCCTGCTAAATATCCCCACTGGGGGTCAACCCAAGTGAGGTGGCGGGCTGTGATTCGTCAGTTTTGTTTTTTTTTTTTTTTTTACTTTCCGGCCAATCACCCACAGCCACGTGGGCTGGGGGTCGCTGGGGGTCGCCCCAGCTGGGGGTCGCCCGCATTTTCTAAAATTAAGTAGATGGATATAAAATAGAATAAATAAATAACAGTGGTGATTGGCACCCCCTCAAATCACCACCCCTTGACACGTGGCGGGTGGTGATTGGAGGGAAAAGAAAAAAAAAAAAAAGAGAAGAGAAGAAAAATGTGACCAATCAAATCAAGAGGGGTCCAAAGGGGGTCCTAAAAAGAGGATCCTACACATTATTCAATAAATAAATAGAACTTAACAAAAAAGTTAAATAGATAGATAGAATTTAAGAGAAAAACTAAACAAATCACAACAAAAAATTGAATAGATATAGATGTAAATTTGAACAAATAATTAACAAAAGTCAAACAAATAAAAAAAAAGTTAATAGGTAATATTGAATTCTAAGATTTCTCACCAAATTATTTCACGAAATCTGAACTTTTCATCAACAAAAAATATTCACTAAATCTAATGCATTACACATTCCTTAGATTTATCATCAATTTTTTCTTTATACTTTTACTTTATTTTATATATATATATATATATATATTATTGAGAAAATTGTAAATTAGTGTATATTTTCAAAAATAATTTTAAATTAGTGATAAAATTTAACAAATTTAATAATTAAAGTCATAAATTTTTTTCATAAATTTGTGAATATTTTGTGAAGTTATCACTTATTTGAAATTTTCCCTATATTTATTTTAAGATTTTTTTTTTTTTTTTTTTTTGTATTTATTTTGTAAAAATTATTTAAATAAGTTAAAAAAGTAAATTAATTATTAAAAAGTTTATAGCCGAAAATTTTTAGACCCTGTTATTTTAATTATATAGTTTAATTCACAACAAATTATCTGAATCCATTTTCAGTACATCTCAAATTCTCATTTATATCTTTCAGCCATTTTCTGATTCTTTAAATAAAAATAAATAAACTCAGATTCAAATGGAATGAGATGAAAAGGTTATATGTTGAAAGGAGCATAAAAATTCGAATTTACCTTGAGTGGTTGTATTGTATGATTTGGTACAAAGAGAAAGGTAAGAAATTTGAATTTATGGAGAAAAACCAAATATCCATTATTAAAAAACCACTTTAAACAAGTTAATAATTTTTTATTTTCATATTTCCATCCCCATATAATAACTTATATATAAATCTCAAGTCACATGAATCTGAAAATATAATCTAAAATATAATTTAATAATTGAGAATACGTTAAGACTACGGCTGATATGTCGGTCGCATAAAACTTCCCGATCTCTTATGTTGGAGAATAAAAATACATTGAGCCCACACGAAACTCACATTTTTTTTTCTTTTTTTGGTCAGGTAAGCTCAAGTTTGTTCTAGTAAAAACTTGAGATTCACACTACCAATCAAGCCAAATGGTGAGAACAGAAATATCACCCCGTAGTATTACTAATTTGCTAATTCCATGGCCATGAAATTTATAGGATTAATCACATCACTCTATCCAATTATCAAAATTCTCTTATTATCCTATCTTATATGCTCTTCTAAACACAGGACAAAAACTCTCATGATTCTTCCTCACAAAAAACAAACAAAAAATCTCATTATAGTACTAACTTCATTGCTTGTCAAACACAGCTATGGTAATGCATCTTGCAAATTGTTCACCAATTGCAACATTAAAGAAACTAGCGAGTTAAAGAACGAAAACAATGCTCAACATAATCATAATCAACCAAACAAAACATCAGATGAAGAAGCATAATTACCACTTGGTTTTTTATCACACCTCAAATACAAAAGCATAACTAACGTTGGTTGAAAGAAAATATTAACTCCCCAAACAGTAATCTTCTCAAATATCATAACAACGACATCCTATAATGAATCATAGGCTTCAGAGTTCAGACACAGATAAAAAAAACATCCATGCAAAAAAGTAAACACGGTAAGACATGAAAAGCATCTAAACCATGATCTGCAGTCCAGCCCAAACCATCCTCTCACTTTGCTTCTTTCATCAACCAAACACCTTCATCGGCTTCCAACAATACTCGAGAATCTTTTGACCTCAGACTACGTGACTGGAAAGCAGTCATCATATCCAAGCACTGGTTAGTCCCGGTTCTTGGATTTTTCCACGGCCCTGGGAGCTGTAGACCAAACCAGAAGGGCAGATCAGGTAATCTAATTTGTCCTTCATTCACGATAGAAAACACGATGCTTTTTTTTTTTTTTTTTTTACAAGCAAAAATACAAACAGACAGAATTATTTTGTAGAATGCCACAAAACCATTTTAGCATGTAGAATTATAACCTATGATGTCGAACCACTTAATCCCCTTACGCTATATTTGGTTGGGAGATTTGTGAAGGGATTTGAAAAAAGAAACAGAAAATGTGTGTGAAACTATGTGAAATGTAAATATATTTTATTCACATTTCATCTACCTTTTCCCTTTCTCTTTCCAAATCCCTTCCCAAATCCCCTAACCAAACACACAGGGTTATAGACAAATTTTCACATATATAGTATGAAAGAATGGACATTAGATGGTCCAATTCATCCATTCATGCTTTATATGCACCTAAATCTCTTAGCAGAGTTCAGGTTGGGTGCCAACAACAAAACACAAGTAAGCATATGTTTGAAGGCTATAGCTCGAATTCTAAAACAAATGATGAACAAGTTTTGAGATATCTTGCCATCTAAAAAATTTTGGATTTTCCCCCTACAAGACCCTGAATAATCTGATTGGTTCCGGTTTGTTCAAGTCATCTTAGCCTGTCCTTCCATACCTTACAATAAGTATAGCCTACGAGATAGTGTAGTGCATATTGAAGTCAAGGATACAAACCACATGGATTGTCTCCTAAACATTATTAACCAGGTTTAAAAAAGATAGAAACAGGTGATTCTTTTCTACTTATCCCAATTCCAACCATTCGTCACCCAAAAAAGACATTCTCTTAGAACTAAACAATGTGACCTTTTTACTTAACAAAATAAAAGTAAAAATAACGTGATATTTTCGGTTCCAATCACTAGAAAAACTTCTTAACGGTTATTTTTGGCAAAATGAATCACTAGACTGAAAATACATACCTAATCCAATGGCATCAGAGCTCTTCATGATCTTGAGCCTCTTGCATGATTCAATAAACATCCTGCAAAGAAACAAAATTGAAGTTAGAGTACTCATATGCAAAGCAACCAAAGAAAAACCAATTTCATTTCAAAAATATTAGCGCATAAAACTCTGAAGACTTAATGGGGTTAAGCTAACAGTGCAGTTTATTTGAAAAAATATACCCAAAAACAAGGAAATGCATCATCAAGCAACACAAGAATCAAAAGGTATGCCAAGTAAGTAATGCAGAAGTTTAAGAGCCAGCCATACATACAATAGAAGAGATGTGACATTTGTTATCACTAGCTATCCAATAACAAAATTCTAGAACATAATATACCATATATCAATGAACAGTTCAAAATTCTTTAAGTGAGTGATCTATACAAGTAGCCATCTTATTATCAATATATGTTCCAATAGAAACATTGGGTAAGATCCCCTAATCCATAGATTATGAGATCAACAACCTCAACTGTTTGTCTATTTCCATCCAGCTATTCCAACAAGTAAATTGCACTTTCAAACTACTTCATAATGAAAAACCTGGGTTACATGTACTCTTCTCTTACCCCCAATTTACCAGTGCCCGCTAAATATGACAAATGTAAGGATATGGGAAATGTGTACAACCCCTACCCAAATTAAACATTTGGATCATCTAATTTGTTACTCTGTTTAAAGAAGAAGCACAAAGTTGATAGCAAAGAAAAAAATTTAACCTCACACGATTGAAAGATAGAAATCCCTTCTTTTTTTGAAAGTCGTTTAATTATAATTACACTCCTAAATAATATCTATAATTACAATATTATACAATATACTACATATATAAATGTTTGGGACGAGTGCATGTACTTGTACCTAACTATTGGATATTTATCATAAGATTTAGGGTTACAGATATTCGATGACTAGACATACCCTTCACACCCGATACTAGCACTTGAGTACATGTAACGTAGCTGAAAACATGCAGGATGTGAAAGTTGAAATCAAACATAAAGGAGACTCATGCAACTTTCTATGTTTCTCTGCACACTTCTCTATACAAGTTAAACGATTCAAGAAAAGGCGTTTTAGCAAGACACTTAAGAAAGGGCAATGATGAAAAATAAATAAATAAACAAAAAAAACAACAAAAATACTGAACCAAAACTGAGAAAATACATCACGAACTGTGCTTTAACTAACATGGTCCAATTTTTTTATTTTTTATTTTTTATTTTTATCTTTCATTCATGTGTAATGCAACAAAGTTTGATACCTTGTTGATAAAGCCAACTGAAAGACTGTAGCGGTAGCAAGCTAATCTGCCCACTGTACATGTTACATGTACACCATGATCCCATCCATTAAAACATATATGAAGGAAAAGGATCATGAGTAACCATTACCAAAATTTTGAATTGATTTATTGTGGTATACAACTTCAAGCAGATAGTTGAGTGGTATCAAATAAATTTAGCTGACTGGACTGGAGAAAGTTTTAACTTTTTTGAATGAACTATAAAGCCTGAATATCTGAATAATTATTGAATAATATTCATGGTCACTTTACAAAATTAGGATTATTCAAACCTAGATGCGTATTCAATTACTTAAAATCAAATATGAAGAAATCTTTCACTTCATATGAGACATGACCAAACTATCTGTAATGATCCACCAATGGTCAATTTTTCCAAACAAGAAAAGGTTAGTTTCTAGGTTTTACATTTATGAATATATGTTACTTCGTTCCAATGATTTTCTATTTCCTTTCCTTCATCTCAGGAACCCATATATTCATACTTTGGTTTGCATTTGGCTCTCAAGAGTATCTAAATCACATCTTGGATATCTAGCCAATAATCACATTGTAAAACTGGAACTTTTTATGATAATTTATAGTAATGATCCTCCACCACTTAATTATATCAATTTAGCATTCTTATTCTGTCATACTTGAAATATGGGTTCCTGAGATAATGGGATCAAACAAATCCCAAACACAAATATGTACGGGTAAAAATCTGCTCATCAGATGAGTAATATATCTCATTGACAAACAATCTAACAAGGAAATATGTCGTAACATAAGCATTCCAACACACAGATTTGATGCCCATGAATGCAGCTAGTATGACATTTCTTAATACAGTCTTGCTTTCTTAGTAATGGGGTAGATCGTGGTCAACTTACATAGTTTCTTAATGGCAAGGCACCAAATAATTCTACAATATGATAGTGCTGTAACTAATGTTTAACTTGAACAATACATTTGTAATATAAACTCACATTAGTGGTTGGTCAACAATTAGCACGAGTAAGAAGTTCAATTTACAGGACTTGTAAATGACTCACTTAGCCATTCTTTATTCACTTGCTTTTCCAGTTAAATACAATACTGGAATAGAAAAATTATCTCTCCACAGGTCAAGGGAAGCCAAGATCCTTAAAATATGGATGAAATCTTTTAGACATACAGGTTATATTGGATTTTACTAATATTTATTTTTGGAATTACAGAAAAATGTAAATAAATAGAAGCATAAAGTTATAAAACAAGTGGAGTTGATGGAAGCTTACTGCCAAGGGACATCTCCCACAAGCATCCAATCACCATCCTTATCCTCATATGTAAGCACATACTCTGATCCATGCAGAATATCCCTCAACTTGCTTTCACTCAACATTTCCTTCCCTGGAGCTCCATGGGATCCACACTGACCTGAAATTGCAATAGAATGGTGGTAACTGAATCCATACCAAGATAGTTACACAAGGTGCATTTCTTAAATCTCAACAGAACAGATTAGTACTCATCCACAAAATCAAAGAAATAAACATAAATTATGAAATATTTGAACCTACAAAAATAGCTCACCAATGGTGAAGCAGCTGAACATCTTCTCTAGAGCAGTAGAAAGTTCTTGATATGTAGAGTACAATCGTAGATCTACCTTCCTCAGATAAGGAGCACCATCCATGCTGACCTTGACAAAAAGAGTACCAGGGCCTGGTTTTCCGTCAACTTCATCGTTGTTCTTTGAAGTGGTAGCCAGTGTATTCTTCCTAAATGATCTTATAGGCGGCCAGCCAACTACCTGTGCCCTGCAATGGAAGGAATATAAGTAAAAATAATCCTGACAGAATAAAAATAAAAGGGCAAATTACCAACACCCCCTCGAAGTTCGCCTTAAATACGGATTCCCCGAGGTTTGAGAAATTATATCCCGCCCCCTGAGATTTATATTTGCATAACAAATTGCCCCCTCATTTGTTATGCAAATATAAACTTAAGGGAGAAATCCGTATTTTAGTCAAACCTCGAGAGGGTGTTGGCAATTTGCCCAAAATAAAAAATAAAAAAACTCCAGTGTGTAGATGCGTGCCCATACGTGTGTGACTGCTTGTTTCATTTTTCTCCCCCAAATTCCCTCTTTATAGTGGATTTTGCACTTACTTTGCAGCAGGTGCATTGTTATTGTTGTTAGAAGCCTTTATTTCGTTATGATTAGTTCCATTTGTGGCACGAGGCCGTTCCTGTAACATCTTTGAGGGCACTTCCTTCGTTATGTTTGGTTGAGCCCCAGATGGCCTAGAGGTCAGCATTACATTTTTTCCTGCATTACCAGGAAACTTTCCTTGTCCCACAGATTGTGGAGTCTCAGAATCAGACCCAGCTGCATGAAACATCCACTTTCCTTCAGCATACACAGAACCTTTCATCTCTGAGAACCCATCCATTGTATCAGAGAAACCTCTTTTGCTGCCTGAAACAACAGTCTTTTGTGATGATGAATAGATTCCATCTTTTGAAGGACCAAAGGAAACAAGGGCTTCTCCTCAAATTTCCCCGAGCTCAGCTGGCTAAGATCTGAATCTGCTCGGGATTGGGATCCTGGTAGACCAAGTCTTAACTCGGTAGCCTTCAGATTCAGATTACTCTTGTTATCCTCCGACACACTTGAGACAGGGGAGCTGTCCACTGAAGAACAATCCGACAAACCCAGATAATTGCGCTCTTTTAATCCCAACCCATTCTGGGAGATAGTGTCCATAGAGGCTGAAGCAGCCACTAAGGAGACATTGGCCCGACCTTCCCCCTCAACACCTAACAGCGGTGGAGACATCAGACTCCAGAACTTCCAGAATTTCCTCTGAAACTGCTTGAAATTAAAAAAACAATTAAATTTCAACAACTAATAGGAGTAGTTTCCATTGATCAAATGTGTGTACGTGCACATAAAACATACAAACATTGAATTTTTCAACAAAATCCAGCTATATAAAGCAGAAATTGTCTTTAAAAAAGAACTCAGAAATGCATCTACCATAGGGAAGAAAAGGAATTTCATTCTATTGTTTATAGTTTGACATGCGTTCCCTCTTTAAAATTTGAAATTGTGGCACATCATGGAAAAACAGAAACCACAGTTCAATATTATAAAACAGCTTTAAGAGGTTTCAACTAAAATTAACACATAAAATAAAGCATAGATACATTAAAAGCAAGTGTCAAACAATACAAAAGCATGAATATCCCTATGAAAGGCAGTAGGAGACCTCAGAAGAGGTGTCCGTAGATCAAAAACAGTTGATAATGGTTGGCGCTATTAGGTTTAATTTTCTGATGTATTACTACGCGTATGTAGTATGTTCTTCGAAGTATCCCAGACCAACAGGCCCGAGTGCCCACAAGGACAAAGACCGCAATGGACTACACAAATTCAGATAATTACGCACCCGGGTTCGAATAACATCGGAGACTAATCTACAGTGCAGCTCTAGGAGGAATAGTATACTTGTTTGAAAAAGGCAAAAGACAAATTACAAAAAGTCTCTACAGATTGTAGACAGATCCTTTTGCCGACCCTCCAACAATTTCCAATGGTCAACGTGAGAGAAGAAAATTAAAAATACCAAGAAGATCCATTTTTTACAGGGTTTCAACGATGTTGACAACCGAACTAGAAGAAATTAAGAGACAGTCATCAATAACAGTTGAAATTAGGCCGACCTCAGAATTAAAACCCTAATTTAAATCAGCAAAGAAAAATCCGCATGCTTGAAAAGAAGAAAACTAAACTTCCATAGAAAAAGTCCAATCAAAACAAACAAGAAATCTCACGCTCACAAGCCATGATCTAAAATTTGAAATGAGATTATTATGCTGGATTTTGCAGTTTGCAGTACTGGGTTAACAGACAGCCAAAAAAGGAAACTGCCGGTTTATTCTCCTTAGCTTTTCCCATGCATTCTCGGCAACCAAACACGAATAGACAAATCAGAATTTTATCACCAAACAAAGAAAAATGCCCAAAAAAAATTTCAGCACAACCAGGTAAAATTTCAAATTTTTTTTTTTTTTTAAAGAGAAACAAACAGGAAAAATACAAATAAACACCCGAAATTAAGACAAAATCAAACGAGACTTGCACAGCATCAAGATCTCACTGTAAAAACCTGATTTCTAACAAAGTAGAGCTCATTACACACACACACACACACACACACACATATATGTAATATCAGAAACTACATAATCATAAAACAAACCTGAACAAGTTTCTCTATTCACTTCACCTCACTTCACTTTAATCGCAGAAAACTATCGATATAAGATTTGAGATCACAAGAAAGAGCACCAAACGCAAAGAACGAAAAGCAGAGAGAGAGAGAGAGAGAGAGAGAGAGAGAGAGAGATTAAGGTCCCTCCATTAAGCAGAAAGCAAACAAAAGCAAGAGCTGTTCGCCGAGAACCTCAAAGCCTCAGCAAAGATAAAAGGCCAAGGAGGGCAAAAAGGAAAATTACACGAAAAGCTATGTCATTTTTTTATTATTATATTGTACCGATCTGGAGGGGAGGAATTTGATCGACGGTTGTGATTGGTTGAGATAGGCGAATCTGACCCGTTGATCATGAAAACTTAAAAAAAAAATGCCGCTGTTGCAGGTGGTATGGTATGAGCGCATCATTGTGCGAGGAAAAGGTTTCGTAAAGACGGTTTCTGTCTCTTGCTTTCATTAGTCTCTCTGCTATAATGCGCACGGGGTTTACAACTCAAATGACGAGTATCCCCCTGTTGTTTTGAAATGACTAAAATTTGCCCTTTGTTTTGTTTAGGGTTCTTTTGGAAAGATGTCTATGTTTTTGGTCATATCATTATTTTTTTTACTAGCCTCTCAAAATAATCCATAATCATGTTAATTTTATTATTAAATTTGTTTGTAAATAAAAAAAAATGTGAGATTGGACCCGGTAGGGGTTGGCAATAATAATAAATAAATTGCTTAATTGATTAGTTGATTTGATGCTTGTATGGTTGATTATGTGCATGTTTTTATGTATTTTTTTTTTAGTAGAATACTTGTATGGAGGAAAAAAATTTGTTTGTATAGTGAGAAAAGAGTCGAGAAGAATAGGCTATCAACATATGTCATTTAATTAACAATTTCTTAAAAAACATTGATTTTGGCTTTTAAAATGTCTAAAATATTGTTTAAAAAGTGTGTTGAATCTTCTTAAATTGAAAACTCAAAAATGTTTTAAACGTGAAAAAGTGTGAAACCAAACAATTGCTTAACATATGTGATTAGAGGCCAAGTTTGGTAACTTAAAAATAATCCATCTTTTTATTTTTTTATCTTTTTTTCATTACATCACCTCTTTATTTTTCTGCACATCTTTTCGTAAAAAGACAAAAAATATACTTATTTAAATCATCCCAAACAACCCTAATACCCACCCAATAAGCCTAATTGACATAGTAACAGTTAATTTTCTAACATTATAGTTTGGAATGCATAAAATTTTAAACATGCCTAACATGGTAGTTTAACTGGCGCTTTGCAACTCCAGAGCAAGAGTTACATGATTTATATTTTTAATTAAGTGTTGTGCATGTCTTATTTATTTTAATGATAATTTAATATATATTACATATTTTATTCACTATAAATACGATAATGGGACTCAAAATAGTAAATACAAATGTATTTCATTTGTCATTAAAAGCGTGTGGTACAAAATGTAAGTATACATAGCATTTTTCAATATTTAAGAAATTATTGTTTAAACTAAATTGAAAATATTAATAGATGACCATACAAGTCATTTTAGAAGCTCTCAATTTCGTAAAATAATCAATATGTGCCAAAAAAAATAATGGGGTTGGAGTTGTTTTACTTTATTTTTATATTTTGGACATATGTAAGTGTTCCTCTTGTTTCAAATGTAATGTAAAAACATACTCCATAAAACAATATGCTAATTTTTTTTTTTTTTTGGTTCACCACCACTTGACCACCAACCAATTGGAAGTGGTCATTTTGGAAGATCCCAAGTTATCATTTATTTGCAGAGGGGGGGCTGGCTGATCATGAAGACTTCAAGAGTGTAGACAAAGTGGGAAATGTATAGAAATAACAAAATTGCAAAAACTAAAGAAAACAATAGACCCACTTGCTTAGCCAAAAATATCATATATTGAACCACTCCACTCATTGCATGGGAATCATGCTCGTCAACGAATTGACTAAACTACCCTCAGTAGCTTTGCTATATAGGCTGGGCAACAAGGGGCAATGTGGGGAATATAAAAGCAAAGGGGGCGAATTGAAAAAAAAGGGAAAGGAGGAGGGGTAAAAATGTAAGTCACGTAAAAGAGCATTTATATAGTGGGGGAGATTGGATTGAGGGGACAGAGGAAAACAGGGGAACAGCTGTGATAAGGGGACAGGAAAGCGGCATTTGAAGTTGGATTGCCGGGTGGTGAACGGGACATTTAACCCTCCTAACACACTCTCTCTCTCTATTTCTCTCTCCTACCTATTCACTTTAATTCCATCATTAATTACCCTATCTCTTCCACTATTTAACTTTAAATTTCATTGAGAAGGCTCAAATTAAACGAAGGATTTCAAGTTTATATTATAAAAAAAATAATAATAACATATAACAACATATCTAATGGTATATTAATTTTTTTATTAAATTTGAATAAAATTTGAGTAAATTTTTTTTTATATTAATTGTTTCAACGGAAGATTTTAAAGATTCATCAGAACATCAGTTGACTGGGCAGTCGACCGGTCAGTGTAATTTTTTTACAAATTTTTATCTTGAAGTGGTCATTCAGGAGGACATTCGAAAGATATCCGGCAACGGTTATGAACAGTGATTTGATAAAAGACACATTGTCTTCAGTTTAATAAAAGAAAAGTGAAATTTTGAATTTAATACCTATTTGAAAAAACTGTTTGAGCAAAAAAAGAGATTTTTTTTACCAAAATTAAATTTAGGGTAAACTACCAATAGGTCCTACTTTGGAGACTTATTACCCAATAGGTCTTATTTTGGAGATTTATTACCCATTAAGTCCTATTTGATATAATTTATTAAGTGATAAAGATAAATTTATCAGTCTTTTTTTTTATGAATAATTTTATAGTGATAAATTTATCAGTCTCTTTGTTTTATGAATAAATTTTTAGTGATAAATTTATCACTCTCTTATTTTTATAGTGTTAAATTTATTAGTTAGGACCTGTAGGTAAATAAGTCTAGTTAACAGGACTAATTGGTAAGTACCCCTTAAATTTAATGACAAATCTCAGTAACCATAGAAGATGGTCTAAGTGATAAATTTTATACACACTAATAATTAAAGTTATAATCTTTTTTATTATTCTATAATAATTTTTTTGAGATAATACTACAAATAATTTTTTTTTTTTTAAAATTAAAAGGGTTTGACTTCTCTTACATTAACATATAAAATTAGACAATTTGAATAGTAATACCATGGGTTCCGTTTTAATGATTGAAACCGTTTGTTTTGTAGAGCCTTTGACATATATCGTCCACAAAAAAAATTTAGTTCGGTCTGATAATTATAATATTTTTATTTTATCACATTTGTCTCTAAAAAAATGGACGACAAATACATTTTTAAAAATAGACCAACTAGCTTTTAGAGATGAAAAAGTTACAATTATCTAATTTTTTTCATCGATAATATACACTGAGGGCCTTACAAAATAAATAGTTTGAATCATCGAAATAGGACTTGTGATGGGCTACTCTCATTTGAGATGTGAACATTAGAAAAATCCAATCCAAACTAAAAACATCATGACTGTTTGGAAATAAAGAAAAAATATATTTTTTTTTGATTTTTTTAAATCATGTATAAAAAATTTACTCTTTTTTTTTTTTGTTTGTTTTGTGTAGACCAAAATAAAATTTGAAAAATTATATTAAAAAATCGCTATTTTTTGCTTTTATTTTTATATGTTCTGAATTTTTTTTAAAATTTGTCCCGTCAAGTAAAATTTAAAAGCCTGAAATTTAAAAAAAATATATCATTAAAAATGAAAATAAGCTATAAAAAAACAAACCCAGACTTTCATGAGTTAATTAGACATTTTTTATAAAAATTAACTACGTATGTTCAATTGGATTCCACTTTCAAAACACTATACTAAGGCCAAGTTTGGCATCTTTAAAAAAATCCAAAAAGTTAAAAAATCACTATCTTATTTAAGTCACATCATCTTACTTAAGTCACATCACCTCTCTAACACATCATTTCAAACCCAACCCAAATCCAACCCATATTTTATAAAAAGTCAAAAAGTACACTTATTTATTAGTCTTCCCAAACTTAGCCTAAAAACGAAAATAAGCTATAAACGATGTATTTTTTAAATATTAGGAACTAATTTGATGAAATTTGAATAAAAACGTGAGATTTTGATAACAAGTGTGCTTTGAACATTTATTAAGAAATTTTAAATATTTGTACAAAATAAACGAAAATACATATAATATAAAGGGGATTTTTTTTTTAAGGTCCCTAATATAAAGATTTTATAGCATAAAGGACACTAAATATTTTCATAATATCTAAGATCCCTCAACATTGATCCAGCAAAAAATTCAATCTAGAGAATTTCTCTAGATTTCGGAATTTCTCCTCTCCAGATAAATTCTGGATTCTCTGTGTTTTAACCAAATTTCTTTGGACTTTGAAATTTCTCTGAATTCTTTGTATTTTGACCAATTTTCTCTGCACTTCGGAATTTCTCTCCAGAGAAATTCTGCTACAGAGAAATTCAGTGAGCACACCGTCCTGACAATTAGCAGATAATTACTTATGAAGAACGCCATGGCTATGGCAATGAGCAACCCCTGAGAGTAATGGAGATGATGATTCAGATTCTAAAGATGAGAACACTGCTAGAGTTCTTATAGCTCCAAATGATAGTGTGTACTCACTTGGTATTCCCCTCTTGGTTGACTATGACGACACAAACAAACCCATCTTAGAAGCAAGCACTTCAGGGGAGGTAAAGCCAGAGCCACCCACAGATCCAATGGGTTCTGACGTAGAGCAGAGTTTTGAGAAAGAGCTAGTCACAGCAACATTAGGGCAAGAAAGGATTCATGTTAAGAAACTAGTCATAAATTACTTCTATGCTTTCTGGAGAAAGAATTGCCGGAGAGGGATTGCGAATTTGAGTGTTCCTCATTCACATTTGATACAAGTGGGCATGACTTACATGGTTTAAAGTTTGAATTTGCAATCTTCGTCAAACAGGCCCTCTGACGAAGCAACAATGGAGAAGGCGGCAGCTGCAGTGGAGGTGAAGTGATGAGATCGGGGAGTGAGAGAGAGAAAGAGGTGGGAATTTCTCTATAATATATGAATATGGGAGTTGAGGGACCTTAGACATTATAAAATAAAATTGTGGATCTCTTCCATTACTAAACATGGAAGAGGAATCTTAGACTAATTTTTCCTAATATTAAAATATACAAGTAATTTAAATATTATTAACCAATATTATCAAGACACAGGCTATGCATTCCTTAAAAACATTTACAGTTCCAGCACCATATTTGAATTAATATGACTATTCCATTCACTAAAAAGAGTAGGGGTTATTGCATTTTAACATATTTTATATTTGGAGAGGTAATTATGAATTTATATTTTAAAATTTTAGCTGAGAAACCACATTGTTGTTAGATGGTAGACACATTTTGTACTCCTTTGTTGTTTTTTTATCCTGTTTTTCTTTTACTACATTGTTTTTTTCTACTTCTCCAAAAAAAAAAAAATCTAAAAAAAAAATCAATATAACGGTAATACTATGATGTGGATCACTATACCATTTATATTCAAAAAACAAACTTATGTATCATATAATTTTTTATTTGTAAAAACATCACATACTGTTAAAAGTCAGTTTTTAGTTTTTTAAATCATATCACCTCTTTATTTTTTTACATATTTTTTATAAAAAAAAAAAAATCAACTTTTAACCTACTTCCTAAATTTATATCATAATAACACTACAATGACCACATTGATATAAACATAAAATATTTATTATTTCATATATCATCATTGCGTCACTATAAAATGCCATCAACCTAGGTATATTATTTACATATTTTATAATAAACAAATGAGAAATGTCTCATCTCACACCTCTAATATAGTCAATGTAGCATTATAATGCCATAAAAACACTCTAAACTTGACATTTCGAAACTAAATAATAATTTTTTATTACAAATGGTCGCTTTTATACCACTATTCTCTATATTCCTCTATGTTTTATTTCGCGAGCCCCATTACACGTTCACATCAATTATCCAAACCATTAATCTTGTAAGTCTAACAACAAAAATAAGTCATGGAAAAAAGTCACTTTTATTAGGCATATGAACAAATTATATTATATTTTTTTAAATGAACAACATCTATGAATTTAAATTTAAATTTAAATTATTTATTTTATAAAATAAATGTGATTTGTTCATCTATTCATCAATATTCAATAAAATTAAAGAAAATTTATCCATAAGTCCTAATTTCTGAAAAGTTAAATCATTTGGTCCTAAAAAATTTTTTATGCTCCATTTAATCCCATTTGCACATCAATCTAATGTTCGAAATATTAATCTGATGTTCGAAATCTAATGTTCAAAACATTAATCTGATGTTCGAAATCCGACGTTCGAAACATTAATCTGATGTTTGAAACATTAGAATGGGACCTTTCAGTCTATAAAAAAACTTTTAGAACTAAACAGTATATAAGTTATTAATTTGGGATTTATTGATACATCCCCCTAAAATTAATTTTTTACACAAATAATATTTACTACAAAAAATTTTAAATGAACAATTTAAATTATTTTTTTAGGCCCACAAAATAAAATATTAACCAGTGTAGAAAATAGTAATAGGAAAAAAGCTAATATTAAGGCCAAGTTTGGGTACTCCCAAATAATTCAAAAAGTCAAAAAGTTACTCAAAAAGTTAAAAAGTTAACACTATTCACCTAAAGTCAACAATTACGGCTGCACAACTCCCAATTCAAATTTTTCTCTAAAAATTAATTTTCACAATTTTTTATTACACATTTTTTCATAAAAAGTCAAAAAATTAACCCAAACATTCATATTTTCCACCTCAATTTTTTAGTCAAAAAAGACAAAAAGTGCACTTATTTAATCTTCCCAAACAAGGCCTAAAGACTTCCCTTCGTCTCTCCTCACTACTTATCTTTCTCTCTCTACTTAATTACATACAAATATTTTTATCAAAGTTGTAAAATATTAAATTCAATTTTGGTCTTGCAATCATCATTAACTGCCACTACCCTTTGCACGCTTGGCCTCAGCAAAAACATAATATATCATGTGTGCATGTCACATACCCCATGTTCCATGGCCTCTCCTCACATCACCCCCACGTCATCTCCACCTAATCAATCCCCAATTTCCTGCCCTCCGATCAGAAATCAACGGTAAGAATGTGATGGCTCATGTGTTCATTGATGATGATATGTATGAGTATGTATGTGAGAATGTGAAGTTAAATAAGAATAGAAAAATAAAAGAATAGTAAATAGGGCATTTTTGGTGGGGTTGCTTGCTTTAGAGCCACAGATTTTGCGGGCCTGTGCCACGACAAAGGGACCCAATGCTGGATGACATCCGCTTTTGCCGGTGACCTTAACTTAACCATGGTTAACATTTTAACAACGATTAGTAATCATAGTTTAGCAAGTTCTTTAATCGTAGTTAACAAATTCAAGTTCATAGGATTACAAAATGAGTGATGCTACCCCTAATAAGTTCAAATCACTAAAATATTTGATCTAAACAGTTCATATCATCCAATTAATTAATATAATTATTTATATAAAAAATTATGTTGATCTAATATTTATTTTTTTATATGATTATATAATTTTTATCTATACAACATATATATTTTAAAAAATAAACAGTTTATTTGTTGTTATGTATCTTATTTGGTTATTTGATTATTTATGTCTGATTAACCTAATGTTTTGCATATATATTTTTCTCAGCATGTCAAATGATATAAACGGTTTAGATTACTAAGAGAGTGTATGAGATGATTTAAATAAATATAATTTTTTGATTTTTTACGAAAAAATGTAAAAAAAATATAAAGGTGATATGATCCAAAATAAATAAATAAATAAATAAATATTCTTTTGTAAGAGATGCCAAATAGTGGCTGAAATTAGTATAAATTGGTTTTATAATGTGTCAACTTCACCTATGAAATTAAAGTTTTTAACTTTAATAAATTCAAACTAAAAATGTTTATATTTTATCCATATCAAAATATGTTTATTTATTTCTATTTATATGTGACCCAAATAAGATAAAAAAATTTATAAAAAAAATGATCTAAAGTAGATCACCCCAAATAATCCCTCCGTGTAATTTTTCACATTTTCTAATTCTAATAACAATCTTAATGGTTTTTTTTTTAACATTTTTCTTACAAAATATTCTTTCCAAATAGTTTATCTATTTTAAATACTCGTGGCATTTAATCAAGTCAATAAATAATATATTTTATTTGTAAAATATTCAATTTTTTTTCCATAAATTAAAAGATCTCCATTAGTTATTATAGATAAAATCATCAAAATCATTGAAAAAATAAATTTTAAAAATAGAGACAATTTTTTGGAATATTTGAAATAGTTAAATAGATAAATAATTTAGAATGGAAGCACTAAGATATTTTAGTTTGAGACACTCATAAACAAATAAAATGTAGACACATTTTAAAGTTTGCTAATATTCATTAATTTGATAAACTTATACGGACTATTAAAAAAGTTATTCAAACTGGATTAACTATCCATTTGACTAAATTTTTAACTCTAAAAAAAATAATTAATTAAATTGAAACACATTTTAAAACTCATTAAATTTTTAAATGAAATTCTTTGTTGATCATGTAAACTTAGGTTTCATTTGAGAAGTTAGGTTGACTTTTTGCCTAGATTAACCCTAATTAAAAAGTTTGTTTGTGTTAGTTTTTTTAACTTTTGTGAAAGAAAAATAAAATGATTATGATTTAAATGTGACATTTTATCTTATTGACTTTTTAATTTATTTTATCTTTTTTGTAATTAATAATTGTTAAATATAGTATCTATATACTCTGTTTGTCATACATACCATATTATATTTATTATCATATTTAATATTACTATACTTGGGTTTCTCTTCTCTTGTATAAAAAAGTCTTATATACATTGTTACATAATTATTCAACACAATATTCATTGAAATATATAGAGTTATATTTCTCTCTCTCTCTCTATAATATTATAACATCGTATCAAAGTTATAGGTTAAGCTCTTAATATTCTTTGCCTTAATGGCGGGCGGCAACCTTGGCTTGGCCGCCCATCGAACCTCAACCCATTCCATTGCCATATTTTTCTTTCAGTATTGTTTCGTGGTGATTTCTTCATTTGTTCGTTGGTTTTTCCTGCTCAAAATATTTCTATCATAATTTTTTTTTCACTCCCAATTCTTTTTTCCTTTTTTTTTCGTTTGCGCTTATGTTCCACTCTGTCTTTCCCTCTGCTTTAACCTCAAATAAGTTTCCATCTTTAAACCTATTTGAGTTTGAGGGGGGTATTATATTTATATCATGATAAACATGGTTATATACCATGCAAACCACTTAAGTTGCCCCTTGTGGTGCACCACCCAAGTCGCTCTCTTTGGCGCACAATCCAAACCGTCCTCTCTGGCGCATAACATAAGCTATCCCTTCTGGCACACAATCTAAGATCGATTCCTTGGAGCACTGCCTAAACCGCCTCTTACCGCACTTTCTGATAAAGCTGCCCTCTAGCACACTAAAGTCACCCCCTTGGTGTACCACTAAATCCCCCTCCCCCCGGCGTCCATTTTAATAAGCTACCATCATCTTTCAACATCACGTCATAAGTTATATATATGCCATCATTACTGGTTCAACATCCAGTTTTCTATATCGGTTTGGTATGACTCTTTTTAAACTGTCTCAACATTAATTTTGGTTAGTTTTTACAATGGTTCGACATAACCCTTTAAACTGTCCTGACATTAATTATGGTCAATTTCTACAACAGTCCGACATGACCCCGTAAACTGTCATAACATTGATTTTTGTCAGTTTTTACAACAACTTGACATGGCCTTAAGCTGTCCCGGTATTAGTTTTGGCCAGTTCCTACAACGATTTGACATGACCATAAACTGTCTCTCGGTATTAACTCCAGCCTCTGATCTATCTCAAGCGCCCTTATACTCTCGTTCGGACTTTGCAATCTATTTGGCTTTTATTTTATTTTTAGTTTTATTTTATATTTTAGTTTATCTCTCCAAACTCAAGTTGGTATCCCTACTTGAGTTTGAGGGGGGATGTTAAATATAATAACTATATATTATGTTTGTTATATATACCATATTATATTAATTACCATGTTTAAAATTACTATACGTAAATTTCTATCATTCTATATAAAGGAGTTTTATATACATTATTACATAGTTATGCAAACATAATATTCATTGACACATATAAAGTTATAATTTTTTCAATCTCCTTCGTTTCTCTCTTACATATTATAACATAGTTAAAAAAATTAAAAAAACTCACGTCCCAAACGAGTTCTTACAACTCAAGAGTTATTTACCATGCCTAAATAGAAGACACATGATGGTTTATGTAAAATCTTGGGACAAAGTGACCGTGTGTAGTCCTTATTGACAACATAATTAGTCTCGAGGTCGTACCTTATTGGGGCTCAACTTGGCGAGAATGTGAAAAGTGAGATTTGAGTCAATTATCATAAATAATTGACAATCAATGCTAACACAGTGATTCAAATGCTACCAAATAATTACATGTCTTATTAACCGACATGGGGTGATTACTGTATAGTCATATGGTTCATTTTAGAGTCCGTTTAAATAATTTAAATCGTTCATAAAATATATCGAGGAGTACATATTTATAAAAAATAAGTTAATTGAATATCATTAATCATTAAATTAAAATACATTTGTATATACAAAAATAAATAATAATTATAGTTTAAAGTATAAAAACAAATACAAATATTAATGGTTAAAAGGGTTAACGATATTTAATTAATTTGATTTTTTGTAGGTATGTTTTATTCGATACATTCTAAAATATGAACGGTTCAAATTATCGAAACGGATTCTAAAATGAGCCTATCACTACAATAAATAAGAGTTTTAGAGACTAAATGTTTTGGTCTCTAAAAATGAAAATTTTGTTGCAAAAGACATTTAATGACTAATTTCTATCGTTAAAAGGTCGTCCCGAAATGTCCAAAACAAGGCTCTTAACGACAAAATTTTGAAAATATCATTAATAAATAGACTTTTAGAGACAAAATAATTTGATATCAAAATTGTTCATTTTTTAAGACAAAAAATTTGATCTCAAAAGAATAATAATTCATTACAAATGTCTAATTTTTATCACTAAAAATATAATAACAGCACTTTTTACAACAAAAATATTTAATTCCTAAAAAATAATTTTATCTCTAAATTTTAATTTTTAAAATCTTAATTTTTTGTAATCGCTTGTGATTGGTAGCTTGAATCCCCTTCCCCCGAATCCCCCTAATCGACGAAACGACGTCGTTTTGTGATTTTTTTTTTTTTTTTCCATTTCAGACGAAGAGAAACAGGAGGATGAAGAAGAGAAGAGAAGAGAAGAAGAAGAGAAGGGAGGAGGAGGGAGGGCCAACAAACTAGGGTGGAGGCGGAGGCTGGGATCTTGAGGCGGAGGCTACGCCGGACGGCAAGCTTCGAGTGCAGACGGCGTTAGGCGGCAATGCATGACGACGAAGCCGGACGACGCCGAGGCGGCAGGCGACGCCTCCTCTCTCTCTCTCTCTCTCTCGGGGGATTCAGGGGGGAGCTCATTCAAGCTCCCAACCTTTATTCTTTTGTAATATACATTACCGCACAACCATGATTGTCGTGCGCCGCGCAGTAACCACCTCTCCCTTATTAACAATTTCATTGGTACAAGAAAATATAATAAATAAATAAAAACATGATATAATTTTTACTTATTTTAAATTTGTTTTCACTAATTTTATTTAATTTTTTTATACTTATTTTCAAAATATTTTTTACACAAACGCTAAATGATGCACTCAAGAGAATTATTAGTATAAAAAAGAGCACTGTTAGGGGGCCCGAATTTGGGTGCCCCTAATGGCTCAAATTTCCCTATCAGGTAAAATAAATAAATAAATAAATAAAGTTACCAAAACTGGAAATTTTGAGCCATTTGAATCACAATTTTTAAGGCGACCAATCATTTTCCCTTTTTTAGTGAGTTTAGACTAATATTCCATACCATTCATTTAGTACCTATACTAATATCTCTTAAATATAAAAATAAAAATTACGAATCCCTATTTAAACTAATAAAAAGTAACGGGTAAATTACATTCACTTACTCTAAATTTTTTTTAAATTATAATTAATCTCATACATTCGACATAATTATTGTCTTTTTGAGTTATTTTTTTTGTCAAGAATTTCATAGTCGTTTGAATGAAATTTTTTTTTTTTTTATTAAAATGTGTATTTATTTTTTATTTATATCAGTATCAATCTATTATTATCATTAATTTTAATCACTTTAATTATATTTAAAAAACAATAAAATTATATTTAAAATATAAAATTAATTGTAATTATGTCAAGGACTTGGTGTGTGATGGTTAGGGGTGCAACTCGGGCGGGTTCGGTTGGGTTGGGGGTCTGCCTAAGCCCGACCCGAATTGTCTAGAGCAGTGCCCAAGCCCGCCCAAGCCTGGCCCAAGCTTTGTATTTTGAACTCGGGTTAGCCCGAATTGCCTGAATTGTCCAGAAACTTGTAGGTAGATTTGTTTTAAAACCTGTAGGTAGAATTGATAATTAACAAAGAATTGAGAAGTATTCAAAGTTATTTTCTGGTTACCAAAAAATAAAAATTAAAAATTAAGACTAACTTTTTTACTTAATATATATATATATTATATAATATATTAAATTTAATTCGGGTTCGGGTTGTTCGGGTTGGTCATTAGTTCTGCCCAAGCCCGGCCCGAATTACAATTCGGGTATCAAAAATCTACCCAAGCCCGTCCAGATTACAAGATATAGTTGCCCAAGCCCTTAAAAAACTCGGGCTGAACTCGAATTGCTCGGGTTAAGTCCGCCCGAGTTGCACCCCTAGTGATGGTTTTGAGGCTGAGCCGTTAAATGGAAAAAATATTTCTTGTCCCATGAGCAATGAATAATTGCTCCGTTAGATGAGTGAGTCTGCTAATCAATCCAATAAGAGACTGACATGTTTATCTCTTTTGTTGCCAAGCGTAATGGCACGTGGCTTGACTAACAGTACATTTTTATATATAACTACACAAATATCTCAATTTTAAAGTTATAATAGAAGATTTTTATTATATTATGAATTTTTTATTTTTTACAAAAAAAAATTATATAAAAAATATAAAAAGAATGATGTTATTTATAGTATTTTATTTTATTTTTTTAATTTTAAACCCATGTTGTCAAACAAAGTCTTAAAAGCTGATAGTATTTTTTTTCAATTTAAAAATATTAAAAAATGCTCATAACTATTTAGATGATATACTAATGAAAATGAAAATCTTTCTAGAAAGTTATAGGAAGGATATCAGTGGGTGTATGTATATATAGATAGATTTTTTTTTTTTTGGTTAATTCAGCATTCGGATTAATTTTGCCCATCTCAATTAATTTTAAGAAATCAATTTTAGGCTTGGTTTTGCATCATCTAAATAAGTCAAAAAGTCACTATCTTATTTAAGTCACATCATCCTATTTAAATCACATCATCTCTCTAACACATCACATCAAACCCAACTCAAACCCAACCCAAACCCACCAATAAGTCAAAAAGTGCACTTTTTTAGTACATGCCAAACCAATCCTTACTATCCACTCCATTTAAAATCAGAATAAATGTCCCGTATGAATAGAACTCTAAAAAAATTATTCAGTATGTTTGGTTTGAGTTTTCTGAATTAAGTATTTTAAAAATTAAGTTTTTTGATTGTCGCATTTTTTTGTTTTTAGTGAATATTTTTAAAATTTTAAATATATATATTTTTTTACTTTTTTAGATGCACCTTACTTAGATATATCTAAAAAGTAAAAAAATTGTGAAAAAATATTTTAAAAAATTAAGAAATACATAAAAATACAAAAAAAAAATACTAAATTCTTGTATTTTTTTTATATTTTTGATATTTAGTGAATTTTTAAAAAAAAAAATTTATAATTTTTTTCCTTTTTAAGTGTATTTATGCTAAGTGTGTCTAAAAAGTAAAATATTTGCATAAAATATTTAAAAAATTCAATAAAAACAAAAAACATAAAAAATAAAAAAATAAAATTTTTAAAAAATTATTTTTATAAAAATAAAACCAAGCAAGTTGATTACTGCTAATGGATATTGAAACTTATCTAAAGGACATGTATATATAGATAGATATGTCCGTAAAATGTATGTATATGTTGAAGGTCAATGCTGTAGCGATGTGGGGGGTCCAGTCTGAAGTTTGGGAAGATTAATTAAGTGTATTTTTTGATTTTTTATAAAATATGAATTGAATTTGAGTTGAATTTAAAGTAATGTGTTAAAGAGGTAATATAACTTAAATAAAATAATGTGACTTAAGATACTGACTTTTTGACTTTTTAAATTTTTTTTTGAAGATGTCAAATTTGACCTAAGTCTACCCATGTTCTTAAGCTATGATCTATCTGAGCGCTCACGTGTGAGAAGGGAGGGTGGTATTTATGTACGCATGAGAGAGAGAGAGAGAGAGAGAGAGAGGGGGGGAGGGAGAGAGCTATGATTCATGAATGGTTTTTTAGTTCCTACTGCCTGACTTTATGGTAAAACAGAAAAATATCCATGCGAATCTATTTTTTGTACTGCTCTCGGAATCCTTTTCCCACCTAATCTTCTTCTCTAATTTTTTATTTTCATTTTACAACATGGGATGCTTTTATCTACAATTATTATAATGTTTGTTTGGATTTTATATGGATTGTGGAAAAATAAAAAAATAAAAATTTGTAGAATAACATAAGAGGTTTTTTTTTAATACAAACTTATTCTATTGGACTATAAAACATTGGTTGTATCTAAGGCTACCAATGAATTGAATTGTTCATAAACAGATTCGGTTCGGCTCGACTCAGCTCGTTTAATAAATAAGTCGAACTTGAATTTGAATATTAAGCTTGTTTAGTAAACAAGTTGAGCTCGAGTTCGAGCTCGAACTCGAATAAGCTCGACTTGTCAAGTTTGATTCGTTTATCTTTATTTAAATTATATAATAAATATATTATTTATATATTAAATACTATTAAAAAAATTAATCAAGCCGAGTCAAATTCGAACTCAGTTACTTATCAAGTCGAACTCGAGTTCAATAAACAAGTTCGATAAGTAAACGAGCTGAACTCGAGCTCAGAAAAGCTCGACTCGGCTCGGTTCAACTCATTTGCAACCCTAACTATATCAAAATTATGGTAAAATAATCTTCTTGTTGTTTCTACATGTCAATCATATATTTTAGTGGCACATATATATGCTAACAAATGCTTCCTAAATATTGTTTAATATTGAGAAATGTGTAAAAAAATATCTTGAAAATATATAAAAATATTAAAAAGTATATTGATATCGATAAAAATAAATTGAAGTTAGTGAAAAATGTATTATGTTTTACAAATATTTTATTAGAAAATGCTATAGACTCCAAATGAATTGTCAAATATTTTACCAAACCTCTTATATGGGTGTGAGACCCACACACATGTGATTTGTGTGGGTCTCACACTCACGTGAAAGATTTGATAGAATATTTGGTAATTCATTTGAGATCCCTAGCATAACTCTATTTTGTTTTTTACTTGTATTCTAAGGACACTTGTTAAGTTGTTACTAATACCCTCTATATATACATATATATATATATATATGTTAATAATTTGAAATACCCATTGGTATCCTTTTGTTCTTCACCGTAAGATTATCAAAAATACTTTTAATCCTTGTTTGATATGGGGTTTGAAAGGGAAATTGGATGTAAAATTAGGATTGGTCATACTGTAAAGTTTATATAAGCCCATTTATATATTTTTTATCTTCCAAAAACATGTTTGATTAGCAAAAATTAGTGGGATCGATAGTATCATGGTATTGCGAATTCTCTAATGGTGAGTTTAGAATATTATGCCATAATATAGCTAATCATATACTTGGGAGGGATTAGTCATATCACTTCATCTTATGGTCAAAAATAATTTATATCTCTTATCAATGTTATATTTTACCACAATAAATTATAATATCAGTACTCGCAATATGTAACTTCATTTTAATCCTAACTATTAGTAATGCCAACTTCATTCCCAAACAATGTTAAACAATCTATAGGAAAAATGCTACAGGTCCTAAATTTTTTACCAAACAAATGATTAATTGTTTTATATAGGTGCGTGGTCTTTAAAATTGCAGACCCCACACCCATATAAAACCTTTGATCATTTATTTAGAGGTGTTTTGGAAAGTTGGTAAAAAGTTGATTTTTTGACTTTTTTTAGTTTATTTTGTCTTTTTGTGGATAAGTTATGTGAGAGGTGATGTAGCCCAAAATTGATAAAAAACTAGAAGCTGACTTTTTACTAGTTTTCCAAAATAGCACTTAATAAAAAATTAATCCATAATGCACATATCAAAGATGGTCTTACAGTTATGGTGTGTTTGGTTGGGGATTTGGAGAGGGATTTGGAAAGGGAAAGGGAAAAAGTGTGTGAAACTAGGTGAAATGTGAGTAAACCAAGACCGCGGAAGTAGCAACAAGAATGAAGAACCATGGATTACGAAATCAAAGATGGAACAATTTAAACATAGAATTGGAATGCACAAAAGAAAATATAATTCAAATCAAAATATTTAATTAAAACACAATTTTAATTCATTACAGAAAATAACTTGCACTTACAATTGTTGTAATCTGCAAGGATCCTGAATGGAAGAACAGAACAAGGTAAACCTCACTCAGCAGAACACTCTTTTCTTTACAAACTAAAAGGTTCAAGAAAATTGGAATCTGCCGAACAATTACAATAGATTACAAATATATAGAAAACCAAATTAACTATGCAGCATGTGAGTTGGCTAAATGATGAAAGCAGCTGGCAACATTGAGGACTGAGCGATGCTGTCGGTTACTTTCGGCTGATTGATTGAAATTAACTATGCAGCATGTGAATAAAGGAATCACTATGCAGCATGTGAGTTGGCTAAATGATGAAAGCAATGGCGAGATTGAGGATCGGGCAAGGTCCGGTTACTTTTTTGATTGATTGAAATTAACTATGCAAAGATGTGAATAAAGGAATCAGAATAAATATAAATTGACTTTTCTCAAAAGAGTAGTGATTGAAGTCAATTTTATATTTATAAAGAATCCTATGTTGATTATTTCAAGCAAATGGGTCTGAGCATCATGAAACTCGGACGATCATAACCAAAGTTGATTGGTGGATCCTTCGAATCGCTCGAACTATCTTCCGAACTAGACTGTTGGTGCAGAGATTGTTCATTTTTAATTGGGCTTGGGCTTGATCTACTAGGAGACGGGCCATTTGGAGCAATTGATCCTTGGTGGATCCAGGTTGAACAATGGGCGAAGGAGGTTGAATCGGGTGAGGCGTGATTTGGACTTTGACTTGGGTTGGTCCGGAACCCTTGGGACTTTGGACTTTCCCTTGGGTTTGATCTTGCGTGATTTGGGCTTGGGGTCACGAGATGAGGGGTTGCCCAGATTGACGGGGGGAAGAGTGGGCGGGCTTCCTTGGTGACATGTTAGCTGGGGTCTCATTGGCTTCTTTGGGCTTTGACTATTGCAGGTGTTGGAGCACATGAATCAGGAGGAAATTCCTCATAAACAATTTCAATAATTCTGGGCACATTGAACTTAGCCCACCATTTAACAGAGTGTTGACGAATAATGATGTTGTTATCAATCCCATAATGCCATTTGAATATCCATGGGATTTTGTACTTGGATATAAAATTGAGCAAGATAGGAAATTGTTTTTGATGATTAGTAAATGGGTAAACAGCAGCAAAATAGGCAATTGTTTCATTGAGTGAATGGGAAGAATATCCGAAATGGGGCCATAATGAGTCCACCATCGAAGAAACCGGTGGGTAATTGATTTGAATTTTTGATCAAAGGAGATGAACCAGAGTGACTAAATGACTCATTTTGGTACAAGAACAATTTGAACCAAGCATCAATATAATCATGATAATTATATTGAATAGAATGACCAGCAAATCTCGAAGCATTAGGATTGCCCCATTCGCAAGAGAGACAATGTTGTGAATGTAAAGTGAATGGTATAGGATCTTGTAAGCATAGACACGATCCCTGAATTGGTTTGATCAAAATGGAACGATGGTTGAGCGAATATCTTTGTAATAAGAGAGATTTTTCTCGAGGTGAAGAAATAAAATGACATCCGTGAGCCAAAATGGAATTGAGCAATTTCATTAATGGTTTGACTTCAGGGTGACTAGGTTCTTTGTAGAACAAGTTAGCAACATGTGATTTGGTGTACTCGTTCGAGAGGGTCGAACTTGGTTAATTGGAAGTGGTAATGTAACCGATTGGCTAGAGGCAAAGGGATCATTAGCCAATGCAGATGAAATGTCGTGACGGTGAATAGTACCAAGAGTATGGTATCTATTAATTATGTCAATGGAAGAGGATGGTTTAATGGACTCCAGAGGAGGAGGAACTATGAGTTGATTAGGTTTACTGGAGGAGGGGACCAAAGCCTTAGAAAGAGGCCTTGGGCGAGACATCTGTTGAATAGGAAACAAAGATTAGCAACCAGAAAGAAGATCTAAGTAATTCTGGTAATAATGTAAATCATTGTAATAATTATGTCGTAAAACACGGCGAGCTTGTAACTGTTGGTGATTGATGTATTGGGCTCTTTTAGTAGTTGGTCTAGCTGACTTAAGATGGTTAATCCGACGGTTAACTTGTTTGATCAGGGTTTGGGAATGGATAATTTGGGTTTTAACATAGGAAATATGTGGAGTAGCACTCATCCCTTACCCCCCTGTAAAAATTCTCGGGTAAGAAAATCAGGTAGGGAATTTTGACAACCAGGTATATAGGTAATATCAAAATCAAAAATACTTAAAATAGATTGCCAACGGGCAAAAATCTGTTTACTAGCAAGATTTTGAACATCTTTTTCCAAAACATATTTAGCATTTGCGATAACGAAGTAAAAATTTTTGATTTAAAATATCATCTTGAAATTTTTGAATACATAAAACAAGAGATAAAATTTCTTTTTAATAGTACTATAATTTAATTGTGCTTTATTCCGCATACGAATGAAAACGAACAATTTGTTCAGATGATCGGGAGTGACTTTCAAGGAGAATGCCACCATAACCAATATCGAAGCATCGGTTTGAATAATTTTGAATGAGTTCTCGAGGAATACCAAGACAAGGAAGAGACTTGACATATTGTTTAACTTGTTGAACAACGGCAGATGAGTAGAAGACCAAGGAGGAGGATTATCCTTTAATCGATCGAACAATGGTTGTGATTTGCCTAAGGTCTTTATAAAATTCAGCAATGTAATTGAGGAACCTAAAACCTTTGTAATTGAGTTTTATCAAGAATTTCATCAGAAAATTTAGACGCAAACTCAATAGAGCGACTAATTGGGAGAATAGTATTATGATGAATATCATAACCTAAAAACCTAACTTTAGTCTGAAATAATTTAATCTTAGGGGCGGATATGACTAGACCATGACTTTTAATAGTATAAAAGAATGCAGTTAAATGTTTCTAATGTTCACTAATTGATTTAAAAAAGATTAATATGTCATCAATGTAAACAATAGAAAAATGACTAAATGGGTTAAAGATATCATTCATTATATTTTGAAATTCACTAGGAGCATTTTTTAATCCAAATGGCATGACATTCCATTCATATTGGCCAAAAGGTGTATTAAAAGCAGTTTTATATCGATCTTTAGGATGAATTTGAATTTGCCAGAAACCACTTTTTAAATCAAATTTACTAAAAATAACAGCTTGATTAAGTCTTTTAATTAGGTCTTTTTTATTAGGAATAGGATATCTAATCCATTCAAGAACAGCATTTAATGGTTTATAATTGATAACTAGACTTGTCAGTTATTTGATACTAAATTAATTAAAAGACACAAAGATAATGGCTACAATTTTATTCACATTGGTTTAATTCAAGTTGGTCTTAATCCACTTACACCTGTTGGAAAAAATACTTCTGTTTTATTATGCTTAAGAGATGCTCGTTTTCTTAATTATAATGATAGTTTAATGGGAATGATGGAAACTGGTCTTCATAAAGGTCCAGTACATTTTAATTGTTTTCCTGATTTTACGCTCAGTTTAAGTGATCCAAATATTTTACATGCTTTAACATTAAATATTCAACTACATGGTTCATTCACTAATATGATGGCTAAGACACATAATATTGCTTTAATTTATCGTGTACACTATAAATGTATGCAAACTAATTTAAATGTTCATGCTCTGCATAAATCACCCAAAGATAAAACTTTACTTATTCAAAGTAGTAGTCATAATGAATCCCATATTAATATTCCTAAAATGATTGAATGGAAAGATATTGATTTACCTGATGAATGGATTACTGTTAATGAAAATTACAAACATAATCAACAACAATCCTCAGAACAAGATATTAAAGATATCAGACAATTTAATGATGGTTCTGTTCATATTAAATTTAACCGTAGTCAATCCTCTAGACATAGTACATCTAGTGTCCCTAGCGAAATAGAAACTGAAGATGAAATATTTACCACATCTCTATTTAGAAAAAATAGTCAACTTAATATCGGTCCAACCATAGGTCCTACAATCAATCCAAAATTAAAAGGAATTGATAATTCCTCAACTTCTCAAATTAGTAAACCCGTTTATTCTACACATACTCATTTCCTTGATGAAGAAGTTCATTCAACTAACTCTCCGACTCAAACTGATATGGAAGAATTTACATCACCTGTCAATCCACAATTATTGACAATTAAAAAGGAATTTACTCCCAATCTTGATAAATTACTTATTGATTTTAAATCTAAAGCTAATCGCACCCAGCGCCATGCTTATTATGCTAAATATACTTCTGCTCAAATGTCTCAAATCTCCCAAGAATGGTATAATTTTATGATTCGATATGGTTTTGAATTACCCTTACTAGAATATGAAGAAAAATATTATAAAACACTTACTACAATTACTAAACATAAATGGAAAACTTCTGCTACCACTACAATTAGTTCTAGTCATCCTCCCTTAGAGAAAATTATTCTTAATCAACAAGGTTCTGAAATTCCTGCCTCTCCTTTTAAATTACCTGGCGATGATAATGAACTCAAAAAAGTTATTGAACAAAATAATTATACTAACCAGTGTTTAAATACAATCGGTAAACAATTAGATAAAATAGAAACTAATTTAGAATCTGTTCACACTTCATCATCTAAACAACCTTTAGATGCACCTTTACTTAACCTACCTAGTAAACGTTCTACCCGAACTAGCCTAGTTACAAATGATCAATCATCTACGGTCCAAGCCATTGAAAAATTATTTACCAAATTAGCAGTACCCGATACTCCCTCACCTTCTAAAGATAAAGGTATTACTGTCCTAAATCAACAATTTGATATTAACCCAAATTCTACTTCCTCTGATACTGACAATGAAATTAATAACTTAGCTCAACAATTACAAGTTGCGAAAATACACTATCCTAAAATTAATCCTCAAACTACCAAGAATTGGTATACTAAGCTTACTCCTGTCGATTTACAATTTGAAGAAAATAATGTTAATAATCAATTTTCTGTCTCTGCTAAAAAATTATACGAATGGAATATTGATGGTCTTAGTGAAGATCAACTCCTCCAAAAATTAAATCATTTGTCTATGGTCTCGACGCTTATCTCTAATTATCCCCAATATACTCAACCTGAAATTGTAAATTTAATTACTACTGGCTTTACTGGTCAGCTCAAATCTTGGTGGAAAAAATATTTAACTGACACCCAAAGAGACTCTATCATCTATGCTAACCAAATTGATGATCAAGGATTACCTATATTTGATGAAAATTTAGGATGTTGCCAACCTGATGGTATTAACCAATTAATTTATACAATTATTAGACATTTTATTGGTACCCCAACTAATATATATTCTCGCATACATGATCAACTCAGTAATCTTACTTGTCCAACCTTAAGTGATTTTAGATGGTATAAAGATATTTTTACCTCTAGAGTTATGTTGAGAGAAGACTGTACTAAATCATTCTGGAAAGAAAAATTTATTAATGGATTACCTAGTTTATTTGCTCACAAAATTAGAGATGTTCTTAGTCAACCTACTGGTGTTATTGAATATGATAATTTAACATATGGTGATATAATTAGCACTATTCAAAAAGAAGGCTTAAAAATGTGTATTGATTTAAAACTTAGTCAAAAAGCTACAAAAGATAAACATAAAGCTAAATATGAATTAGGAAATTTCTGTGAACAATATGGACTACCTCCTATTGCACCCTCTCGTAGGAAATCACACAAACATTCAAAACATAAATCCAAATATTATCATAAATACAAGAAGCCTTATTCACCGTCCAAATCTAATGACAAATTTTATACTAAACCCAAAAAGAAATATCATAAATCTAAATCACATCCAAGATCAAAATCTAATAAAGATATTACGTGTTATAACTGTGGACAAAAAGGCCACTATGCTAATAAATGCAAAGAGAAACAAAAGCTCAAAGACAGAGTCAATCAACTCCAAATTAATGATGAATCCAAAATTCAGTTATTTGAAATCTTCCAATTAAATCAATCTGATAATGATTCCTCTTCTGTACTTCCATCTACATCCAATTCCCCATCTAATAGTGATAATTCTGATTCTGATAATCAAATTACCTTAGGATGTAATGATGTTTGTTGTAAACCGGTTAAACAAATTTCTGTTCTTACTAAACATAGTCAAGAAGAATCTGCTTTAATTGATTTAATTAGTAAATTAGATGATCCTCAATTAAAACAACAATATATTGATAAGCTCAAAGGTCTAATGCTTCAAACAGAAACTAAACCTAAGTTTAATAAACCCATCATTAGTTTATCTAAAACTTTAGAAAAATTTAAAAATAAAACTAAAGAAGTTACACTTCAAGACTTACAATTTGAAATCAATCAAATTAAACAAACAATAAGAGATCTTCAAAATAAAGATAATAAATTAGAAAATGAAATTATTAATCTTAAACTTAAACAAAACTTAAATGATTTCCAACCTAATGCACAATCACCTCATGAATCAACATAATTTCGATCATGATTCGATCATCTTGATCCAACTAAACTCATATTTGATAATCGATCTCAAGCTACTAACCTTGAAGATAAACGATTAAATTTACTTAATAAAATTTATATGCAAAATGGTATTCAAGAATTAAAATCATTGTTGAAGATTTTGAATTAGAATTAGTTGCATTAATCGACATCGGTGTCTTGATTTAAATTGCATTCAAGAAGGATTACTTCCTACTAAATATTATCACAAATGTCAAGAGAAATTAACTTCTGCTAATGGTAGTAAAATGCATATTCGATATAAATTACCTAAAGTACATGTTTGTCAAAATAATGTTTGCTTTAAAACTACATTTGTTTTAGTCAAAAATATGACTGATCGGATTATTTTAGGTACACCATTTATATCTTTATTATATCCATTTACTACTTCTACTGAAGGAATTACTACTCATGTTTTAGGACATCCTGTTACATTTACATTCCTATTTCCACCTGAACAATTAGAGTTAAATCAATTACAAGATTGTTCTATTACCCACACTATTAAACGACTAACTCGGCATATTAATTTTCTTAAAGAAGAAATTAATTACAAACGAATAGATCAACAGTTAACTGATCCCGTTCTCATCTCTCAAATTAATGATTTCAAATTAAAACTTGAATCAACCGTTTGTTCAACTTTACCTACTGCATTCTGGCATAGGAAAAAGCATGTAGTTACTTTACCATATATTAAAGGTTTTAATGAACGACAAATACCTACTAAATCCCGGCCTATTCAAATGAATCATGAGTTGTTAGAAATGTGTAAAAAGGAAATTAATGGATTGTTAAAAAATAGAATTATTAGTCCCAGCAAATCACCATGGTCTTGTCCTGCTTTTTATGTTAATAAAATGTTTGAATTAGAACGAGGTGTTCCTCGCCTAGTTATCAATTATAAACCATTAAATGCTGTTCTTGAATGGATTAGATATCCTATTCCTAATAAAAAAGACCTAATTAAAAGACTTAATCAAGCTTTTATTTTTAGTAAATTTGATTTAAAAAGTGGTTTCTGGCAAATTCAAATTCATCCTAAAGATCGATATAAAACTGCTTTTAATACACCTTTTGGCCAATATGAATGGAATGTCATGCCATTTGGATTAAAAAATGCTCCTAGTGAATTTCAAAATATAATGAATGATATCTTTAACCCATTTAGTCATTTTTCTATTGTTTACATTGATGACATATTAATCTTTTCTAAATCAATTAGTGAACATTAGAAACATTTAACTGCATTCTTTTATACTATTAAAAGTCATGGTCTAGTCATATCCGTCCCTAAGATTAAATTATTTCAGACTAAAGTTAGGTTTTTAGGTTATGATATTCATCATAATACTATTCTCCCAATTAGTCGCTCTATTGAGTTTTGCGTCTAAATTTCTGATGAAATCCTTGATAAAACTCAATTACAAAGGTTTTAGGTTCCTCAATTACATTTGAATTTTATAAAGACCTTAGGCAAATCATCAACCATTGTTCGATCGAAAGGATAATCCTCCTCCTTGGTCTTCTACTCATACTACTGTTGTTCAACAAGTTAAACAATATGTCAAGTCTCTTCCTTGTCTTGGTATTCCTACTGAGAACTCATTCAAAATTATTCAAACTGATGCTTCTGATATTGGTTATGGTGGCATTCTCCTTCAGAAAGTCACTCCCCAGTCATCTGAACAAATTGTTCGTTTTCATTCTGGTGTCTGGAATAAAGCACAATTAAATTATAGTACTATTAAAAAAGAAATTTTATCTACTGTTTTATGTATTCAAAAATTTCAAGATGATATTTTAAATCAAAAATTTTTACTTCGTGTCGATTGCAAATCTGCTAAATATGTTTTGGAAAAAGATGTTCAAAATCTTGCTAGTAAACAGATTTTTGCCCGTTGGCAATCTATTTTAAGTATTTTTGATTTTGATATTACCTATATACCTGGTTGTCAAAATTCCCTACCTGATTTTCTTACCCGAGAATTTTTACAGGGGGGTAAGGGATGAGTGCTACTCCACATATTTCCTATGTTAAAACCCAAATTATCCATTCCCAAACCCTGATCAAACAAGTTAACCGTCGGATTAACCATCTTAAGTCAGCTAGACCAACTACTAAAAGAGCCCAATACATCAATCACCAACAGTTACAAGCTCGCCGTGTTTTACGACATAATTATTACAATGATTTACATTATTACCAGAATTACTTAGATCTTCTTTCTGGTTGCTAATCTTTGTTTCCTATTCAACAGATGTCTCGCCCAAGGCCTCTTTCTAAGGCTTTGGTCCCCTCCTCCAGTAAACCTAATCAACTCATAGTTCCTCCTCCTCTGGAGTCCATTAAACCATCCTCTTCCATTGACATAATTAATAGATACCATACTCTTGGTACTATTCACCGTCCTGATTACTCATCTGCATTGGCTAATGATCCCTTTGCCTCTAGCCAATCGGGCCAAGCACTCCACTTCCAATTAACCAAGTTCGACCCTCTAACCGAAAGTACACCAAATCACATGTTGCTAACTTGTTCTACAAAGAACCTAGTCACCCCGTAAGTCAAACCATTAATGAAATTGCTCAATTCCATTTTGGCTCACGGATGTCATTTTATTTCTTCACCTCCAGAGAAAAATCTCTTATTACAAAGATATTCTCGCTCAACCATCGCTCCATTTTGATCAAACCAATTCAGATCGTGTCTATGCTTACAAGATCCTATACCATTCACTTTACATTCACAACATTGTCTCTCTTGCGTAATGGGGCAATCCTAATCGCTTCGAGATTTGCTGGTCATTCTATTCAATATAATTATCATGATTATATTGATGCTTGGTTCAAATTGTTCTTGTACCAAAATGAGTCATTTAGTCACTCTGGTTCATCTCCTTTGATCAAAAATTCAAATCAATTACCCACCGGTTTCTTCGATGGTGGACTCATTATGGCCCCATTTCGGATATTCTTCCCGATTCACTCAATGAAACAATTGCCTATTTTGTCATTGCTACCCATTTACTAATCATCAAAAACAATTTCCTATCTTGCTCAATTTTATATCCAAGTACAAAATCCCATGGATATTCAAATGGCATTATGGGGTTGATAACAACATCATTATTCGCCAACACTCGTTAAATGGTGGGCTAAGTTCAATGTGCGCCCAAATTATTGAAATTGTTTATGAGGAATTTCCTCGATTCATGTGCTCCAACACCGCAATAGTCAAAGCCCGAAGCCCAAGCCAGACTTAACCTCAGAATCACCAAGGAAGTCAGCCCAGTCTTCCTCCAGTCAATCTTGGCAGTCCCTCATCTAGTGACTCCAAGCCCAAATCATCGAAGATCAAATCCAAGGGAAAGTCCAAAGTCCCAAGGGTTCCGGACCAACCCAAGTCAAAGTCCAAATCACAGCCTCAGTCCAGTATTCAACCTCCTGCTCAGCCCATTGTTCAACCTGGATCCACCAGTGATCAATTGCTCCAAATGGCCCGTCTCCTAGTAGATCAAGCCCAAGCCCAATTAAAAAATGAACAATCTCCTGCACCGGCCCAACAGTCTAGTTCAGAAGATAGTTCGCATTCGTAGGATCCACCAATCAACCTGGTTATGATCGTCCTGAGTTTCATGATGCTCAGGACCCATTTGCTTGAAATAATCAACATAGGATTCTTTATAAATATAAAATTGACTTCAATCACTACTCTTTTGAGAAAAGCTGTCAATTTATATTTATTCTGATTCCTTTATTCACATGCTGCATAGTTAATTTCAATCAATCAGCCGAAAGTAACCGACAGCCTTGCCCAGTCCTCAATGCTGCCAGCTGCTTTCATCATTTAGCCAACTCACATGCTGCATAGTGATTCCTTTATTCACATGCTGCATAGTTAATTTCAATCAATCAGCCGAAAGTAACCGACAGCATCGCTCAGTCCTCAATGTTGCCAGCTGCTTTCATCATTTAGCCAACTCACATGCTGCATAGTTAATTTGGTTTTCTATATATTTGTAATCTATTGTAATTGTTCGGCAGATTCCAATTTTCTTGAACCTTTTAGTTTGTAAAGAAAAGAGTGTTCTGCTGAGTGAGGTTTACCTTGTTCTGTTCTTCCATTCAGGATCCTTGCAGATTACAACAATTGTAAGTGCAAATTATTTTCTGTAATGAATTAAAATTGTGTTTTAATTAAATATTTTGATTTGAATTATATTTTCTTTTGTGCATTCCAATTCTATGTTTAAATTGTTTCATCTTTGATTTCGTAATCCATGGTTCTTCATTCTTGTTGCTACTTCCGCGGTATATACTCACATTTCACCTAACTTTTCCTTTTCCCTTTCTAAATCCCTCCTCAAATTCCCCGACCAAACACAGTGTTAAAGTAATGCTATTCATAGTACGAAATGTTAAAAGATAGTGAAAAGCAAGTGTGAGAGACTTCAGCTCAATTGTGAGAGGCTTAAAAAGGATTGTAAATATCTTGTTCTTAAAATTATTTTAATCATGTTCATCTCGGTGGATTAGAAAGGATTGAACTAAAAAAATATACTCAGATCCCGTATGTTTTTTATTCCTTCCGTAGTCCCCTAACCTGATGTGTGGTTTGCCCCATAGATAAATGTATTATTAATAGTTTGGTTTGCGCAAATTAGTCTAGACAACGGTCAAAAAAAACAAAAGAAAAAAAGAAAAAAAAGGAGAAGAAGAAGTCTGGTTGGATTATTAACTAAAAAAATCATGAATCCCATACTACTACTTATTTTCTAATACTTCTACATTTTATTTTAATTAATTTATTTATTTTATTCATATGTGTACACACTTTGTGAAAGTCATCTTTCTAGTATAATTTGTACCTACATAAAAATAAAAATAAACAAAAGAAGTCATTTTTCTAGTATAATTTGTATGAGTAAACAGCTGATTTTAAAATCTGACAAAAAGAGATCATGGAATCCATGCTTTGGATTGAAAACAGATGTAATCATAGTTCAAAATTTGCATATATTGAATTTCCAAATCCAAGTCATGAATCCCATGCTCCTCAAGTGCAGCATAAAAAGAGAAACAAAATCATGAACTTTGTAGAACCTCTTCAATTTTGGAGATTTGTGATCAGACAATATGTACAACTGGCGGATGTAGGAAAAGCATTTTCAACTCATGGTTGTCGAACTTATACATCATGATCAACTGTGACAAATAATTTTAGGATAAATTACAACCAAAATGATTCCTACCCCCAGCTGGGGGTGACCCCCAGTGAGGTGTCACTGGGGGATTGGTCCAGAAAATAAATTTTTTTTTTTTTTTAAAGTCTGGACCAGTGGGGGCTCGCCACCTCACTGGGGGTGAGACCCCCACTGGGTGTATAGATCATTACTCAAATTACAAATATGTTCTTTGAAATTTTTTTAAAATACAGATTATCCTTTATAATTTTAAAAATTATGAATACTTCCCTGTCATAATTTTTTATTTAACAAAATTAATTGAAAAAATAAAATTTGTAATTGTTCTTTTATATAATAATAAAGTTACTTAAATTATTAATTGACATGTATATCTAACATCATTAAAAATTATTAATTGACTTGATAATTTATTAATAAAATGAGCGATTTGTTATAAAATTAAAAATATCAGGGGGTGGAATGTAATTTTCGAAATCACAAAAGACAATTCGCATTTTAATCAACCGTCAAAGGTGTATTTATAATTTATCCATAATTTTAAGTAAACAAAGCCAATTATAAAATTCACCATGAAAAACACGAATAAAATACATAAGGAAAGTAGTCTCCTCACTAGTTGAATCTCGCCGTCTAGAAAAAAATTTAGGTGCAGATAGAGTACCATGTGATATGCTACATGGTACCTTCAACCAATCACAAATACTATGATCTCTTATGTTGTCTTCTCATCACCCAACACATAAATGTAACTCTCACTCTCTTAACCAATAAAAGAAAAAAAAGATATCATATGACACCTATCCTACTTGTACCAAAAAATTTATCCATGGTCGATGTGTATCGTTACTAATATTTTTGTAGTTAATAATATAGTCGGGTGTTGTGTCCGATTATTTTAGGATGTAAAAACATAGTTTACCTGCCAAGGAGTGGGGTAATTGCTTTTACCTCTCTACTTCTTTTCTTTTTCTTTTTTTTTATTATTTTGTTTTTGTTTTGTTTTGTTTTATTTTGTTTTTTGATTTTGTTTTTTATTTTTATGTTTACTCTCTTTCTTGTTGTCATAAATTATCAAATTAGACAATTAACTATAGGAAAGTTTTACAGTAAAATTTGCAAATCCAACTTTAACAATAATTACATTAATACAAGAAAGAGCTCTTTAATAGGAAATGAATAAAAACATGTAAATAAAATGCTATAATAGGTAAGAAATAACCAATTTTTATATTTAATAATTATTGAGGCATAATTTATTACTTGAGTATACAAGAGTGACTAAGAGGGTTTTGATAATATTATTCATCACTTAAAATTGAATTGATTAAGTGATAATTAATTAAGTTCGTTTGATAATCATAACTGATATCACTTAAAAATTTAAGTCCCTCTTAAAATATAGGTTAAAATTTAAGAAAATTTTAAATCATATAAAACTTATTTAATTTTGACTGAATTTATAAATACTAAATATAAGTATCAA
Source organism: Camellia lanceoleosa (assembly GCA_025200525.1). Classification (NCBI taxonomy): domain Eukaryota; kingdom Viridiplantae; phylum Streptophyta; class Magnoliopsida; order Ericales; family Theaceae; genus Camellia; species Camellia lanceoleosa. The sequence goes on along the minus strand of CM045758.1, from coordinate 181,424,536 downwards.
TATACACTATTATAAACTCACCGCTACCACCACCATAACCGTTATTACTATCACTACCACCACCAACACAACCACCACCATTATGCCACCGCCACTATTAGCACCACCACCACTATTAGCACCACCACCACCACCACCATCATTACCATTACTACCGCCGCTATCATTATGCCAGCACTACTACTACTATCACTACTACAACTACCACCACCACCACCATCATGCCACCGCCACTACTATCACCACCGCCACCGTCCCTATCGCTACTATCACCATGCCACCGCCACTACTACCACCGTCGCTGCTGCCATTACTAACATCACTTTTTCACCATTGTCATTATTGTCATAAACACTACTATCATTTACTACAATTACCATCGCTACTACTACTATCACCACCATCACCACTACTATGCTACTGCCACCATTACCACTATCACCATTACAATATAAAAAATTAAAATATATAATTTAAAAATAATAAATTTTATATTTAATTTTATACATATTAAATAATTTACTTTTAATTCAACATTTAAAATTTTTATCAAACAGGTTTTCGAAACTATTTCAATTGATTTCCACTCTCTCTTTAATTAAAGTCAAAACTTGTCCTCCCGCAACTTGGGCCTGAGCTTGGAGAGCAGAGGGCTTTTGCAATTCCAATTTAATCCAACCAACGTATTCTATTTTATTTTGTTTTCGTCATGAATAGGCCCTTACCTCATAACATTACCTCAAAATATTAGATTACGATACTAATCAGTCAGGGTTTGTTTAATGGTTAGTTATTGGGCTGGATGATTATTGATTTTTTAATTATTATTAAATTATCATATTGGATAACTGTTTCTTATATTTATAAGGGCGAATTATACTTAGTAGTCTTTGTAGTTTGAGACTCATGTCACTTTGGTCTTGACTTTTTAATTGTGACATATTTGATCGTGAATTTTGAATTTTATTTCAAATAAGGATAATTGAAGATATCATTGCTTAATTTTAAGGATAAAATTGTCAATTTGATAAAATATAAACTAATTTGACAAAAATAAAAGTCAAAAAATATTTTAAATTATTTCTACCAACCAAAGATAAAATTATGTAAAATTAATAAATCTTTTAGATATTTATTTATTTTTTTACCAAATTAATTTTTATTATGTGTTTGGATAATGATCATGTAATGAGTGATTGTTAAAATTTTAATGTGTAATTGATATATTTAATATATGAAATATTTTTAGTTTTAAATTTTTTGATTTAATGGATTGATTTAATAATGATATCAAAGTTGTGGTCATATTTGACTTTTGTAAAAATAGAAATTAATTTAATGAAAATAAAAACAATCACCCATTACATGATCATCATCCAAATAAATAATAAAAATTAATTTGGTAAAATAAAAAAAAATAAACGAATGTCTAAGAGATTTATTAATTTTACATAATTTTATCTTTAGTAGGTAAAAATAATTTTTAAAAATTTAAAAATATTTTTTGATATTTATTTTTATCAAATTAGTTTATATTTTACTAAATTGATAATTTTGCCATAGAAATTAAGTAATTGTATCTTCAATTATCCTTATTTAGAATAAGATTCAAAATTTAGAAACAAATGTTTCATAATTAAAAAATTAAGAACCACAATGATACAAGTTTCAAACTTTAAGAACCATTAGTGAAATTGGCCCTATTTATAATTAGTCTCCTATCAATTGCACTAAACATGATATAATCGGGCCTATTTATGAATCGAAACGTTTTCATAAAACCTAACGTAGCCCTAACTTGATTTTGGGCGGACTAAACAACTCACAAGAGTGATGGGCTGGATGTGCCGTCCTTCAAAAGAATCCATGATGGATCTATAACTGGGCCTCATCAAACTCTGGGGCCCATTATCATCCCCGGCACTACTGGGAGGGATTTTGTTCTACTTCCTAATATTGAGTTCAATATTAATCATATTATAATTAAGGTAAATTACTAATAAGTCCTACTTTTGAGATTTATTATTCATTAAGTTTTGTTTTTTTAAATAAATTTATAGTGATAAATTTATCAATCAAGACTTGTAGATAAATAAGCCTAATTAATAGGACTGATTGGTAGATAAATAAGTCTAATTAATAGGACTGATTGGTAAACGCATCTATTAATTAATCATAGAGTGCCGTTTTGGCAACGCAGCAAAAAGATGCGTTTTGAGCAACTTTCCAAAAATGCCAATCCTTGCAAAAACGCCACTGTTCCCATTTGGGAAGACCCAAAAAAGCCACTTAAAAATTTACCAAACTACCCTCTAGAACATTATAATTAATTAATTCAAAAAATTGTTGACATGCAAAAAGTAAAGATATTTTGGTCATTTTAGAGTGATGTGACACTTTAAAAAAATATTAAACCAAAAAGTAAAAAAGTCAACTTTTTACCAACTTCCCAAATTACTTTCAAAAAAGCCAAAAACTTGATAAAAAGCTAAAAATCAACTTTTTACTAACTTTCCAAAACACCTAAGAGTTCATATAGACTAATTTCTAAAGAATAATTAAGAATATTTCCAGTGATGGATGTCAAATGACAACGTCAAAATATTATAATTTTGACCATCGTGAACGATTTAGTAGTGTGAATCCCATTCTTTTATTTTTTCACAAAATATCAAATTAAATACGATTTGAATGTCCAATTATTAGAGAGAGAGAGAGAAATAATTATGTTAAAATTTGATAAAGATGAATGATAGATCATTAGAAATAACTTTTGTAGAAGTTTTGTCAAATTTTAGCTATACGAAATTTTTTAGACTCCAATGGTCCATAGTTCTAAATTACTTTATTTTTTGTAATTTAAATTATTTATTTATTTGATAAAAAGGCGTATTCACTCGAGATAATAATAGATGTTTCGGGATATTATCATACACTGCACTAAATGACTACTTGCTACTTAAAAATTGAGTTGAGTACATTATCTCTTAATGTGGAACTTCTAATCTGCTAATAATAATGTTATACTTATTATATTTTTATACTACGTTATATTTATTATTTTATTTTTAATATAATATTGATACAATAAATCTCACCACTAATATATATCTCAAACGCAGTTATGACAATTAAACTGACACATCATGTAAGATAGGCATTGTTGCATTAGGCTTGCTTGTCACCCACAAATCTTCTCCCAAATTCGGCCTCCATTTGTTGCGATATGAATCACTTCTCAGCTACAAAGACATTACTTCAAAACTTCAATTGATTTATTAATTTATATAGCAATTTTTTGGGGGGCAAGTTGCCAATTTAAAACCGTTCAAGCTTAGGTTTCTATAAATGTGACGTGAAGGATTTTACTAGCTAAGCTCATGGATGGACCCCTGGTATGAGAATGTGTTGAAATGCTAGGGAGGGTAAGATCAAATGGGAAGCAACCAAGAACTAGCAAAAAAGTGGGGGATAACACTCATTTTGAAGCAAAACCAAAGCACTTTTGTTTTCAATATCCTTATTTGGGAAGCAATCTAATTGGTATTTGGGGTCTTAGTTGTATATGACTTTTGAATATGACCCAAATCATGAATGAAAATCACATGCTTTTGATTGTGAGTCATTCCAATTTACAACTCTTAAATTATATATTAGTGAAATATTTTATATTTACTGTTTATTTAAAAATAATAAATAAAAAATAATAAATTTTAATAATTAAAGTTATTAGTTTTTCTATGAATTTATAACTATTTTGTAAAAATATCACTGATCTGTAAATATTACAAAAATTATTTCACTATAGTAGAGAATTGAGGCCGTTAGATTGATAGTGTTTTTTGCATTTCTATTTCAACATAATAGATTCGTTCTCTCTCTTTTTATTTATTGATTTATTATGTGATTGAAACCATAATATTGTACAAGAAAAAACTCATTAATTAATAGAAACTATAAACTTGTTTGCTTAACTTGAGTAGGGTTGTCTATACTCGAGTGATTCAATGATATTTACAAGTAGAAACATCGTTTAAACTATCTCTCCCCTATTAGTGGACAAAATATAAAACTTGAGTGGGTTTAGTGCACTTGTAAGTTTCGAATATGTTCTGTCCGATTATGTATTGTTGGGGCAATTAAGGCACATTTGTTTACCAAGGTTGTCAATTTTAGGTGGATAAATTTGTTAAAACCCACAAATGTGTATGCGTATAAATTAAATATATAAAATAAATAAACAATAAAATAAAATAATTTAGAAAATAATTATATCAATTATTTTTCTAATTAAATGCTTACAGATAATAATGTCGAGGCTTGTGTTACACACAATCTCCTTAAAGTAGATTTTGCCCTCGCTCCGGTGTTTCAAGTTTTACCGGCGTCTACTTCCCAGGATGCAACAACTAACACTTGATTTTACAGCACTATAAAATCAAGTCTGGCGAACCAAAAAATGTTGTAACTCTTTCTCTTTATTTCCTTAAAAATAAATGCAGAAAAAATGCAGAGAAACACAGAGAAGGAAGATGAATTTATGATAGAAAAATCTGATGAAATGAATTGCTAGAAGCATGCTTTATATAGACAAAAATGTGGTTGTTCCGAACAGGTGCCAACAGATATGCAACTGTTCGAACAGATAGAAAATTTGTTTGGACAGATTCGGTTAGAAAGCAACAGGTAGAAACCTGTTTGAACCTTTGAACCAGTTAAGATTGGTATGGACCTGTAAGGGACTTGTTCGAAATCATACAGATCTGTTCGGACTGTTTTGAATAGATACAGATCTGTCCGGTTTTGGAATGAACAGGTATGAACCTGTTCGAGTTATGAACTGTTTGGGTGGAAAAAATCTGGACCAAATTTCTTTTGAATTTTGAAACAAAATTAAAAAATAAATAAATAAAATACAAAAGTTTTTGGTCCAAAAAGATAAGTATTGGGCCGGACAAGCCCTACCCAACCTCACACCACACACTGCGCCCAAGTCCAACACAACCCACCCGCCCGACCGACGGCGGCGCGCACGCGGTTTTTGTTTTGGGTCCAATGGGTCTAGCCCACTACATTAAATTTGGCTCGCTTCACTCATGAAAAGGCACCAGCACTAAACGAATGAGAAACTAACCGGCAAGTGGTTGCCGCAGTCGATGCATGGAGACATGGTGATTTTCTGTGTCGAAACTATATCCTCAATGGGTTGGACAATACACTGTACAATGTGTATAGTGTGAAAAGCATAGCTAAAGAACTGTGGGAATCTCTAGATCATAAGTATAAAACAGAGGAAGCCGGTACAAAGAAATTTGTTGTCGGTCGTTTTTTGGATTTTAAAATGATAGATTCCAAAACGGTTATTAGCCAAGTTCAAGATCTCCAATTTATTTGGCTTTTAATAATAATAACACATCTTCTGTTTATTGCTGAGTCTTCTTTTTTATGGCATGGTAGATTAGGACAAGTTAATTTTAATTCTTAGCATAGAATTGTTGTTTTAGAATGTTTACCAAACTTAAAATTTGATCCTAATCATAAATGTGAGATTTGTATTAAGGCAAAACTCACTAAGGCATCATTTAATAAAGTTGAAAGAAGTATTGAACCTCTAAGTTTAATTTACATAGATATCTATGATTTAAAATTTGTTCAAACTAGAGGAGGTAAGAAGTACTTTATTACTTTTATTGATGATTGCACTCGATATTGCTATATTTACTTATTGAGAAGTAAAGATGAAGCCGTAGAAGTTTTTAGCCAATATAAACTTGAGGTTGAAAATCAACTTGGTAAAACTATTAAGATAGTGAGGAGTGACAGAAGTGGTGAGTATGATGCACCATTTGAAGAATTTTATTCTGAACATGGTATCATTCACCAAACCACTGCAACCTATTCTCCTCAGTCAAATGGTGTTGCTGAGAGAAAGAACCAAATTCTTAAAGAGATGATGAATGCCATGTTGATTAGTTCAGGGTTACCTCAGAACTTGTAAAATGAGGCAATTTTGTATGCTAACTTTATCCTTAACAAGGTACCCCACAAGAAGGTCAACTAAACACCTTATGAATTATGGAAAGGTCGACGACCTACCTATAATTACCTCAAAGTGTGGGGGTGTTTGGCCAAGGTGGCAGTGCCTAGTCCTAAAACGACTAAGATAGGACCAAAAATCGTTGATTGGGTGTTTATTGGTTATGCCAATAATAGTGCATATAGATGTTTAGTTCATAGATCGAAAATCTTGATATACATGTAAACACTATTATTGAGTCAAGAAATGCATCGTTTTTTGAACACATTTTTCCTAGCAAGGAAATTGAAGAGAAAAGTTCGAATAAAAGAACTTTTGATACTGCTATGGGTAGCAGTGAAGACCACAATGATAATGAATCAGATGAATCTAAACGTAGCAAGAGGGCTAGGATCTCTAAATCGTTTGGTCCAGATTTTCTGACATACCTGTTAAAAAATAAGCCTCAAAACTTCAAGGAAGCAATGTCAAGTCCTTAAGCTCCATTGTAGAGAGAGGCTGCAAATAGTGAAATTGAATCAATACTGCAAAATCATACTTGAGAACTGGTAGATCTTCTATCAAGATGTAAACCTCTTGGATATAAGTGGATATTCAAGAGAAAAATGAAGGCAAATGGTTCAATAGATAAATACAAGGCTTGGCTTGTTGTTAAGGGATATAGGCAGAAGGAATGCCTTAATTATTTTGACACCTATTCACAAGTAACAAGAATAACATCCATGCGCATGTTGATTGTGATTGCAGCTTTGTATAATCTTCCAAGTAGACATGCATAGCTAGGTTGAGAATGGAATCTGAGTTTATCGTATTAGATAAAACAAGAGAAGAAGCAGAATGGCTTCATAATTTCTTAGAAGACATTCTAATGTGGCCTAAATCTGTGCCAGCTATATGCATTCACTATGATAGTAAAGAAGCAATAGGATGGGCACAGAATCATATGTATAACAGTAAGTCTCGACACATTCATCGAAGACATAATACTGTTAGGCATTTGCTCTCACATGGACTAATTTCCATAGAATATGTAAAGTCAAAGGAGAATATTGCGGATTCGTTGACTAAAGGGCTAGCCAGAGAGCAAGTGTACTATTTATCAAGGGAAATGAGATTAAAGCCTATTACTTAAAAGTCGCCATAATGGCAACCCAATCTAGTTGACTGGAAATCCCAAGATCTAGGTTCAAAGGGATAACCGAATTATAGATGACTTCACATATCAGTAAGGAGGTTTACTCCTACCCCTTTCTATGATAAAAAGAGTGATACCTACAGCATTAGTAGGATAAACTTTGCTTTTAATGATTCTTATAGCTTGGACATCCAAGTGGGGTATAGCAGGATACTCTTAATAAGAAATCACCTATATGAGTGTGAACTGGGCCAGTTTTGTGAGAATTGAGAAGATTAAATTCTTTAGAGCACTTATGAATTACTAAGTATTATTCAGGGCCAAAATGAACACAACCGTAAGAACCAAACTGTGTTTGCGGATACACTATGTGTAGTCTATTGTCTTGGCTTACATAAACAGTTGAACAGTTCGAGGCATTGCGTCTATTGGTTAGCCAGTAAGTCCGATAGGCTTTCACTAGAGGAGGTTCAAAGCCAAAAGCTACCTATCTCGATATGGTGTATCTTCTTAATGTACTCTTTCTTTGTTTGCATCTTGTTGCATGTCCGTTATCGTGAATTCCATTCATGTGGGAAATTATTGGAAAATGGCTTTAGAACTTCCTTATTTTTTGCTAACTTTGAGCATTAATTAAGGTGGGATCCAAGCGTTATTTTTAACATTTCTAATTGGGTTCATATTTAATGCCGCGTAGTAAATAAATTCGTATATTTGGTTGCTCAAAACCATTTCCGAATGAATGAGAATTCAACGCGCGTCTTCATGTTCGTGGAACTAGTTTTTGGTGAGTTTACTACACATCTATGAAATGTGCTTGTCCCACATTGGAAAGGCTTGAAGAATTGTTTGGGTTTATAAACCTTAGCATTGGATACTTGGGATGGGCGCCAAGGGGTACCCAAGTTTTTAGAAGGGTGAGGTTATGGGTGAAGTGGGCTAAACCCATTGGACCCAAAATTAAAACCACACGGGCGGGCTGGGCCTGGCTTGGGCACGGGTGCGTAGTGTGAGGTTGGGTTGGGTTTTTCTGGGCCAATACTTATCTTTTTGGGCCAAAAACATTTGTAAATTATTTTTTATTTTTAATTTTGCTTTCAAAATTCAAAATAAATTGGTCCAGAATTTTTCTTCACCCAAACAAGTCCCTTACAGGTCTATACCACCTGAACTAGTTCAAAAGGTTCAAACAGGTTTCTACCTGTTGCTTTCCAACCGAATCTGTCCAAACAGATTGTCTATTTGTCCGAACAATTGCCTATCTGTTGGCACCTGTTCGAAATAGCCACCTTTCTGTCTATATAAAGCATGCTTCCAACAATTCATTTCATCATATTTTTTTATCATAAATTCGTCCTCCCTCTCTGTGTTTCTCTGCATTTTTTCTGGATTTATTTTTAGGGAAATAAAGAGAAAGAGTTACAACATTTTTTGGTTCGCCAGACTTGATTTTATAGTGCTGTAAAATCAAGTGCTAGTCGTTGCATCTTGGAAAGTCGATGCTGGTAAAACTCGAAGCACTGTAGCGAGGACAAAATCTACTTTAAGGAGATTGTGTCCAACACAAGTCTCGACACTATTTTCTGGAAGCATTTGATTCGAAAAATAATTGATATAATTATTTTTTAAATTATTTTATTTTATTGTTTATTTATTTTATACATTTAATTTACACACATACATCTTTATAGATTCTAACAATAATTTTAGAAAACATAACCAATTAAAAGATAATCAATTGAGATATAGTTAAAATATGACTCGCATGACACTCAAAATGAATGTTAAATATACAAAGTAGTTTTTGTGCACTTAACATTGCTGTCTCTAATGTGATGTTAAGATTCCTTTTAAAATAAAAAATAAAAAGAAGACCAAGTTATTAGCGGTGGACCTTCTCACCAGCTCATGAATAGCAGTGTAGCTCGTGGTTTTTTGGTAGTGATTGAGTCACATCTAGCTTCCCATCAAGATCTGTGTGATTCAGTTTAAAATGGTGAGTTTCATCATGATAAGGAGACTGATCTTTTTCCCTTAAAAAATCATGTCATTTGTCCCATGCACTCACATTAACTTTAAATGTTTTTAAAAAAAAATTAAATCGCGAGACTATCAGTTCAAAGAACTTACTTTCAACAGTTGTGACAAATGATTTGTGGAGATGAATTTGGCATTTTTAAATGGAACTTTTGAAAAAAGGGTCCATATTATGAAGAATTGAAGTTGCAAGTGACGAGTACGTGAGAATAATCCTCCAAAATTTTGAAAGTTCTCCTTCATTTGTGCCACAATCTAATAATGGTGGACAAAGTATAGACTAGATTCTTGTCGTTTGGTAATAAGTTATTTTAATAATTTTTTAATTAAAATATGAGGTAAAAAAATTAATATGTTTAGAATGATTTTTTAATTTTTTACGAAAAAATATGTAAAAAATAAAAGAAATTAAATCTTTAATTTTTTTGTATAAATTCTTTGCTTTTTTATTTTCTTGTGACTATTTGTGTTGAAATGACTAAAGTAGGTTCCATCATTTCTTTATTAGCTTCTCCTTTATTTTTATTACAACCATGATACAAACTCTCACTATTTCCCACCCCCCGCTACCTCCACACACACGTGGAGGTTAGTGATTCAAGAGAAGAAAAAAAAAAAAAAAAAAAAAGAGAACAGTTTTGGCCAATGACCGCCCACTGGAGGTGTTGAGGGTCTCTCTCAGTGGGGGTTCCAAGTATTAGTGTTTTTATTAAATTTATAGAGGGCAAATTACTTACAAGTCATTTTTGAAAAGTGTGTATTCTGTTTAATCTCAAAACCTTTTAGATAGACCCAAAAGTCTTGTGCTCATTTATTTTTTCTTCTTTCACTGCACCTTGCTTCTTCTCTTGATCTCTCTTTCTCTTATATTGACAAGGACTATCACTGCGCCTTCTTTTTTTTCTTTCTCTTTCTAATCTACAGCTACTGGCGATCGGCAACCACCATTGATTGGAGTTCACTGGCAACCACTGAGCACCGACTCTTTGCTTTGCGCTTATCGATGGCGAATGAGATGAGTTTCTAACAAAGAAGACAAGTAAATTTACTCAGATTTGATGTAATGTAGATGTACTTGGATCTACATTAGATCTGAGTAAATTTACATTAGATCCAGTTAGATCTAAACAAAAAATAGCTGTCGGAGTACAAGTCTCTCTTTATATTTGGCTCTTTTCTTCGATCGCTCAATTTTTTTACTTTTTCTGTACTACACACTTCTATTTTCTTGTTATAATGGAAAAAAAATTTAAATTCTAAATAAGTTGTTTTTGAGTTGTAGTTATAGGTGGTTAAAATTGTAAAATTTTGCAATTTAAATTTTTTTTGGGCTAAATGAATCATTATTTAGAACTATAAAATTTTGTAGTTTCATAACTTTCTTTATAACTATAAAATTTTATAATTTCATAACATGTTTTTTAATTTGATTGATAAAGATAAATGCTTAATAGAATCATACTTTGAAACTATAACATTTTACAGTTTCAAAACTTGCTTTTTAGTTTGATCAATATTAGAGATTATTTGTATAAACCCTACAAAAATTGAAAATAACATATGTTTTTTTGTTATTGTTGCTATTTGTTGTTCTTACTTTTTTTCTTCTTTCAGTTTATCAATATTTAATATATTTTGTTAATTTTTTTCACTATAATTTCTCAATTTATTCTTTTTTTGGATAATATTTTGGACATTCCAGTGAATTTTCAACGATATTCTTGACGTCCAGCTAACGTTCTAGACATTCTGATAATTTTTGGTGATGTCTAGAACACTCTGGTGATATTCCAGCGAATTTCTGGTGATATTTTAATGAGTCTCTAGTGGTTGTTTGACCGAAATTCAGCGGCTGTGAAATGTAGGAGCATTTTTTAAATTTAAAAAAGAAAAAGAAGAAATTTTTAGTAATAATTAAAAATACATAAAACTATTTGATGCAAGTATTTTATTTTGAGACTTAATAAATTTTAAACTTGATGTATGAGACAAAATTTCCTAATTTATTTGCTTGTGAATTGTCCTTTAAGAGGCCGAAGAAGCAAAGATCCTTCCTTATGTTGACTCACTTAAGCCCATAGTCAGCCCACTTCTGAAAAAAAATTATGTAATGGTCTTGAGGCAAATTCATATGATATTCTTATTTTATTTTTATTGGTTAAAATAATAAGACTTAGAATTTTGGATACTAACCTGACATTTGTCAAGTAATATTGGGCATAGAATAATATTTCAAGATTACGAAATAATCACTCTAGCCTTTGCTTTTAACAAAAATGAAAAATGATCCAAATATCATCATCATAATTATCATATGAGGATGCTATTGTTCAATCCATCATAATCACTGTTAACCATGTTGTTTGATATGTCAATTGATTGTGAACATGCCTTGAGATCGGCGAATCAAGCAAAAATTGAGCATACATTAAGATTGATTTATTGGTTTCTGAGACTCGCAACACATGGATCAAAATTAGCTCTCAATATTATGTTTTTGGTTTCGACTTATTACAAATAGGTGGGTTTTGGAGTCAGTTGGTGCCTTCAAAAATGCCAATTCTAATTTACTACTGCTATTTTAGGCAAGAAGAAGTTTGATTTTGCTTTGCAAGTGAGATAGATAGGCCTCCCAAACTGCACACTTGAAAGCAGATTTTGAAGGCCTGATGTTTACCCAAATTATGAAAATTTTAAGAATATAAAATTAATTATAAAATCCCACATCAAGCTTTATACGAGGTATGTCTCACCTTTGATGATTGATTTTCATACAAGAAAAAAGTGATTTATTATAAAATATTATCCCCATTACAGTTTTCTTTTTTTTAATTCGAACCCATTACAGTTCACATCCCAGTGAACAAACACCCTAGTTATCACTATTGAATTGTAGATAGTTGCAATGGCAAGTGCTATTATTGTTACCCAAAAAGAGAAAAAGAAAAAGAAAAAGGGAAAGAAATAGAAATGATAACAATTAAAAGGTAAAGACCAGCCTTTTTTTTTTTGAACGAAGGTAAAGACCAGGCTGTACAACACTATTAGTTGCTTTAACCAGCTATAGGGCATTTTTCTAGCCTCAGAAATTTCTGTACTTCATTTTTTTTTCTTGCTTTCACATTTTCTTTTTAACTGTTTTCATTTTTTCTTTTTTTTTTCTTTTTTTTTAAATGTTGTTGTTGCTGCTGCTCCTCCAATGGATCAGGTAAGTGAAGGAACGTTACTAATCTATTGGCCAAAAGTACACAGAACTATATAATTTCAACTCTCCCACCTAGGTTGGGTCTTTTCTTTTTTTTGTTTTGATTTAACGGTAAGAATATTTAGGTTAGTTTACACGCACCTTAATTAATTCTCTTTAATCTGGTCAAGACCAAACTATCCATACCGAAACTAGAGAGTTCACAAAAAATTTATTAAATTTCAACAATTTATAGTATATTTGCATATTTGTTTTCATTAAATTGTTTTGTATGGTTTTGAATTTACTTTTATACAATTATGGTACATAAATGTTAAAAGATTCTAAAAATCAACACCATCCAAATAGATATAAGCAATTGGATCTTAGTTAGCTGACAACTGATATGCAACCATTTACATTATTAAAATTAATTTAAAAACAATATTTAAAGAATTTTAAACTTAAAAAAAAAAATAAAATAAAACTATATGAAAAGCAAAATAAAACAAACCTTTGATGCTATAAGAAACAAGATGCCCCCCCAACACACACACATAAACCCTATCATGCTCAAAGCCGTCGGCACACCACCGTGACAAAATGTGTAAAAAAGGGACCCCACCCCACTCCAAGCAGCCTCACCTTGCCTTCTTCTCATTCCGTACCATAGCGTACGCGTGGTACCCCTCCTTACACCCCCCCACCCCCCCCCCCCCCCCCAAACATAAGTCTCACCCCCATCCATTCATTAAATTGTTTTGTATGGTTTTCAAACATAAGTCTCACCCCCATCCATTCATTAAATTGTTTTGTATGGTTTTAAATTTACTTTTATACAATTATGGTACATATAATTTATCTACTAAACAATGTTAAAAATTCTAAAAACCAACACCATCCAAATAGATATAAGCAATTGGATTTTATTGACACCATAAATATTATTATTATTATTATTATTATTATTATTACAGGACACGTGACACTTCATTGATCAATCAGGAATTAAGAGAAGTTATAAAATTAGTGGTCTTGCATGGTAGAACATGAAAAATAAGGTGGAAGAGGTTAAAACACATATGAAGAATATGATGCATAAAGTAGCTTAGTGAAAGATATAGAGGGATATGTAATATTGTGAGAATAAAGATGAAATAGTGGGTAGTTTTAGGTGGATATTGGATAGTTATTGTTAGAAGTTTTTCCTATAAATAGCCATTGATAGCTACATTTATAGGACTCCGAACCAAATTCAAAAATCAATTTATTTACTTTACATTTTTTCTTTCCAGTTCTTTATATTCCAGTTCTTTACTTTCTTGCATTGCAATTTCAGTTTCATAGGAGTAGTTTTAAGTTAAGCTATTTGTTACTGTAATTCACTTCGAAACTGTGGTAGTGTGAATGTATTATTGTAAACATTTGTTTATTTAATGAAATTCAATATCTGATATTGTTCTCATTCCTTTTACTTTTGATTAATGCTTCTGAGTTGTTTCCTAAAACAAACTACTAGTAAAAGTCCTATTCATTAAGGTTAAGAGAACTTCGAAGCAATTGTCTGATTGATTAGTTGGCATTTACTGTTTCTGTAAGGATTTATTGATCTTTGTTGACACGCTCTAATTACATTTCTAACCTTCGAAAGCTAAAAAAAGCCAACATATATATTTTTGACACACCCAGTGAGACTATCATTATAATGGCTAGATGAAGACAACAAGGAGAAAATAGGCACCTTGAAGAATGCATAAAAAAAGAAATGACAAATGAATTGGATTTTGCCATTCAAATTTATCAATGTCAAATATATTGGCTTAAAAGAAAAATTTTGAATCTTCAAGAAGAGATTCATACTTCATCATCATATTATTTGGTAAAAGAAAAAATACATCATTTAATTGGAGTAATTCATCAACCTGATATGAAAATTTGCCAATGGAGACATGAGTTATCAACCCTTCTTGTCAAGTCTTTAATGACGGAATTTTGTGGGGTTTTACAAAATGTTTTCAAGTTTTTATGAGTGAAATTTGTGAAAAATAACTTCATCAATGGCTTGGGGAGTTCAAGAGCCCGTTTTTAAAGAGCAAAATTATGAAATTAGCATAATGAAAGAGTATGTTCTTGAGTCAAACATAGTTAAGAATGATGTTCCATATATGGCTTGGGGGGTTCACACATCCATTTGTAAAGAGCCAAGTCATGAAAAGCTTGCTAGGGAGCATGTTTTTAAACCAAGTTTGGTTAAAAATGATGAGTAGGCCACGATTAGTGGATTTAAAATTTTTGATGTTGTGGAAAATCTCAAAATATTTGAATTTCCAAAACCACCATATACCAATATCTTCGTTGTTCAAAATCTATTTTGGATTTGTGATTCACATCAAAATTTAATTTTGATGAAATGGTTAACAAAATATCGAAGTCTAGAAAATATATTTGTTGAGTTTTTTTCCTACATTTTCACAATGGGAAGCATGGAAATGACCAATAATAACGGTCCTGACTATTTTTATGGTTATATGTGAAATAGTGGCCAATATACATTTACAGTTGGCCAAGGAAGAAGAAACTGTAGAAAATACTTTGAGTTCACATGTTTATTGTTTTCTACCATGCAATATGAAAACCATCATTCTTGACCAAAAGTTGGTCTTTGTTATGTATTAGACATGACGTTTTTATACTCCAGATTGTCTTCGAAATGGATGTAAACAACTATCATTTTGGCTTTGTTGTTGGTCAACGTGTGTCTTCGAAAACCTTTTTTGCCATAATTTTTTAGCTTCGAAGCACTCCATCTTGCATCAACAACAGCTTCGAAGAAAAAATAATGGTGGTTGTGAACTTTCGAAACTTTGTCAAGTATTTCCAAGGATGTAACTAGCCCTTTGTCAGCATCTTTAACCTTCGAATGATGATTTTGGCCCTCTAGTAATACCTTTGGAAGATGACTTTCATCCTTTGAATAACAACTCCTCATGAATTTGAGACATCTCATAATTTTTTATCATGATATTGGCTCATCAAATGAGACATTTGCTATTTTTACATATGTAAACTTGAATAATTTCGAAATGGCTTCTAAGCATTCTGAATTAGCTTCGAAGTAGCTTCAAGGAGGTTTTAATATGTTATTTTTTATAATGAAACTTTTAGTAAACTTTGAATGGTGCCAGAGAAGCTTTAAATGTAATGACCCGAACTTGCATCTGATTAATTAGTCATCTAATTACATTATTATGTGTTGATTGATTATGTGTTTGATAAGAAATTATATGTGAATTAGAAAGGTTTGCCTATATATCTGTTAAATGTAGAAAAATCTGTTGAAGTTACAACTTTAAACAAGAAATTGAAGGTTTTAGAGACACCAGAAACCAAAACCGATTAAAAATTTGTGATCAGCATGATTTTTAGAGCCTAGTATGAAATTTTGTAAAAATCTGATTCAGAATGAATTAATTGGACTTAATTAATATTATATATATATATATATATATGGGCGTTAGTTGAGAGACTTAACAAATATCTTCATTTTGATGACATAAAAACGTAGAGAGAGAGAGAGAGAGAGAGAGGGTTCTAAAGAACTCAAGAAAGAAGAAGAAGTAGAAGAAGACCTTTAAGATTTTGGTTAGAATAGATCAAGATTGTGCAAGAATCTAGCTAATTCAAGACTCTAGGTGAGCATCTAACTCTTGACTCTTGGAAATTATGTAATCTAGAGTGGAATTCATGGAGTTGATGAAATCATTTGCATAGAAGTGTAGAGTTTTATCATGTTGAGTTAGTTTTAAGCATCCATTTGGAATTGTAAGTTATTTGGTTCATGTTTGTGCAATTCATCATGGTTTAGAGTTGTGAGCTCTTATGAACATTAAAGAGAGAAATGGTGAGAATGAGCTCTAGATAGCAACATACATGACATGATTTCATGAAATTCTTGTTCATATTTTCAACTTACTCCTTAATTCTTCAATTTTGCATGGATTTTGAGTTTGAACTCATATATACATATTTTGAGGGTTTGTACTCTAAGATCAAGATTTGAGTTTTGTTTTGAAGTTATGGTTTGAATTTGAAGTTAAACATGGTTAATTCAACATGTTTTTAAGAGTGTTGGGCCTTGGTTTACTTGAAATTGAAGTTGATTTTGCAAAAGAATGAGTTTCCTTTCAAAGCAGATTTTCGGACTGAAAATGTACCGAGACTGCTTGAGCGACCTGGTCCATCGCTTGAGCGACCAACCTTCATTTGCTCAAAGTTGCATTCTACGTAACCACTGCTCATGGGGCCAAGGCCACTGCACGAGTGGCCAGGCTACCATACGTCTTGAACAGAGGCGATTTTTCGGTTTTGTTTTCTTTCCGTTTTTTTTGACTTTTGGGCCTTCATTTACGTGGTTTTCACGTGTAATACACATCCATATACATAGCATAAGTATGAAAGAAATTAAAGAAAGAATAAGAACGCTATAACGAATATGTAACAAATGAACTGCCTGAATGAAGTGAATGAATGTGTTTTGTTGTGCTTGGTTATATTTCTGTAAGTTGAGCCATTAAGGTGGACCATTCGACCAAGCACTGTGAGTAACATTTCTGTAAAGATATATTGATATGCACTATACTTGAAATGTTATACGAAAGGCTATATAATATGATATGTTTTTGAAATGTGATTTTAATTTTGTGAATGAATATCTAATTTGCAAATCTATTATGTCATCCAAGGATAGTCCCAAGTCATAGGGGACGACACGTTAGTGTGGGTCCCTGACATACATGTGATTACGAGATCTCGTTAGCCATTTCATTGTGGTGATATGTGTGTAATCGGTGTTTGTGGACCGATTACTTTAGTCGGAAGATATTACAAAATGTTCCTTTGGATATACCATTATTATGTTCTGATATGAGACTGATATGATAGATTTGTTATGATATGTTTTATGTATATGACATGTATGGAATTCGTTCACTAACCCTTTTACTTAAATGTTATTCACTGGGTTTTAGTTCACTATGTGTGTATATATATATAAGTAAGCGACAGGAAGGTCAAGCCTAGGTGAACACCATCAGTCAAGCTGCCTGAAGTCTATGGAGTTTTGGTGCCTCTGAGTTGAGGTTAGGTTTAGAGGACCGTTAGCGAGTTTTGTACTTTTGTTGTGGAAGTTTTGATAACATGTATATATGATGATGGAAGGTTTTGTACATGATATATGTATGTATTGTTCGGTGGGTAAATTAATGTTATATGCATATGAGTTTGTTCATATAGATTCACAGCTCAATAGACTATTTGTTGTATTTATGTTATAAGCTTCCGCTAGCCTCGGTTATTTTGATTTGTACAAGAAAGCCTTTGGTAATCTTGGATTATTGGCTGGTTATAACGCTAAACCTATAGGGACAGGTTTGGGTTGTAACATTGAAGGATTCCGAAAGAGCTTCGAAGAGGATTTTTATTATGAATATAGTAGTGTTTCCATGTCATTGAAGTATTAGTCATGATTTTTGGACACCATACACAATGAGTGCATGCATTCATTGATTACAAATTGGTGTCTCATGTTGAAATTTTGAACTTGCCACCTAAGACAATACAAAGCTTCTACTCATGACTCATACCAAACGTGATTGGTATGTATTGTGTCCAAATCCAATTGGTACTTCTTGATTTGAATTGATCACTTTGAAGCACTCGTATTGAATTCGAAGCATATGCCTTTAGTGTAGTGTCCTTTCGAAACACTTCGTTGGTGTTGTTGTGATATTCAAAGCAATTTATTGCTCATATCAGTTCTGTGCTTGGTTCGGCTCTTCAAAAATTCAAATAAACATTATTTTTAAAGAGTTGTGGGGAGTAATGTTGACACCATAAATAGTAATATTATTATTATTATTATTATTATTGCAAGACACGTGACACTTTCTTGATCAATCAGGAGTTAAGAGAAGTTACAAAGTTAGTGGCCTTGCATGGTGGAACATGGAAGACAAAGTGGAAGAAGTTAAAGCACATATGAAGAATATGATGGACAAAGTGACTTAGTGGAAGACATGGAGGGATATGTGGTATTGTCGGAATGAAGATGAAAGAGTGGGTAGTTTTAGGTGATTATTGTGTACTTATTGCTGAAAGTTTTTTTTCTTATAAATAGTCATTGATAGCTACATTTACAAGCCAGATTCAAAAATCATTTTATTTATTTTACATTTTTTCCTTCTGGTTCTTTACTTTCCCGCACTGCCATTTCAATTTTATAGGAGTAGTTCTAAGTTAGAATGTTCGTTGCTGTAATTCACTTCGAAGCTGTGGAAGTGTGAAAGTACTATTGTAAATATTTGTTTACTTAATGAAATTCAATTTCTGATACTGTTTTCCCCCTCATTCTTTTACTTTTGATTAATACTTTTGAATTTTTTCTTAAAATAAGCTAC
Source organism: Camellia lanceoleosa (assembly GCA_025200525.1). Classification (NCBI taxonomy): domain Eukaryota; kingdom Viridiplantae; phylum Streptophyta; class Magnoliopsida; order Ericales; family Theaceae; genus Camellia; species Camellia lanceoleosa. Next base: position 181,405,688 of record CM045758.1, on the reverse strand, counting down.
TAGTAAAAGTCTTCTTTATTGAGACTAAGAGAATTTCAAAGTAATTATCTGATTGATTGGTTGATATTTATTATTTTTATAAAAATTTATTAATCTTTATTAGTATGCTTTAATTATATTTCTAACTTTCGAAAGTAAAAAAAAAAAACAATAGATCTTAATTATCTGACAACAGATATGCAACCATTTACATTATTGAAATTAACTTAAAAATAAAAATTTTAAAGAATTTTAAACTGTTTTTTAAAAAAAAAAAACTATATAAAAAGCAAAATAAAACAAATCTTTGATGTTATAAGAAACAAAACAAGATGGCCCCACGTAAACCCTATCATGCTCAAAGCCGTCAGCACACTACCGTGACAAAATATATTAAAAAAGGGACCCCACCCCACTCCAAGCAGCTTCGCCTTGCCTTCCTCTCATTCCGTACTACGCGTACCCCTCCTTACACGCACCGACTCCTTCAAACACTTGTATAATGTATGGGCGTAATTTGGGCGGCTCAACGAGCAATTCGAACGCATTCTAAATTTTTTTAAGACTTGAACTAGGTATTTTTAAATTTGGTATAGGTTTAAGTAAAAATTTAAAAATTTAAATTAAATTTAAATGAATTTAGACAAAAATGTCAAATAATTTAAACAATTCGAAACGCGAATTATACATAAATAGATATATAAAAACATAAGTCTTAGTTTTTGAAACGTTGAACCATTTAGTCCTAAAAGTTTTCTTTTTCTTATATTTATTTTTTTTTTTACATGATGATGTAAATGATGTAAATGATCTGATGTTTCATTCTATAATTTCAAAATTTATTAAAATCTGATGAACATTAGATGTTTTTCATCCTATATTTTCAAACATTATTGAAATTTGATCAACATTAGATGTTTGAAATCTAATGTTTGCAACATGACTCTGATGTTATTAACATTGTATCTGATGTTATTAACATTGTAATAGGACCTTTCAGTCTATAAGAAAACTTTTAGGACTAAACAGTGCATAATTTATTAATTTGGGATTTATTGGTGCATCCCCCATAAATTATTAGTTATTATATGATATTAAAGTAATTTAAATTATTAAATTATATTAAATATATATTATATATATAAATAACAAAAAATCTTACTTTTTTTTAGTTTTATTCATAAATTGTAAAGATTACTATAATGACATCTCTCTTACATTATATAAATTATTTATTTTAATGATATTAAATTTTAATAATTTAATAATGTAGTTAAAAAAAACTCTAAAATTTATTTACAATTTGAATAATTCGGACAATTCAGATTTAACTCAGATCGAGTTTGGACAAGCAATTTCAAATTACAATTCAGGTTTAAACAAATCTCAACACAACTTAAACTAGACTTGAATAACTTCCCCCATCCAACCGAACCCACGAGAGTTGCACGCTACTATAAAGTATCACCTCCATTCCGCACTCGAAATTCAAACACCCCCATCCATTCTCTCTCTATCTTGCTGTTTCAGTTTTCATTTTCCTCTTCCCTTCCCCCCACATGAGGGAAGAACGGAGATTTGTTACTTACTCCTCCTACTACTTACTACTACAACCCTTTGAGCGATGGAGAGTCCCTATTATGCACCGCCTCACCTGGACGCTGCTGCATCATTGTCCTCTTCTTCTTCTTCTCGGCCCTCCATAGGATTCCCTCTCGGAACAGCTCTCCTATTGATCATCATCTTCAGCTTGAGCGGCGTCTTCTCCTGTTGCTATCACTGGGACAAGCTCCGATCTCTCCGTCAATCTTCCCACGCTCATCCAGATCCAGATGTCGAAGCTCATCATCATCCCGATGCCTCTCCCTCCAACCTTAATTCTACTCACATCGTAATCTTCATCTTCATCATCATCATCATCATCTTCTTCTTCCTCTTCTTCTTCTTCTTCTTCTTCTTTGTTATTTTATTATTGGATAAATGAGATCATGACAATTATGCTCTGCTCTGGATCACTAATATGGTAGTTTTGTTTTGTGTTTTTGTGAAACAGAGTTTGAAGCAGAACCAAAGCGAAAGCTTGCCGGTATTAATGCCTGGTGATAAGATACCCAAGTTCATAGCGCTGCCATGTCCATGCGAGCCTCCCAGACTGGCCAAAATCATTGTGCACGTCCAGAAGCCGCCTAAGCCGCCGCGCATAGCTGTGCCTTTGTATTAATTACCAAATTAGCCTATTTTGGGAATTAGGAAAAAATTTATTTTTTTTAGTTTTTTTATTAAAAAAAAAACTTATAAAAAAAAATAGAGAAATTATGTGATTTAAATAATTTAATAATTTAGTAAATTGATTTTTTTTCCTAGTCGTTAAAATAGACCATATTATATAATTTTTAGAAGTAATTTCACATCTTTTTATTTGTAAGAATAATGTTATATGTACCAATTAATGTACACATTAGTGTATTAATAGATGATGTGACATCATTTGTATGATTTTGAGTATTTATAATTTGTATAATAAATGTGTCAATAATAATATCATAATATTAGTTGATATATTAGTATGTATAATAATTAATACATGTAACACCATCATACTTGTAAAAATAGATTAAATTTGTTGCCATTAATACAAGCATTAATGTTGTTACCTAAATATTTTTATATGTGTATGATGCTTTCTTTTGTGTGTATGTGTGGAGATTGAAAGTTAAGTGATTAAAAAAATGGAGTCCATGTCGAAATTTTTTTGTTAATTTCATGAAGGCAGTGTTAGTTAAAACCAAAAGAAAAATGCTTGAGAGCTCTAGGATAAGAGCTCTAAATCATGTACTAATGACATGGAAGTGTGTGAGATCCAGCCTGATGTGATGTTTTAGCTTGAAATTTTTTTTTTTTAGACATGCTAACTCATTAGAGCTCTTTTAGAGCTCTACTTTTAGAGCTCTATAGCATTGTTGAAAACCAAAACTAGGCCGCAGTTAGTGTCAGACAAAAACCTGCACCTTCCGTTGACATCATCTGCAACACTCAACAATTTGGAAGTCTTAATCCATGGAGCTTTGTTGAAATTCATCTTAGTATATTTTTTTGGGGGTGTGATTTATTTTTTAAATTTATGGAGAAATTTATGAAGGTAAATATAAGAGAAAGAAAAAGTACAAAATTAATTAATTAATTTTTGCTTCATCCACGTTTCTTTTTCATTTTTATAATTATTTTTTTTAAAATTTAAGGTTCAAACATAATACATGATGATGTGTATTTGGAAAAATCCGATGATGCCTAATAGTTTACAAAGGTTTTGAAAAGTTATCACCAATAGTTCACAATCTAACCAATTGAGAATTGTTTTTAGTTGCCAAATTTTAGTAGATAAAAGGAAGCTCGACAAAACACAACTTCAAGTTGGTTTGGAAGCTCTTACATAGTTAAAAATTATTAAAAAAAAAAAGGTCAAAAAGTCAAACAAATATACCAAAAAAATTAAGAATTTTAATTTTTTTTACATTTTTTCGTAAAAAATTATTTCAAACATACTAATTCCTCTCCCCCCCCAAAAAGCATATTTCAACTAAAAAAAAAAAAAAAAACTACTAAAATAGTATATTTCTAAAACAACCCTTAGTTGTATTTTTAATTTATTTGTTTGGTATGTTTCTCTTAATTTGAGAGTTTATGTGTATTAGTTATCTAATCTTTGTTATAATTATGATTTCGATTGGCTAAGGCTAAATAAGGGTCATTTTAGGAAGATGATTAAAAGTTATCTTTCAATTTTTAACTCATTTTAAGTCACATCATCTCTCATATTTTTTATAAATTTTTTCAAAAAATGTCAAAAAATTAATTTTTAACCATCTTTTTAAAACAATCTTAAGTTAGTTCTGATTAAAAAAATACAAAAGATAAAATAGACTAAAATAAGTTAATAAAATAATATGTCATATTTAAATCATAATTATTTAATTTTATTTTTCATGAAAATTAAAAAATTTTAAAAAATCAATCCAAACAAATATTTGCATCTCAAATTAAAAAAGTGAAAATGATTTGGAGCCCTAAAAAAATCCTTCCTAATTCCTTTAATTTCCAAAATGACGTCGTTTTGGAGAAATCTTTTTTTTTTTTTTGCCTTAGTTTGAAAATTCGAGAGGAGGGGGGAGGGGGGGAATTTCGGACGACGTATCACGGCCATTCAAAAAGTTCTAACTTAAAATAGCTAATTAACTTTCTCTGTTTTTACCGAACAATAAACGTTGTTAGATTTTATTGTGATATGATAGATAAGGACAATAGTGAGAGAGATGAACATCGCAAAATCAAAATAATGACCACTTTCATGTGGTTGGTCATCGAAATAAAAACAAAAATCATTAATTTATCCACTAAAATGATAGCACAGTGACGTCAGCAGCTTATGAAATGGGCATTTATCTATCCATATATTATTAAATGAAAACCTAAATTGGTTTAGTAATCAAATTTTTTCTCATGTCACGTGATAATTTTATATATATTAAAATAAAAAATTATTATATGTAATATAAATAAATTTTGAACTCAAAATCATAAATTTATTAAACATATACTTATCACTTAAATAATATATATATTATAATATTAAAATTTTTATTATTAATTATTTAAATTATATACGCACGGCTAATTTTTGAGAATGTCCTATCATCTCCATCACATATGCAAGTCAAGTAAGAAAATTCCACTATGTCAATAATGGCTGGTAAATCCAAAAAATTGGTTCTTCTAGTTTTTTTTTGTTTTTTTTGTTTTGTTTTTTTTTGGTTTTGGGTGGCCTGGAATATACTCTTGAGTTTGTGGGGCTTACAATAGGTCTGTTTCAATAATCTGAACGGTTTAATATGTAGAACTTGTCAAGTATTTCTTGTCTAAAAAAAATCACATTAATCAGATATCGGTATCCCTTTGATCGGAATATATTTTTGTCAACAATTTTCTTTTAAAATCATATTTACTATAGACAAAAATATATTTCGATAAAAGGACTACCGATATCTAATAAATGTGATTTTATTACATATATAAAATACTTAATAAACTTTACATATTGAACAATTCAGATTATCGAACAAGATCCGTGATAACTTTACCGATCTAACAATACGCCCCAATCTACCCAATAAACTAGAGAGAAGCTCTCTTTTCTTTTCTTTTTTTGGTCTGAACTACAAGATGGCAAAATTTTAGTCTAACAAGTAAGGAAAAAGAGGCCGAAAAAGAGGCCAGAAAAGCAAGTTCACTCACAGAAGCCACTTATCATGGTCTGCCATGTTGCTAGAAAATTGGCAAATCTTGGAATTGATCCTTTTATTTATTTATTTATTTTCCCAAACGGTGAGAGAGTATTCTAAAAAGTTAAGAGAATAACATTAAGGTCAAGTGTGACAAGTTGCTAAAAAGTTAAAGAGCCAAAAAAATTATTTAAAAAAATTAAAAAATTATCACTATTCATCAAAAGTCAAAATTACGACTGTACAACTTTTAATTCTAATTTTTTCTTACACACTAATTTATATAATTTTTTAATACACATTTTTTTTAATAAAAAGTCAAAAAATTAATCCAAATATCCATATTTTTTTTCTCAATTTTTTAGTCTAAAAAGACAAAAAGTATACTTATTTAGGACACCCCAAACAACCCCTAAGTTGGACAATTAATTATTAGTATATAATAAAGAGTTTCATACTGATAAAAAAAAAAATTAGGAAAAAGCTTCCTAGTAGGCAAAAAAAAAAAAAATCAATTATATTTTTGGCAAAAATTAAACTTTTAATATCTCAATTGAAATTGATTCTTTACATTATTCATAAGTGCCCAAACGTCAGTAATGGATTTTAGTGACTGGACTTTTAAATCTTTTGCCTTCTTATCCTTTTTGTAGCTTTTCTTTTTGTTCTTTAATTTGATGATAGGGCTAATGAGATTATTAGTAATAGTAGGTGTTTGATGTTTGGTAACTTTTTTATTGGCTTTTATTTATAATACTTTTTGTTTTTTAATTTTCCAAAAAATTTTAGATTTTTAAATTATATTCAATGAAACAAACTGAAAATTTTAATTATTTAAAAAATTAATAAATAAAGATACAAAAATAAGTAAAAAATAATAGACCTTTTGGTCTTATTTTGGCTTTTTAATTTTTGTAGAATTTTATTTTTTATATTCTTCTACACAAGATGGACTGGAAAAATGAAATTTTTTGACATAATTTTGAAAAAAAAAAAATAAAGACAAAGAGATTCAAACAAAAAAAAATATTTGGAAGTTTCTATACAGCCACTAATGAAGTTTACAAAGATTAGTTTACTTAATTTTCAACAATAAAATAAAATATGATATTAATATGCTCCAAAATTTTTATTAAATAGTCTCGCACCATATACAGGGGTATTTTGGGAACAAAATAAAAGTTAGTTTTTAAATTTTTACTCATTTTTTATTACATCACTTCTCATATTTTTTTTATTTATAAAAAGATAAAATAAATTAAAAAAATCAAAAAAATCAATTTTTTAGTAACTTTTCAAAACATCAAACTGAATGACATTTAATAAAAAATTTGAAATTATTAAGATTACTCATTGATTATTACCATGAGCAGCGTCCAATCTAGGGATTTGTGGGTTTTGGGGATAATCTTGTTACTAGGATTCGTGGGTTTTTGGGATAGTTTGTCCACCCCTAAATGGCACCAATTTGAAGATAATGATTGCCCCCTGTATGTTCACCACCACTTTGGCCTTTTTGACGTGAGGTTAAAAGTATTTTTTTAAAATTTTTAATTAAGTCATATTTTATTTAAAATTTTTTTTTAAAAAAAAAACAAAAAATTAACTTTTAATTTGTTTTCCAAAACAAGATTTTAGGGTTCGTTTGGTTTGATTTTCTGAAAAAATTTTAGAAAATTTTCTCTACAAATAAGTTTTCAAAAGTAATCAAACCAAACAAATTTTTCCAAAACTTGTAAACCAAACAAGTTTTCCAAACAAATCTCTCTCTCTCACACATATCAAATCAATCACTTTTTCCAAAACTCTCTCTGAAAATCATTTTTCAAAACATCTTTTGAAAAAAACTAAACCAAACATATTTTCGTACTTTTTATCTCTAAAACACATCTCTCAAATACAAACCCACAATCCTCCTCCAGTCCTTCTCATGTCCTAATCTCACTATTCAGCAGAGAAGAGTGCTTTTGTTGGCACACCAAACACCACTCACTCACTCTCGCTCTCACTCTCTCTCTCATAGTAGTAGGTGCAGTTTTTGTACTAGTTCCGTGGTGATGGGTGCGTTGTTACATAAATGTTTGGGACTTTTTTTTTTTTAAAAAAAAAATTTCATAACTCTCAATTTGATATTTATTTTTAATTTGTGTGTGAAGTCTACTTATATATGTGTAGGCGTCACATTATGAGTCATAATAGTAGATACAGTTTTTGTACTAGTTCCGTGGTGATGGGTGTGTTGTTACATAAATGTTTGGGACTTTCTTTTTTTTATTTTAAATTTCATAACTCTCAATTTGATTTTTATTTTTAATTTGTGTGTAAAGTTCACTCATGTATGTATAGACGTCACATTATAAGTCTTAGTAGTAGGTGTAGTTTTTGTACTAGTTCCGTGGTGATGGGTGTATTGTTACATAAATATTTGGGACTTTTTTTTTTTTTTTTAAATTTCATAACTCTCAATTTGATTTTTATCTTTAATTTGTGTGTGAAATCCACTCATATATGTATAAACATCGTATTATAAGTGATTAAAATAAATGTAAAAATTATAAAATTCATATATGTATGGGATCTGTGTCACAATTGATGTTGTTAATTGTTGCCGGTACCTATCACTTTTTTCTTGTTGATTTGACCTCCCAATGCCGAATTGCGCTTCTCCTTACCAGCAAGACCATGACTTGCCTTCCATTGATTTCTGCTACTTTGCTTGAAGAATACTTCTTTTTAAAAGAAAATTAAAAGATTAGTAATTTAGTGAAAAAAATGAAATAAAGTAAAAAAGAATTCATTATTTTCATATAAAAATTTCTCATTTGGTCCGAAAATGATTATTGAAAATTTTAAAGATATATTTTTTAATTTTTTCTATCAAACTAGTTTTTAATTTTGTAATAGAGTTTATGAATTAAGTTCTGAAAATTCAATCAAATAATCTTTTGTATTTCTTAACAAATATGCTCAATTAATTTTGTATTCTCAAACTTTTTCCTTTAATAGAAAACCTTCAAAAATTACGATACATCAAGATTGAAATTCAATTCTAACGAGTTATAACTTTAATCACGTTAAGTAATAACTTATATTAGCTTAATCACTTTAAATCATAACTTTAATGTTGAGCACATTTTGAGAGTGTTCAATGAAAAGGAAATATATTTCGTTAAAACAAAAATGTTTCGTAACTCGAATTTGTGTAGTTCAAATGTTTCGAATGTATCAAAATAATATCATGTTATGAAAATTTGAAATACCAATCATTGTTATAGTTAAAAATAATAGCAAAGTTGATGTATAACTAGGGATTTTAGTACAAAACCTGCATCAGAGCTTAATTCACATCCAATCGAATTACATATTCAACCTTTTTTTTTTTTTTTTACTCTATTCATAGCCAATCCCACAAAATCATCTGAATCGAGGTTACTTGATCATGGCATGCATGAAGTCATTGGCATCACAATGTAGGGCCTATTGCATCATCATATATATAAAGGAACATAAATAAATAAATAAAAACCTTATATGGCCCAACTCCCAACTGCTCAACTAATATTTTCTCAATCTATCTGATTACATTTTGTCTATGTCCTTGTCGTTGTCGTTGTATCGCACCAAAAAAAATAAAGAAAAAGATTGACATCATAAACTATGCAAACCAATTATCTTTTGCTCTATAAACAAAGAGCATTGATAGAGATCCCCTCCAATCACTACCCCCATCACCTCCATACACACGTGACGGGTGGTGATTGAAGGAGAAGGAAAGAAAAAAAAAAACAAAAGAAAAAGTAGCCAATCAAAAACGAGAGAGGATCAAAGGGAGTGGAGGGAAAGGAGATCTTAAACATTTTTGATAAACAAATACTATTGAGCACCAGCTCATAATTTTTTTTTGGGGGGGGGGGGGTTGTGACGTCAATAAGCGAAAATAAAAGGTTTAGACAATTTTGACAAACATACAAAAGATTTATAAGTGCTTTTTAAAATCGATGATCCAAGATTAAGAGAGGAGATTTAAAACCCAAATGGGCCCTTGTACACACAAAACCACATGGGGAGTGGGCCTCCCAAAGTGCCTAGTGCTTTCTCAGTGCTCTTTATCTCCACAGTGGATGGTGACATAGCCCTTCAATTTTTATTTTATTTTATTATTATATTTTATTTGTTCATTCCATTTCATCATTGCAGTGGCAAAGATTTGTCTCAGCAAACCAATTTTAAACTCTTCTACTCTTTCCCACCACTCTTCTATATCTAAGTAATTAATATCTCTGGTGACATAAGAAAAAGGTCAAAAAATTAAAAAAATATAAAATAATTTTTTAAAATTTCAAAATATTTTTTGTTGATTTTAAAACTTTTATCATTTCTTTCATAATTTTCAAAATATTTTTTATACAATTTTAATATTAAACAATTTTTCAAAAATACTTATTAGTATTTGTCCTTCTCGTAAAAACAAAAATCATAACTTTATTACTGATTATGATGCTTTTGATTTTAGTATCTGGTATCATAACAACAATTTAAAATATTTCAAAAATCATGAAATGATTATGGAGGACAAATCTTTTGCAAAATATAGTCATATACCTATGTATATGAATTCTATATTTAAGCATTATAGACAGGCCACTAAATATGGAGCTGATTATGCTTTATAGTTTATTTATTTATTTTTATTTTTTTTAATGTTTTTGCTTTTTGTGTTCCCACAATATCTATAATATTGAACAAGAACAAAGAAAAAGTTACAACCATAATTGTTTCTCGAATAATTATATATATATATATCAATTAATATATTAATTAGTATACTAATAGATGATATAATATAATTTTAAAAGTTTTAAATATTTATAATTTGTATAATAGATAAGATCAGTAATAATAACATAACACTAATTAATACATTAATATATGGAAAAAGTTAGGGATCATAAAAATTTGATCATAAAAATAGTCATGAAAAATTTATGATCCTTAAATTACATTGACTAGTGTATGGTATTTTATTCTAAGCATAATCCAAAGATCACAAAATTTTTATAATTATTTTTATAAATTTTTTTTATAATACCTAACACTACTATTAATATACATATTAATTGATACACGTAGCACGATTGTTATTTCTCGCCACAAACATGCGCATAATAACTAAGTGCAACTTTCCCCAAATGGGAAGGTCTTAAATACTCACATTTATGAAAGTTTGTCTAATCCACTAAGGTTAGTATGATCCCTACGAAACATGCATGATTCAATTTAACCTACTAGGATTGTTTAGTTTTTGAGTTGAGTTAAAAAATTAAAAAATAATTAAAAAAATTAAAAAAAGTTAAAAAGTCAAAAATTACAAAAGGACAAAAAAAAATTTGTCAAAACAAAGTTAAAAAGTCAAAAAAGCCAAACAAAAATACCAAATGATGATACAGTTCGTGATGGTAGAACGGGTCGGACTGATCCACGCTCCTTAAGCCTATGTCCGAATGACCAAGCCCACCTGAAGACCTGCACAAGAGTTCAACGGGGAACGGGGAGTCCTCTAGCGAACTTTCCGACAATCAAGTTAGAGAGAGAGAAGTGGAGTGTAGAGATGGAGTAGAGATAGAAAAGCTTAACCTTCTTTCTGTCTTCGACGTCTGCTTATATCTTCTAGTAATCATTTCGTTATCCCTTTTGACCTGTCGCCTTGGCCGAAAGTCTATGCTCTAGCTTACCTTGTTCACGGTGAAGGCGTTCTGTCCCGACAGAGAGGGCTTGTCGCAATAAATGCTGTAAGGGGCTTCATTAATGGCGATGTGCAGTGGCAATAACTTTGCAGATTTTTGTCTACTGATGTGGTTTGCCTTTCTCTTGCCATGTGTCTTGGTGTCATTAGTTCTCATTGCTACGTGAGTGCTGGGCTTTAGTATTTGAGATATGTATTGGGCCTTAAGTAGTGAGCTATAACCTTCATGGGCTTATCTATGTCAGTAGTCCCCTATTCCCAAGTGCAGCTTTAGTCCAACGAAGGGAATAATGAAGAAAACGAGGGTTGTGAGAGACTGGCAGGGTGAAGGCCGACCGAGAGGAGTGGTCGACCATGAGGAGGGTCGATCGCGAAAGGTGGCCAAGTGGAGGGACTGACCATGAGGAGGGCCGACCGCGAAGAGTGATCGAGTGGAGGGACTGACCATGAGGAGGGCCGACCGCGAAGAGTGGCCGAATAGAGGGACCGACTATGAGGAGGGTCGACTACGAAGAGTGGTCGAGTGGAGGGACCGACCATGAAGAGGGCCGACCACGAAGAGTGGTCGAGTGAAGGGACCGACCATGAGGAGAGCTGACCGCGAAGAGTGGTCGAGTGAAGGGACCGACCATGAGGAGGGCCGACCACGAAGAGTGGGTGGGTGGTATGGCACGGGGCTCGAAAGGCGGCGGGGTATATGTTGAAGTGAAGTGGAATAGCCAGGGAAGGGGAAAAGGGCAATGGATCATGGTCGTACACGTGACAGGATCTGGTAGTGGGGGAGGTTAGGCGTTGGGTAATAAGTGAAACGATAGGGCATTTTAGGGTGTTGAAAAGACAGTTTTGGTGGACTGTTGAAAATTTTTCAAACTGGTGGAAATTAATTGTGACCCTTGGAATACGGGCAAGCCTTGGGCTTTTGGTATTATCCATTTCACCTACCTCTTTGCAAAAAATCAAAACGTTCCAAGTGTTAACTCCTTCATTGCTAGTGATACACCCTTGCGACATTTTGTACACTATCTCACACTAGCATCTGAAGCTATTCGCCGACATACAAGAGAGATGGCCCAAGAAGAAGGAACAATCGTAAGGGTTGATCCATTGGGAGATGACGATATTGTGGATTTGGCAGAACAATACTGGACGGAGAGGCGAGTGGGAAGCGAGGGGGAGCCGGTGGGGTGACCTCGTTCGTCCACGGTGATAGTGGCTGTGCAGCCAATCAGCCAGGTTGTGCCAGATCACTGGCATATGAAAGCCGACAAGTCGACCGTCACCGCGAAGGAGTTGGTGAGTATCTTGTGCGATACCAATTCCCGAAATAGAGTTGAAAGCCGCCCACGAAGGAAAGGCCATCCGGCGCTTCGGCAAGAGTTTGCCTTCTACGAGGAGGCGTTAAAGGGAGGGTTGAGGTTGCCGATTCCGGAGGTAGTAGTGGGTGTCCTAAACCAGTTGGAAGTGGCGCCGGGTCAACTAATGCCCAACACGTGGAAGATTGTACTGGCTTGCGCAAGTGTGTGGCCAAGGGCGAACGAGGGGGCCATAATGGACGAAGTTTTTGCGTGCTACAAAGGCGTCAAAGAAGAGACTTGGGTTACTTTACAGGCGGCGGCAGGGAAGGGGCTGGTGGCAGGGTTGTCGTCATCGATAAAGGGGTGGAGGCCGCGGTGGTTCTATGTGTCCGCCAACGGAGGGGTTGGAGTGCGCACAGTTTGGAAAGTACCCACTAAGTCTGTGGAGCCAAAACTGGGGGCCGCAGCTGAGGAGAGAGTAAAGAAAGTGAAGGAATGGAGGAAGAAGGAAGGCACCAGATGGGACAAGCTTGTTTAGCCATCGGCCTTGTTTGTCGTAGGGTTGGGTCCTCAGCCGATCGGTAAAGACCTCGAACCAGCGGAATTAGAGGCGAGAAGGGAGGCGCAAGAGGCGGAGGATAGGACCATTCTCGCCAAGGCCAGTAAATTCAAAGAGTCACAGGCAGACCGGCCGCTGAAATCGATTGCGAGAGAGAGGATCTGACCACGCCCCAAACCTCTGGGGGAGAAGGACTTGGGTGGATTTGAGCCACGACCACCTCCGATTGATCCTTTGAAGGAGAGGGCCTACACGGAGATGGGGGGTGTGGTGAAGAAAAAGAGAGTGAGAAGGAGTGGAGAGGAACCTGCCTTGAAGAGGAGGAAGGAGATGACGGTGGAGGAGACCCCCATGGCGAAGGAGGCAGAGGAAAGGGGAGTGGGGGCGACTCCAAAATGGGTGGTTGTCCTAGAGGTGCAGGGGGACAAAAGTGAAGGGGCCCAAGAAGGAGAAGAGCACATGACTGCCACGGGCCCCAAGATGCAAGTAGAGAGTGGGTCAGATGGCCCTGAGGTGCCCCAAGGAGATGGAGAGGAGGCTAGGTTGAAGACCGCTTTTTATCATGTCCCAGCCGTGTCTGGGGTGCTGGGAGGAGTAGGACTAGAGGCCAGGGCCGCTGCAGATCGCCTCTTGCGAATAGTGGAGGAGGCAGCCGTGAGCTCCATGGCAAATTTTACTGAGGCTGAGCTGCTGAGGGGGTTGTGTTCTGCCCAAATGGAGGTGACCTCTTTAGCTAGGGCCCTTCTTAGAAAGGCGGCGGCGGCGGCTGCAAAAGGTGAAATGGGGCCGTTGAAAGCAAAGTTGAAGGGGGTGGTGGCCCAACTTGAGAACTTAAGGAGGGAGACTACAGGTTGGCGAAAGGCCGCGTGAAATGCGTGTGCTAGAGGGTTGGAAGAGGCTCAGAAGGCGAAGACAATGGAAGTGTTGGCGATCGTACAACACAATGTTGCCAGTCGAGCCTATGTTGAGCTGCTCGTGACCAAGTTGGAGCTAGAGGACGAACGCCGCAAGGTAGTGTCACTCAAGTTCCAGTTGGCTGGCGAGTAGAAGAAACTGGAAGATGCTGAAAATGCATGCACGGTCGCCAACAAGCGGTTTGAAGAGGCTATGACCAACAATGAAGATCTGCGCGCCTAATGGGTCAAAGAAAAGGAGGAAGCAGACTTGAAGATCACTGGGCTGGAGAAAGAGCTGGAAGATGATCGTGCGAAGGCAATGGAGAAGCAGGTGAGGTTGGAGAAGGAGTTGGAGGAAGAAAAAACCAAGGCAGCCTCTGAAAGGGCAGCATACCCCGACTTGTATGTCGCAGCAGTGGAGCAATTCAAGGGGTCTGCTAACTTCCAGATGGCGATCGATGCCGCGGTCGCCAGCAACTTGGCAAGAGAGGAGGCTGGAGGGGTTTGCCCATCGGGAGCAACCGCTGGGGGCAGGAGTGAAAATGAAGTGATCTAGAGCTTCCAGCGGTCGGACTTCTACAAGCACGAGATGGCTGAGTACTGAGACAACGGCTAGAAGATGTTTAAACGCAAAGTAGAAGAGCTGTTCCCAAACTTGGACCTCAGCAGTGTAAAGATTGATGAAGAAGACGTGGCCCAGACCCCCCTAGACGAGGACGTTGAAGAAGAAGACCTCGTGTCAAGTGAGGAGGAATGACGGAAGTGGACAAAATTGTACTCAGAATTTTGGTTGTTTTTTTTTTTTTTTTGAATTGCTGTAATAAACTTGTGTATAAGTTTGTGAATGAATAAAATTATAAGGTTGTGTTTGTCACACTGCTGTCTTTATGTTTGTGAGTCCGAAATGAATGAGAATGGTTTATTCAAATTAAGCTTGACTTGTAAGGAAAGAGGCTGACTTGTAAAAGTTGGTAAGTAAGGAAACAATTTGACCTATAAAGGAAGCATGTAAGAATGTCAAAAAATGTAAAGTTTCAAATCACGCCCAAAAATGAAGTTGTAAATCGTGTTGTAAGGGTGTTGATAAATGAAAAATTAAGTTGGGAAATGAAAGCCAAAAAATGTAAAGAGTGTTGAGAGATGTAAAAGCATGGACTTGGAATTTGACTAAGTATGGCCACTATGCCACAACCATGAAGTTGGCACGAATGGCCTTAATCGAGCTCTTCATTCGTGCTCAGTTTAGGTTAAGCTACGATTAACTGGCTCTTCAAGTAACTCAGTGGCTTTAGGTAACTCAGTCTGGCCGAGCTCTCTATGCTCAGTCTGGCTGAGGCTTTTCATGCTCAGTCGGGCTGGGTTCTTCATGCTCAGTCTAGCTAAGGAACTTTTCATGCTCAGTCTGGTTGAGGCTTTAAGTAACTCGGTCTGGCCGGGGTTTTCGCGCTCAGTCTGGTTGAGGCTTTTTATGCTCAGTCTGGCTGAGGTTTTAAGTAACTCGGTCTGGCCGAGGTCTTCGTACTCAGTCTGGCTGAGGCTTTAAATGATTCGGTCTGGCCGAGGTCTTCGTGCTCAGTCTGGCTGAGGCTTTAAGTGACTCGGTCTGGCCGAGGTCTTCGTGTTCAGTCTGGCTGAAGCTTTAAGTAACTCGGTCTGGCCGAGGTCTTCGTGCTCAATCTGGCTAAGGCTTTTTATGCTCAGTCCGACTGAGGCATTTCATGCTCAGTCTGGCTGAGGCTTTTTATGATCAATTTGGCTGAGGTTGCAATCAAAGCGTTATTGGAATACCACACTAATAACTGAGATATAAACTTGCTGTCATTAAAGTGTAGCCCATTTGATCAGAAATTTACATCATATGAGAGAAGAATAAGAACATTCAAGTGTGTAGATTGCCCAAAAGAAAATACAATAATTGATCAGTACAAGAATGGGAAATTATTGAAAATAACGCTTCAAGTGTTCAGCGTTCCACGGATGGGAGAGGTCTCGACCTTCCATGTCCTGAAGTCGGTATGTACCCGGACGAGGTCTGGCTTTAACAACGTAAGGTCCTTCCCACTTGGCTGCCAGTTTCCCTTCAGTCGGATTTTTGGTGGCAAGGGTTGCTTCTCATAAAACAAGGTCCCCCACGACGAACTCCCTTGGTTGGACATTGCGGTTGTAGTGAGTTCTCATTTTCTGTTGGTATAAGGCCCGTCTAACTGCAGTGGTTTCTCAAATCTCTTCAATTAGGTCTAGCTCTGCCCGACGCAGCTCTTCAGTCAGTTTTGGATTCGGATGTAGAACCCTTAGGGTAGGAAGACCAACTTCCACTAGGATGACCGCCTCAGTGCCGTATGTTAAGCGAAAAGGGGGTTTTCCCAATGGGAGTTCGAGCGGTAGTGTGGTAGACCCAGAGTACATTCGGTAGTTCATCAGCCTAGAGTCCCTTAACAGTTTCCAACTTGGTTTTGATGATCTTTAGAAGAGAATGGTTGGTGACCTCAACTTGACCATTGGCTTGGGGGGGATGACCTGGGGAAGAGAAACATGGCTGGATTTGAAACTCTACACAGAATTTCCTGAACTTGGCATTGTCGAATTGTTTGCCGTTGTTAGAGACGATGGCTTGAGGGATGCCAAATCTGCATACGATCGACTGCCAAATGAATCTGGTTGTGTTTCGCTCAGTAATTATGGCAAGGGGTTCTGCCTCTACCCATTTAGTGAAGTAATCAATGGTGACAATGGCAAATTTGGTTTGGCCTCAGCTAGTGGGTAATAGGCTGACTAGGTCGATCCCCCATTTGGCGAATGGGTAGGGACTGCAAAGCGTGATTAATTCTGTAGGAGGAGCATGGGGGATGTTGGCAAAATGCTAGCACTTATTACATTTGAGCACGAAGTCTGTTGCATCCTGATTAAGAGTAAACTAGAAATAACCGGTGCAAAGTATTTTGTGGGCTAGAGACCGGGCGCCCGAATGATTACCATAGATACCCTCATGGATTTCCTTCATCACGTAGGTTGCTTGAGTAGGATTGAGGCATCTGAGGTATGGGCGTGAAAAACCACGTTTGTATAAGAGGTCGCCGACAAGAATGTAGTTCGACGACCAGGCCCTGACTTTGGCGGCCTGCTGTTTGTCGGCTGGCAGTTCCCCCGTTGTCAAGAAGAGAGAGATATCGGTTGCCTAGGGGATAGGTTCGTTTTGGAGAAAGTAGACTTGCTGTTGATTTGGAAAAATAGCAGGGTGAGTCAGGTACTCAAAGCGAACACCGTAACTGAGGTCTGACTGGTCTGCCGAAGCCAACTAAGCCATTTCATCTGCCTTGGAGTTTGCTGTCCGAGGGATGTGCTTGATGTGGAAATTACTGAAGAGGCGAACGAGAGGGAGTGCAATGTCCCTGTAAGCCCGTATTGTGTCGTCCTTGGCATCGAATTCCTCCGTGATTTGGCCGACAATGAGTTGGGAATCGCTGAACACTTGGATATGGCTGACACCAATGTCTCTGGCTAGGCAGAGACCTGCTATCAATGCCCCATACTCGGCCTCATTATTGCTGGCATCGAACAAGAAGCGGAGAGCACACTTGAAATAACCACCCTCACGGGTGGTGAGGATAAGACCAGCCCCGTTGCTTTCTTTGCGGGATGATCTGTCAACGTTGAGGGTCTAAGAGTGGGGGTCTTCTGGCTCGGTTGGGGGTGTTGGAGGCGGAGAAGTTGTGGTTGGAGTAGGATTAGTGAATTCCAGGATGAAATCGGCAACAGCCTACCCCTTAACTGCTGTCCGAGGCCGGTAGGAGATGTCAAATTGGCTGAGTTCGATCGACCACTGCATAAGCCTACGAGAAAGCTCTGGTTGTTGCATTATCTTTTTCAATGGTTGGTCAGTGAGGACCATAATGGAATAGGCTTGAAAGTAGGGACGGAGCCGTCTGGAGGCGGTGACCAAGGCCAAGGACATTTTTTTCTAACAATGGGTAATTCTGTTCTGCTCCCCTAAGAGCTCGACTGATGTAGTAGACTGGCCGTTAGACCGAGCTGTCTTCCCTGATAAGAGCCCGACTGATGTAGTAGATTGGCCGTTGGACCGAGCTGTCTTCCCTAATAAAAGCTGCATTGACTGTGGTGTTCGATACGGCTAAATAGAGGAAGAAGGGTTCGCCCGTGATTGCCTAAGAAATGAGGAGGGGTTGGCCATGCACTGCTTCAACTGCTGAAAAGCCTCTTTGGACTCAGCTGTCTACTCAAAAGTTTGCCGAAGCACTTTGAAGAAGGGGAGGCATTTATCCGTTGCGCGTGAAATGAAGCGGTTGAGGGTGGCAACTTGGCTAGTAAGTCTCTGAACCTCCTTAACCGTTCTGGGAGACTGCATTTCAATCAAGGCCTTGATCTTTTCAGGGTTAGCTTCAATGCCCCGTTGACTGACCATGAAACCTAAGAACTTCCCAGATCTTACGCCGAAGGCGCATTTTTCCGGATTGAGCTTCATTTGGTACTTTCGTAGGGTGGCGAAGGTCTCTCGCAAGTCGGCCAGATGATCTATGGAGAGCTTACTCTTGACTAGTATATTGTCGACATATACTTCCATGTTCCGGCCTATCTAGTGATGGAAGACAGCATTGACCAATCGTTGGTAGGTGGCCCTAGCATTTTTCATCCCAAATGGCATCACACGGTAATGGTAAGTACCTCGGTCGGTGATGAATGAGGTGTGTTCTCGATCAGACGAGTGCATCAGAATTTGGTTGTACCTAGAGAAAGCATCCATGAAGCTGAGGATTTGATGACCGGCCGTAGCGTCAACCAGCAGATCTATGCGAGGAAGAAGGTAGTTATTTTTGGGGCAAGCTCGGTTGAGGTCGGAGTAGTCGACACAGAGTTGCCATTTGCCATTGTTCTTACGGACCAGGACCACGTTTGACAACCATCTAGGGTAGTCCACGTTCTTGATGAATTTTGCCTCAAGGAGCTTATCTACCTCTACAGCTATGAGAGTATTACGTTCTGGATGAAAGATGCGCTACTTCTGGCGGAAGGGTCAGAAGTGGGGCTCAATGCTGAGGCGATGGGTTATGAAGGAGGGGTCAATACCCGGCATGTCTGAGTGGGTCCAGGCAAATATATCATTATGTTTGATCAGGAGGGCAGTAAGGTCGGCCTTAGCCTGGGCGGAAAGTTGGCTACCGATCTTGGCAGTTTTTGTTGGGTTGGTGGGATCGATGAGGACCTCGACAAGTTCTTTCATTGGTTCCCCCCTAACCAGCTCATTCTCGTCTCTGACGTCAAGTTCTTCAATGATCATGGCCTTCTTCAGCTTGGCTTTTTTAAGTGAGGCGGCATAATATTCTCTGGCCACGGTTTGCTCTCCCCTCACTGTGCCGACCCCAAGATCGGTGGGGAACTTGATGGCAAGGTGGAAGGTGGATGTAATAGCTTGGAAAGCATTGAAGGCAGTGCGACCAAGGATGATGTTGTAGGCAGAGGGGTAGTCGACAACAAGGAAAGTGAGCAACTTTGTAGTCAGTCGCGGGTACTCGCCGATTGTGATGGGAAGGTCGATGGAGCCGATGGAGGTCACCCAGTCGCCAGTGAAACCGACTAAAGGGGTTTGAAGGGGAGACAAACTTTCTTCCCCGATCTTGAGCTGGCGGAAGCAGTTGAGGAAGATGATGTCTGAAGAACTGCCATTGTCGACGAGAACCTGTCTGACCTTGTAGTTGGAGAAGAGGGCCGAGATGACGAGAGGGTCGTCATGAGGGTAATGGACGCTGTCGGTCGGCGTCCAGAAGGTAATGGGCTCGATCACCGCTGCAGGCTGTTTGGAGGGTCGGTCCAGAGTGGCAACTTCTTTGTCTGAGCCCTGCCTTATCTTTCTGAGTTCTGCCCACTAAGCCGAGCGGGATGGTCCTCCATAAGCAAACTCGCCGGAAATAACTTTGATTTCTCCAACAGGTAGGGCGGGGTGACCTTGTGCCCGAGGTTGCTGTGGAAGGTGATCATGACCTTGGTTAGGTTGTGTTGGTTGTCGGGGAGGGGTACGCCGGCAGTTGTTCCTGATGGGTTCAGTCCGTTGTCTCTGCTGAGGGCGAGCTTCCGTGAACCGACTAAGATGACCTTGACGAATCAAGCCTTTGACCTGATCTTTGAGGTTAACACACTCCTCGGTATTATGGCCGTGGTCCTGGTGAAAACGGCAGTATTTGGACTGATCTTTCCGATTAGAAGGAGTTCGTGATGGTTGGGGCCATTTTAGGGGGTAGTCACGCTGGATCTGGTTGAGGACTTGTTCTATGGGTAAATTGAGGGGTATGTACCGCTCGAATCGGTCGGGCGGTCGGGCTGGTGCCGACCAGTTGGCTCGGGGGGTTCGGTCGGTATAATGGGGTGTTTGGTTATTGTACTAGGTGTTTTTGGTTTCTGAATCCTTTCTCTTTTCTCTGGTGGTAGGGTTTTTGGCAGTAGG
This sequence comes from Camellia lanceoleosa, assembly GCA_025200525.1. Classification (NCBI taxonomy): domain Eukaryota; kingdom Viridiplantae; phylum Streptophyta; class Magnoliopsida; order Ericales; family Theaceae; genus Camellia; species Camellia lanceoleosa. Next base: position 181,385,486 of record CM045758.1, on the reverse strand, counting down.
GTCTTGGCGAGCGGCTAGGGAATCTTCTATGTTCATGTATTTTTGGGCTTTGGAGAGTAGGGTTGCCATGAAGGTCGGGGGGTTTTTTGAGAAGGGGAAAAGGAAGTCAGATGACCGTAGACCGACCATGAAAGCTGTAAGGATGACCTTGTCGTCGTTTTTCGCTACTTGCAAGGCTTCGGTGTTGAAGCTGGTAACGAAACTGCGCAGCAATTCCCCTTCGGTCTGATGAATGTTGAGGAGTTGGGTCGCCGGACATCGCTAGTGTTAAGCTCCAATGAAGTGGCTGAGGAAGGAGTCACTAAGGTACTGGAAAGTGGAGACAGAGTTTGCTGGCAATTGACTAAACCAAAGTCGAGCTGACCCCTTGAGTGTCACGGGGAAAGCCTGACACATGATTTCGTCAGGGAATACATAGAGGATCATGAGGTTCTGTAGGTCTCCAGGTGGTCGACTGGGTCCGTCGTACCGTCAAAAAAGTCGATGGTGGGCATTTTGAACTTAGAGGGTAGAGGTTTGTCTCGGATGGAAGCAACAAATGGTGAGTTGGTTGTGGTGGATGGTTTGTGCTGTATGTTCTGCATGACTCCGTGGAGCTGGAGTTTCATGGCTCGGAGTTCTGCATCCTAGTAAGGGACGTTGTTACCACCAGAAGGGAACGGGGGTTGGATGCTGCTGGCCTCTCCCTCAGGGGTGGGTGCCTGGACCGACTGATGTGGGACCCGGGGGGATAGGTTTATATCTGGGGGAGGTGGTCGCAAACCCTCCAAGTTTGGCGGATGGGGTTGCTGGATAGTGTGGGTTGGGGCTCGTTCCTAGTTTGGCGGAATATCTGGAGGTGGTGGAGGAGGCATAGGAGGGTTTTTTTGGAGTAGGGCATTAATCAAAGCTTGGCTCTGCTCAGTCAAGCGGTTGATGCTGTTGGTGAGCTCGGTAAAGTACTGTGGCGGGTGGTTTGGGTTGGGAGGGTTGGTTTGGTGATCGAAAACATTGGGGTGGGAAGCCATGGACGTAGTTGTGACCATCCACCTTCGTAGGTGGTAAGAAAGGGTTATCGGGAAAAGGCATTCGGCGACAATGAGCACAACTGGTGTGCGGAGTAAGAAATTTCCCACAAACGGCGCCAACTGATGATACAGTTCGTGATGGTAGAGCGGGTCGGACTGATCCACGCTCCTTAAGCCTATGTCCGAATGACCAAGCCCACTTGAAGACCTACACAAGAGTTCAACAGGGAACGGGGAGTCCCCCAGTGAACCCTCCGACGAGCAAGTTAGAGAGAGAGAAGTGAAGTGTAGAGATGGAGTAGAGATAGAAAAGCTTAACCTTCTTTCTATCTTGGACGTTTGCTTATATCCTCTAGTAATCATTTCGTTGTCCCTTCCGACCTGTCGCCTTGGCCGAAAGTCTATGCTCTAGCTTACCTTGTTCATGGTGAAGACGTTATGTCCCGACGGAGAGGGTTTGTCGTAATAAATGCTGTAAGGGGCTTCATTAATGGCGATGTGCAGTGGCAATAACTTTGCAGATCTTTGTTTGCTGATGTGGCTTGTCCTCTCTTGCCATGTGTCTTGGTGTCATTGGTTCTCATTGCTACGTGAGTGCTGGGCTTTAGTATTTGAGTTATGTATTGGGCCTTAAGTAGTGGGCTATAACCTTCATGGGCTTACCCATGTCACCAAATAACCAAAAAAGTCTTAGGTTAAAAAGTCAAAAAATCAACTAAAAAAGTTATTGACAAACAAGCACTAGGTAAGATATGTATGCCCTACTTCTCCATGATCAGTTTTCAAAATGATCATCAAATTATTTATGACTTCATTCAGTAAGTTTGAATTTGGAGACATTCAACCTAAATTAACTTATGCCTCCTTAGTTTATGACATAATAATGCAACATGTTAAAATTTGGAGACATTTAACCCCTATTATTAATTTTTAACATTGAGTTGGTTAGATAAGTGTTGCGAAACAAGTATCTAATACTAATACTCTATTTGCTTGTGTGGCCAAACCATACATGCAGATGATAAAGATAAAGATTAAAAAAAGAAAAAAAAATCTCGATTGACTTCCAAACTAAACCAATTAAGCGAAGACTTGGTTTGCGAAAATTATCTAATATCCAATTCTAGACTTTAAAATTATATAAACCAAATTTGAGTGTTTAAGAAGCCATGGATAAGTTTTTGATACATTATGTTGCACTTGGGGCAAGCATATATATATATATATCTATACAATATATAAAAAGCATGGATGCAAGGTGAACAGTAATTTCAACCAAATATAAACAGTATTTTTTGAATAGTTGAAAAGTTGATTTTGGCCTTGTGCTTTATTCCTTTTCTTTTTTAGATGTAAGGGTATTGATGAAAAACTAACTTCAAATTGCTTACAGTTTATCAAAGGATCCGTAGTATACCCACTCTCTGTCTATAATCTGTCTCAGAAAACCCTCCATTCTCTTCTTAACGGTGATCTCCCTCCACCGACCACAATATTCGACCACCTCTTCTCTCCTCTCATCGATCTCCTCCCTTCTCTCCCCTCTCTCCTCTGGCGACCGCCGATGACGTCTCCTCTGTGGTGCCGATTTGTTTGATTTTGTGGGTATTCATAGTGTTCACCGGCGAATCAAACGGAAATTGAGCCCAAGGATGGAAGAATACATCACAAGCTTCTATTATGGTAAAGACATAGATGAAGAATGTTAGGTATTTCGATTTTAGGATCCTTTTGATCCAATTAGGGTTTGTAATGTGTTTTAATTTTCTTTGGTTCTGTTAATTTGTTAGGGTTTTGTTCTTTTTATTATTGTTTGCATGATGTTTACTGTGTATATTTTGTGGCTTATTCATTTTGGGTAAAAGAGGGTTTCATTGATTTGTTTTTCATTGTTGTGGATTTTTAGAGGCCTATATTATACATATTCGATTGTGCTTTGTTGAAATTCCTAACCTATGTTGGGATTTGTTTTGGGCAACAAAATTTATCTTTAACTGTTATTCTATTAAGTATTCTCCTTTCTTGGGGTTTCTTTTTTTTTAATAATTTTTATTTATTCCATTCTTAGGTTAAATGATGTTGAGTTTTGGGTATGGAAAAACTGTGCAACTTGTAGCCTTGGCCAAATGGTTTTCTTTGCCTCATTAGGTGTCTTTTGTGAAATGGGTTTGCAAAAAGTTGTCATACTTTTTTTAAAAAAATTTATTATTAATTTTATTCCTTTGATTAAATTGAAAAATAAATCACCTGTGTGAAAAGTTCAATAAACCTTAACAATTTCTTAAGATCACTTTGTTTTGTAGTTAATTGTAGTCTAATAATTAAGTTGTAAACTGGATAACTCTATTGGTTGGTTGTTATAACCTTACAGGCCCTGTTTAGTTGTCCGGATTGGATTTGGATATAATGGGATATAATATGTTTGGGATATGAGATGAATTATGTATATTGTAAGATTATTTTTATTATATCCAAATTCTTTGAATGGGTAGTGACATGGGTAAACCCATGAAGGTTATAGCCCACTACTTAGGGCCCAATACATATCTCAAATACTAAAGCCCAGCACTCACGTAGCAATGAGAACCAATGACACCAAGACACATGGCAAGAGAAGGGAAAGCCACATTAGCAGACAAAGATCTGCAAAGTTATTGCTACTGCACATCGTCATTAATGAAGCCCCTTACAGCATTTATTGTGACAAGCTCTCTCCGTCGGGACAGAACGCCTTCACCATGAACAAGGTAAGCTAGAGCATAGACTTTCGGCCAAGGCGACAGGTCGGAAGGGACAACGAAATGATTACCAGAGGATATAAGCAGACGTCGAAGACAAAAAGAAGGTTAAGCTTTTCTATCTCTACTCTATCTCTACACTCCACTTCTCTTTCTCTAACTTGCTCGTCGGAGGGTTCGCTGGGGGACTCTCCGTTCCCCGTTGAACTCTTGTGCAGGTCTTCAGGTGGGCTTGGTCATTCGGACATAGGTTTAAGGAGCGTGGATCAGTGCGACCCGTTTTACCATCACGAACTGTATCATCAGGTAGTTTGGTTTGAAATTATGAGATGTTGGGGGGTTCAAAATTGATGACTTTTATAATTTATGTTGATATCTATTAGTTTAGACTACCACCTGAACTTATTCTAAGAACACTTAATAATTTGAAAAAGTTTAAAAATACATAAACTAATCACAGAATTAGATGCAATCCTTTCATATGAGATAAATCATACTCTTTTTTTTTCTTTGTGGGCTTACAGTTGTGTGAGAGGATTATATCTGATTTTGTCATTGATTTTTATATTTCTAAAGCAATTGATATAATTTGTCCACACTAACGTCCCACCCCTACCTGCAGCTTGATTTTTGCCTATTGGGATCTCACATTATTAATAGTCTTGATTTTTGCATATTGAAATGATCACATTATTAATAATCTTGATCAATTATGATTGATTAAACTAATTGAAGTGAATCAAATATCCTATTTAGTTGGGATCCATTTTTCCAAGAAGGTAAAAAGTTATTTAGTTGGGGATTCAATTTCTCAAGAAAGTGAGCAAAATAGAATGTTGGATCCACTTTAATTAAGTTGATCAATCATAATCAATTAATAAAAAATTTAAATGTATAGGATTTGATTATAGCCTTTGCCTAAATTGTCTTGTCAAAGCCTGAGCTTGAATTTTATCGAAGAGTTCAATGGGTCGAGTTTGGCATTAATCCTTCTAAATTTTCGATTGAGTTTGGAGATACTACTAACTGAATTGAACAAGTCTCAATTAAAATCAGGTATAATAGATTCATTAATTAGTGACACGCTATTTACGCTCACAACATTATGATTTACCTTAATATGAATTAAGGAAAATAAATGCATTCCCACATGATAAAAGACACGACAAGTTTGTCACATTGACGAGAAATTATTCAATGTTTCGGGAGTAATATTTCATGTCCTTTACTAAATAGTACATTTCAAATTGTCTCCTAAAATTCTAACACAAAAGTTATAAGTTTTATAATTTACGCTGATAGCTATTAATTTAGAGCATCACCTAAATTTGCTCCAAGAGAACTTAATAATTTGAAAAAGTTTAGGAACACATAAATCGATGATAGAATTGGAAACAACTCTCTCAAATGCCAAGAATCCTATGCAAACTGTTTCATGTGGATATTGTGCATATTTTGAGTAGTCTTCTAAATTGACTTGAGGTTTATTGGGATACTTTTGGTTTAAGAATTGTAAAAGTGTTCGCCTTCTTTGGCAATGGTTCCATTTGTTTGTTGATTATTCATCTCCTTCAATGCAATATATTTTGGTTTAAGAATTGTAAAAGTGTTCACCTTCTTTGGCAATGGTTCCATTTGTTTGTGGATTATTCATCTCCTTCAGTGCAATATATTTTGCTCGTTTTACTTTTTATATACCTCATAACTGCCAACTTAAAGATTATACAACGCAACTCAAAATTTGAAAATTAAAAAAAAAAAACACAATTGCCTATTCCTTTTATAAGCTGTTGTCAGTCCCAACTTTTTGTTTCTTTTATTGCATCTCCACAGTTCTACTGTTGTTAAATAATTTTTGGACTTTTTTATTATTATTTTATTTATATATGTTTATATACAAAACAAAGTGTTTGTGTAATAACCCTCGTTATTGATCACCGATTAATACCGATTACTGCTAAATTAAGACCGATTATGGAAAGTAATTGAACTAATTGAACTATTGAACTGACTGACTGGAAACTGGAACTGAATTGACTGAGTATATATATGTTATTTTGCATTCTATTTGTTTGACTATTTGATTATCTGTTTGTATTTTTATGTTTAAACTGTTAATTGAAAGCCTTATCGGCGGTCGAATTCGAAACCGACTAGTGTTTAGTGATCACCATAATTTATGAGGTTTCATGGTATATTTATCTAAAACTTGATTTGGTATGATTAAACTAGATTAAAATAAGTTAAGTACATAGTTTGACTTAATTACAACTTTGCCATGGAGTGGGCCACTACATCACACTTTGCCTAAGCCTTAGTCATACACTAAAACATTTGTTCAGCCATTGTTCTTGAGTGTATAGCCGGCTAGAGAGAGAGGCATTGAGAAGATTGAGTTCATCTTGTGATATTGCTTGGAAATTTAGAAGATTAGAAGAGTTCTTGCTTAATTGAGCTCCTACACCTTAAATTCAAGACTTAGGGAAAGAATTCACCTTCTCATTGTTGTGTTTAAGTTCCTTCTAGCATGGATCTTGGTAGTTTAGAGAGTTAAGGCATGAATTGGTTCAAAAGTGTTGAATTAGAGCTAAATTGTTGCATGCATGTACACATCTCACATTATTGAGGTTGTTTTTCAAAGATTTTCACATGCATGTCCATGTCAATGTTAAGAACCATGTTTTCAACTTGTTTTGGAACAATTGGCTCACTAGAGCATCAAATTGAAGCTTTGAAATGATTCGAATTCATGCATGTCATGTCATAGCATGTTCATGAAAATTGGGTTGAAAATTAAGTTTGAATTAACCACCCTTGGGCTTTGATTTTATAAATTGAGCTTCAAATCATGTTACCCTATGTGTTTAGAAGTGTTTTCCAAGTTTTTGGCCCAAGAGGAGCGATTTTAATGCATTGGAACTTGATTTTGAGCTTGAGGTTCAAATCTGGAATTTTCAAATTTTGGACCCACGCTTGAGCGAGGAAGTCCACGCTCGAGCGTACACGCTGTGATCGTGCCTTCCGCTCAAGCGAAAAAAGTTACACTCGAGCGTGAAATGTGTGCATCCAGTACTTTGCATGAGTTCACAGTCCGCTCGAGCGTGGACTTGTGTCTCACGCTCGAGCGAGGGTCGAGCGTCCATCGAGCGTGAATTTTGAGCATCCAGCATTTTTACTGTAGCACACAGTCCGCTCGAGCTACTAAATTCACGCTCGAGCGGAGCCCTTTTGTCTGCATGTCTGCTTGAGCGAAGAAAGCCACGCTCGAGCGAGACCCTTGTTTTCAGCAAATTTTGTAAAGTGTTCAAAAGTGTATTTTTGCATCCTCTTTCCATCCTAGGCATTCCTAGGGCTTATTTAAGGCATCTTAAAGAGGATATAGATGTAGAACACACTGAGGCAAATTAGGGATTTAATTACTATCTTTCCCAACTGTATAGCTTAATGTGTGTTCAATCTGTTAACTGTACAGGGTTGGCATTCCGAGGAGACGCTCTAGTTCACTGTAATCCAGAACTCTATGAGTAACAATTGTGTAAAGATATGTTCAAAATGATTATCTTCTGAATACTGAACTGAACTGTTTACTAAACTGATATTGTTGATTGAATGAATATATGTCCTATATTCTGAACTGTACTGTGGCATCCTTAGCACCTCATCGCTTATTCTTTATTCTGAGCTCTCTGTCGATTCCTTTGGAACCACTCATTTCTTGATTAATGGCCATCATTTATTGCTCGGTCTTTTAGACCTACTGTTTACTATTATGCTAATGGATGTACCACATATGACTGTTTACTGTACTGAACAACTGAATTACTGATTGAAATGAACTGTTTTCACTACTGTAAGGACATTCATTCTAAACCTCTTTACGCATTATGTTATTCACTGGGCTTTAGCTCACTGCTCATATATATATGTAGGTGTTCAGGCACCGGACCAATGCTAGAAGATCGGGGTATTTCCAGTTTTGTCAAGCCAACCTATGCGTCTCACTGCGAGGTTCCGAGCCTGCCAAGCTAAGGCTAGGGGTGTTTAGTGGTTCCCCCTCCTGTACTGTTTTGTTTACTGTATAGACTGTATAGACGATCAGATCTTGGTTTAGGGACTTGATCCCCGTTCTGAATGTTGTAAATGTTGTGTATACTGTTCTGTATAAATGTATGAAAAATCTTTTTGGCATACAGACTGTCACAGCTCATTGGACATTGTTTATTTACTGTATTGGCTTCCACCAAGCCCCTGTACTCTGTATTATTGTGTTACTGTTAAGCAGGCCTTCGGTAACCTAGGGTTTTTGGCCGGTTACGGTGCTAAACCCATAGGGGCGAGTTTGGGTCGTGAGGTTTGAAGGCGGCCTTAATGTTGGACACCGACTATAAGAAGGCCAGGAGGTTTGAAGGCGGCCTTAATGTTGCTATACTCGACCGAATAAGTGTTTTAAAGCTACCGAGCTATGTGAATGTTCTTGACCGAGCTTTGATGGTTGAGTCAAACATCGAAGCTGTGAAACAATCTGAAACACCGACGTCTGAATGGCGTGGTAAAAGACAGAATTTTAAATTCAAGAAAGGCAAGCATAACCAATTGAATAAGAAATCTGAGGGACAACAACTAGCTGACCAAAGGAGTGGTTTGATTCCATCTTGTTCTGAATGTGGTAGGAAGCACAAAGGGGTTTGTTACAAAATATCCGGAGCCTGTTACAGGTGTGGCAAAGTGGGCCATATGGTTAAAGATCGCCCGCCTCCGCATGAGCCGATTAGAAAATGCACCAAGCCGCAGAAGATCAATCAGTAGCACCAAACCCTAACCCCAGAGCTACCGGGAAAGAGCCTATGAGGCAGGGCTGAGTGTTCGCCCTAGTACCGGGAGACGTGCAAAATACTGAAACCATTGTGTTAGGTATCCTCTCTATTTGTGCTCAAAATGCATATGTACTGATTGATTCAGGGTCTACATATTCTTATGTGTCACATGCTTTTTCACAGAAATTGAATAGACCTTTAGAGCCCATGAATTATCTGTTAGCTGTATCATCACTTGTTGGGGGATCCATGACATGTGCATATATGTATCCTGCTTGTGAAATTATTGTTGGGGATATGCATCTGTTTATTGATTCACTGCCATTGAACATTGATCATTTTGATGTAATATTGGGGATTGACTGGTTACAAAAATATCACGCTACTATTGACTGTGTGACAAAGCAAGTTGTCTTCCGTTCACCTGGGTTACCTGAATTTGTATTTAATAGGGTTGGAGTAGTACCTCCTCCGTATTTGATTTCTTCTGTGAAAGCCGTCAAATTGATTAGAAAAGGGTGTAAAGGATGTCTGTGTTCTGTACTGACTGTATCTACTGATGATAATGTTAAAACTGATGTGAACTGTATTCCTATAGTCAGAGAATTCTTAGATGTATTTCCAGATGATCTGCCAGGGGATTTGATTGACAGGGAGATTGAATTCACCGTTGATGTGATTCCGGGAACGTAGCCAATATCAAAGGCTCCTCATCGAATGGCTCCAACTAAATTGAAATAATTGAAAGTGCAACTGCAAGAGCTGTTGGACAAGAAGTTTATCAGGCCTAGTACTTCACCATGGGGCGCACCCGTTTTGTTTGTAAAGAAGAAAGACGGCTCACTGAGACTGTGCATTGATTACCGTGAACTGAACAAGGTAACTGTGAAAAATAAATATCCATTACCGCGTATTGATGACTTATTTGATCAGTTACAGGGTGCTCAAGTGTTTTCCAAGATTGATCTCAGATCGGGGTACCATCAATTGAAAGTTAAACCTGAAGACATTGATAAAACTGCTTTTAGAACGAGGTATGGACATTACGAATTTTTAGTTATGCCCTTCGGAGTTACCAATGCACCTGCTGCATTTATGGACCTCATGAATAGAATTTTTAAACCGTACCTGGATGACTTTATCGTTGTATTCATTGATGACATACTAATTTACTCCAAAAGTATAGACGAACATGAACATCATCTGAGACTTGCCCTACAGACCCTAAGAGAACATAAACTTTATGCTAAACTGTCTAAATGTGAGTTTTGGCTTGATCATGTTATGTTTTTGGGGCATGTTGTTAGCAAAGATGAAATTTCTGTTGATCCGCAGAAAATTAAAGTTGTAGTGAACTAGCCTAGACCAACAAATGTGACAAAAGTCCGAAGCTTTTTGGGATTGGCTGGATATTACAGAAGATTTGTCAAGGATTTCTCCAAAATTGCCTTACCATTGACTCAACTGACACAGAGGAGGGTATCATTTGACTGGACTGACCAAAGGGAATCGGCAATCCAAGAATTGAAAACTCGATTGGTGACTGCACCGGTTCTTACCTTATCTTCAGGTATGGGTGGTTATACTATATTTAGTGATGCTTCTCATAAGGGTTTGGGATGTGTTTTAATTCAGAATGGGACAGTTATTGCTTATGCTTCCCGACAACAGAGACCACATGAAAAGAACTACCCAACCTATGATCTGGAACTTGCGGCAGTAGTGTTTGCACTGAAAATCTGGCGTCACTATTTGTATGGGGCAACGTGTGAAGTATATACCAACCACAAGAGTCTGAAGTACTTCTTCACCCAGAAAGAACTGAACATGAGACAGCGGAGATGGCTAGAATTGATCAAAGATTATGACCTACAGATTCTGTATCACCCGGGAAAAGCCAATACCGTTGCCGATGCACTGAGCCGGAAGTCGATTGCAAATTTAGCTTGTTGCTTACCGGGCAGAAAGAGTTGCTTTGTAACCTTGAAAAATCTGATATTGAAATTGTTTTGCGAGAACAAGGTAGAACAATAGCTGCTATCTCGGCTCAACCGACCTTGATTGAAGAAATTAAAGAGAAACAGCAACAGGATGACTTCTTGAAGAAGATCATCGAAGAAAGGGAATCTAAACCGAGACCGGGTTTCAAATTTGAAAATAATGTACTGAAATTCCAAGAAAGACTGTGTGTACCGAATGATTTTGAATTGAAAAGAAGAGTTCTACAGGAGGGCCACAATTCGAAATTTTCTATCCATCCAGGGAATACGAAAATGTACCAAGATCTGAAATTGAATTTCTGGTGGCCAGGGATGAAGAAAGAAATCACTGATTTTGTGTCAAAATGCCTCAATTGCCAACAAGTCAAAGCTGAACATCAGCGACCCGCAGGCTTACTGCAACCCTTACCCATACTGGAGTGGAAGTGAGAGCATATCACAATGGATTTTATCGTTGGATTGCCTCGCTCCAATAAAGGTATGGACTCAATTTGGGTTATTGTTGATAGACTGACACGTGTCAAGACAATTTATAATGCGGACAAATTGGCTGTGATTTATATTGATGAAATTGTGAGACTACATGGAGTGTCTGTGTCTATTGTTTCTGACAGGGATTCGAAGTTCACATCGAGGTTTTGGCAAAGCCTCTGATCGCATTAGTCTTGAATCGATTGAGTAGTGCCTATCATCCTCAGACAGATGGCCAGTCAGAAAGGACCATCCAAACTCTGAAAGACTTATTTAGAATGTGTGTCCTTGATTTTCAGGGAAACTGGGAAAGCCATTTGCCATTGGCTGAATTCGCCTACAACAACAGTTATCATGCAAGCATTGGTATGGCGCCTTTCGAGGCATTGTACGGCAGAAAGTGTAGATCTCCAATTTGCTGGGCAGAAGTTGGAGATGGGCCTTTGCTTGGGCCTGAGATTGTGTATGAAATGACTAAAAAAGTGAAACTGATTCAACAGAGACTGAAAACCGCGCAGAGCCGACAGAAAAGTTATGCGGATGTCAGGAGACGAGACAGAGAATACGAAGTGGGTGATCACGTTTTTGTGAAAGTGACACCGATGAAAGGCCAGACTCGTTTTGGAGTCAAAGGCAAGTTAGCGCCGAGGTATGTCGGACCGTATGAAATTATTGAGAAAATTAATCCGGTGGCGTATCAAGTTGCGCTTCCTCCTGAAATGAAGCATATGCACAACGTCTTTCACATTTCAATGTTGAGAGATTATCTCCGGGATCCTTTCCATGTGATTGAGCCGACCCGTGTAGCGCTAAGTGACGACTACACTTATGAAGAATGGCCTATACAGATTGTAAACAGACGAATCAAGAAGTTGAGAAATAAAGAGATCCCGCTAGTGAAAGTTGACTGGCAAAACCATGGTGGCATGTATGCCACTTGGAAAAGGGAAGATGACATGGCTAAGAGATATCCTGATTTGTTCCCGCTGAACCCTGTTTTCTTCCAGAATGAAGGTAACTCGAGTTTAGAGGACTAAACTCTTTATAAGGAGGGGATACTGTAATAACCCTCGTTACTGATCATCGATTAATACCGATTACTGCTAAATTAAGACCGATTATGGAAAGTAATTAAACTGATTGAACTACTGAACTGACTGACTGGAAACTGAAACTGAATTGACTGAGTATATATATGTTATTTTGCATTCTATCTGTTTGACTATTTGATTATCTGTTTGTATTTTTATGTTTAAACTGTTAATTGAAGGCCTTATCGGCGGCTGAATTCGAAACCGACTAGTGTTTAGTGATCACCATAATTTATGAGGTTTTATGGTATATTTATCTGAAACTTGATTTGGTATGATTAAACTAGATTAAAATAAGCTAAGTACATAGTTTGACTTAATTACAACTTTGCCATGGAGTAGGCCACTACATCACACTTTGCCTAAGCCTTAGTCATACACTACAAACATTTGTTTAGCCATTGTTCTTGAGTGTATAGCCGGCTAGAGAGAGAAGCATTGAGAGGATTGAGTTCATTTTGTGATATTGCTTGGAAATTTAGAAGATTAGAAGAGTTCTTGCTTAATTGAGCTCCTACACCTTAAATTCAAAACTTAGGTAAAGAATTCACCTTCTCATTGTTGTGTTTAAGTTCCTTCTAGCATGGATCTTGATAGTTTAGAGAGTTAAGGCATGAATTGGTTCAAAAGTGTTGAATTAGAGCTAAATTGTTGCATGCATGTACACATCTCACATTATTGAGGTTGTTCTTCAAAGATTTTCACATGCATGTCCATGTCAATGTTAAGAACCATGTTTTCAACTTGTTTTGGAACAATTGGCTCACTAGAGCATCAAATTGAAGCTTTAAAATGATTCGAATTCATGCATGTCATGTCATAGCATGTTCATGAAAATTGGGTTGAAAATTAAGTTTGAATTAACCACCCTTGGGCTTTGATTTTATAAATTGAGCTTCAAATCATGTTACCTTATGTGTTTAGAAGTGTTTTCCAAGTTTTTGGCTCAAGAGGAGCGATTTTAATGCATTGGAACTTGATTTTGAGATTGAAGTTCAAATCTGGAATTTCTAGATTTTGGACCCACGCTCGAGTGAAGAAGTCCACGCTCGAGCGTACACGCTGTGATCGTGCCTTCCGCTCGAGCGAGAAAAGTTACGCTCGAGCGTGAAATGTGTGCATCCAGTACTTTGCATGAGTTCACAGTCCGCTCGAGCGAGGACTTGTGTCTCACGCTCGAGCGAGGGTCGAGCGTCCATCGAGCATGAATTTTGAGCATCTGTAGACGCGCCCGTGGGCTTCCATCTAACAGTTCAGACTCGATTTTGTGTCGGTTCTAAATCTGAACCAAAGAGTCCAAATCCGGCAAATCGTTTGAGAAAACGGATTTTTGAAAAGTAGTGCCAAACATGGACTGCTTTACCAGATTACAGAGTTGCCACCTAAATATTTAAAATGGGAAATTTAGGAAACCCTGACTCGGTGCCGAAGGCCACATGTCCGTCATCACCAAAGTGGTCTTGGCTCGGGAGCTTGGGTACGATCGGGGAAGGTCAGCTATGAGCACCCCCTTTCGCCCCGGTCAAGACCGCCTCTACTAACCGTGATATTCGTTTTGAAAACATTACATGCTCTTGTTCCAATTATTAACCTAGAATTACTATGTTATGCTTGAAGAAACAAGTATAGACTAGATCGCCTAATTTGGAAATAAACATTGCATATCCGCTCGTTTTGAAAATACTTTGGAATTTGCTACTCGCAAGTAAGCTAAAACACGGATTTCAACGAGTTTTCCCAACTCAGGCAATCCAACCTCCACCCACAGGTATTCAAATAGTTTATCTCACATAAACACTTAGCCGCATGGTAAGCATACTGTCATGGCAACATTCACACGCATGTGGTATGCTAAAGCGTAAAATACTTACATCATACTCCTCGCCAAAACAAGAAACTAGTTAGCAAACATGCGTGACCTAGTTCATGTTAAGTGGCTAATGCATCGCATACAGGGATGTAATCTAGACAGGCTCGGCTACCCTAAGCATGGCACATGAAATGCAACAACTACCACATATTCAATTTGGAATTGAAAGTACGATGCAGTTTGTATGATGTACCGAGCCCGGTGCATGTTCAGACAAATGCATGGATGCACGCATGCATTGCATAAGTGTAACAATGCCCAGCGAGGCCTCGCCATTTCTGACTCGATTTTGTTGCGGTTCTCAATCTCGAACCAAAGAGTCCAAATCGCAAATCGTTTTGAAGGAAAGCATTTTTTGAAAGAAGTGCCAAACATGGATTTGCTTTGCGGATAATGTAGTCGCCACCTAAATATTTTAAAATGGGAAATTTAGGAAACCACGACTCGGTCGAAGGCCACGTGTCGTCATCACCAAAGTTGGCTCGGGAACTAGGGTACGATTAGGGAAGGTCACATCGTGAGCACCCCTCTCGCGGCCAAAGACCGCCTCTACTAACCATGATATCTGCTTTTGAAAACTTTGTGAGTTCTTATTCGATCATTAGCCTAGGTTACTATGTGATGCTCATGAGAAACAAGTATAGATGGGCGTCTGAATTGGAACAAAACATTTCATGTTTGTTTGTTTGAAAATTGTGTGAAGGTGCTACCGCAGTAGGCTAAAATGATTTGCCACCCTCGGGTGGGCTTAGAAAACATGATTTTGCCACTATCTAGTGGGCTTAAAACAAACAGTCAATGTATTGTCCCAATTCAAATAACTCAACCTCCACCCACAGGCATTCAAGGCAGTTATATCACATAAGCATATAGCCTCATGGTAAGCATGCAATCATGGCAACACTCACACGTATGCAAGTATGCTAAAGCATAAAACTCACCTAGTATTCCAAGCCAAAACAAAAGCTCATTAGAAATCCATGCATGATCCTAGATGTGCTGAAATGCCTAATGCAATACATGCAAAATGCAACTAAGATAGCAGGCTCGGCTATTCTAAATATGGCATATGAGATGCAACAGCTATTAAGTACTCAACTTGGAATTGAAATACAGATGCAGTTTGTATGATGCGCCGAGCTCGGTGCGTGCAAAACAGATGAATGATGCAAACATGCTGTCATACTGTATGCTAATTGAAATATGCCCTATATCTAACCATTCAAAGCGGGTAAATAAAAGGGAGAAAGAAATGGGGGTTGGAAGACATACATCGCACTCACACACCCTTATTACAACATTGCCCTCGCACAGAGGGTCCGAATAAATAATACAGTCCCAAATGAAAGAATATTACAGTCCGAATAAACAGATTCTAATTAATTAACAAATTAATTATAAAAGAAGTAAAACTGGCATGCAAGCCAGGGACTGCCTTGCTCCTGATGAATGGTATATGCTGGGCTGCTTGGCGCAGAAATCCACTGGGATGCCCTGATTAGCCTCTGTTTGCAATTTTCTCGAAATGCGTGCCAACCTCCGAAAAGTTGTTGATTGTTGATTTTGCTGCAACAGAGAGCAGGAAAAGGGCATAGCAATGTATTTCACAAATATATGCATGCCTCGATCCTCGTGCCACCAATCACGCACATCGATGCATGATGGCCGAGGAATCGAATTGCACAACTCAATATGGGATGAATGCATATGAATGCTACAGCAAAAAACCTAACTCCATCATGGGTAATCCGGAGTGTCGGTGACTTGGGAATTGAGACACATTCCGACTCTCTGAAAGCGCACTCGCTTCCGTGCAATATGCAAGACATGTATGAAATGCAACTAATATACAACCCAGCATGCTCAATGCTATGAAAATGAGATGAAAATGAGACGCCTCGAAAAGCGTGCACACGGGCACGCAAATCGAGGCGATGATATGAAATGCAAAGCGGATAAAACAGAGTGCCTCGAAATGCGTGCACACGGGCACGCAAACCGAGGCGATGATGTGAAATGCAAATCGGATAAAACTGAAGTGCCTCGAAATGCGTGCACAGAGCGTGGCAAACCGCGGTGATGTGAAATGCAAATTGGATACAGCAAACGTGCCTCAGCAGCGTGCCTGACCAAGCGGCGATGATGAAATGAAAATCGGATAAGACCGGTGCCTCAAAGCAGCGTGCCTGGTAGCGCCGTCGGCGATGATGAAAGAATGAAAATCGAATAAAACCGGTGCCTCGAACGCGTGCCACAGCGCAACGTCGGCGATGATGAAAGAATGAAAATCGGATAAAATCGAAGTGCCTCAAACGCAGCGTGCCGGTAGCGCCGCAAATCGAGGCGATGATGAAAGAATGAAAATCGGATAAAACCGAAGTGCCTCGAAAGCAGCGTGCCTGGTAGCGCCGTCGAGGCGATGATGAAAGAATGAAAATCGGATAAAACCGAAGTGCCTCGAAACGCGTGCCCACAGGTGCGCAAATCGAGGCGATGATGAAAGAATGAAAATCGGATAAAACCGAAGTGCCTCGAAACGCGTGCCCACAGGCGCGCAAATCGAGGCGATGATAAAATGAGACGAGATGGCATACGGAATGCAACGATGGGCTTACACCAACATGGGAGAGCCTCAGCTCACTCACATAGGAGGCCGTCGGATAAAAACAAAAGTCGAAACGCGTGCCCGCGGACACGCAAATCGAGGCGATGATGTAGAAACACGAAAATGCAAATTGGGCTTACGCCGACATGAGAGGGCCTCAACCACACTCACATAGGCTGCCGTCGGATAAAACAGTATGCGCCGAAGGCGCAATCGGCACGCAAACCGAGGCAATGCAAAAATGATGCAAATGGCATAGGGAATGATATGTAAGCATGGCAATGGAATTTCAGCACCTAAATAAAGGGGAAAACAGCCCCCAAACAATTCAAATAACACTCAAGCATGCATACATCCCGAAAATGTGAAATTAAGCCCCGAAATGGCCTATAGCCATGCTATACATGCAAAATATGATCATGGAAGCAAGAACAGTAGCAAGGCAGTCCCAAATATGGCATTTTTTCAGTAACAAACTTGGCCAAAATGCAAGTAGGGATAGATCAACAATAGCATGCAAAATTAGTGGCCAAAAGAGGGGTATTGAGACAAGTGATATATGCAAACCCCAAATGGACAAACTTTCTTCTACAACATTGAAGATGAGATAAAAATAAGCACAATTACAGAAGATGACATCCTCAAAATCAGAATACAAACATGCTATAAAATCCATGCAAAGTAGGCTTCCAAATAGGCTATATCATGAGACATGCAATGCACACACCAAATGACAAAGTTTTCTTCATGAAGTATGAAAAGGGGGTCAAAATAAGACCAAAACCAGTAGGGGTCGAAGTCCCAAAAACAAACAAAAATAGGTCAAAAATTGCATGCAAAAATGGCACACTTGATGAAATTTGAAGGAGGTGGTATATACAATGACCAAATGAGGTTGAGCCCTTCTACAATGTTGTAGAGGGGCTCAAAATGAGCACAAAACCAGTAGGGGTCGGACCCCTGAAAACAAAAGGAAATAGGCCTAAACTAGCATGCAAGATAATGGCATAAAAGCTAGGTATTGAAACAAGTATATCATAGGAGCATCAAATGAAGTTGAGCCCTTCTACAAAGTTGTAGAGGGGCTCAAAACAAGCACAAAAGAAGTATGGGTCGGAGCCCCAATTCTCAACCAATTGGAGTATAGAAATGAATCAAGAAAAAGCCCTAAAAGTTGGTTTTGAAGACTTACCCTTGAAGACTTGTCTTTCTTTGATTCTTGGCTTTGATTTGTAGCTTCTCAACCTCTGAAATTCACTTCCTAGCTGCTGGAATGGTAGTAGGGATGGTGAATCTAGGTGTTGATGAAGAGAAGACCTAGAGACTTAGAAGCTTTTTGAGGTTTTGAGCTATGAAAATGGAGGAATTTGGAGAAGTGTTCTTGAGACCAAATTTTCCAACCTTGAAGAAGGAGAGGGAGGGCCCTTCAAATAGACAAGAAATAGGGTGTAAAAGGGGAGGGAAAGCACTCAATCTTTCCCTCCCGAAATATCCCTGATGCCCCGGATATGTTGGAAAATATCCTGGACAGTGGAAAGCAGTGAAGCGTTGGCCGGCCAGGTAGTTTTTTGCAAGGTGGCCGGCCAGCCACCCCCCATGGCCGGCCAGCCACCCTACATGGCCGGCCAGCCAGGTGAAAAAAATGAAGTTTTGAATTAGTGGCCGACCACCAACTTTTAGGGTCCTCCAAGGTGTATAACAAGGATCCAAGGTTGAATTTGGCAACACCAAGCAGAGCCACAACATAGAGCTTGAAGGAGAGGCTCAAAATGAAACTCAAATTTTCCGCCGACCACCACTTTTTGTGTCCTCCCATGTGTGTAGAACAAGGTTCCAAGGTCGGAAATTGGCAACATTGAAGCAGATTCACAACATTGCATTTGAAGAAGAGGCTCAAAATGAAAATAGGAATTGCTGGCCGACCATACATTTTTAGGGTTCTCCCATGTCCCCTGATCACAAATATGTAGCTTTGGTTGGAAGAAAATACCCCCAGGGTGTTCAACATTGGCCCGGAAGTGAGAAAAACGGGCTCCGGAGGAGCGAACCGCTATCTGGGATAATTGCTGGCCTCCCACCCCCAAAGGATCTTCCCGTGTTGAAACAGAGGTACCGCCAAATTTGAACAAAAACTAATGAGAAATGAACGTTAAGCCAACCAAAGCAATTCGGGATCCCGAAATGGGTCATGGTGCCGGAAATGGTGTACGGCAGCGAAGTGGGTATCTGCGACCCCAGTGTCCCTCGGAACGACAAAACAGAGGTTCCTGCCAAAAAACAGAGAAAACCGATGCAAGATGAATGCTCGGGGCCCAAACCGCGCGATTCGGGGTCCCGAAAACCCACATAGTATCAAAGTGGCCTACGGCCACGAAGTGGGCATCAGAGGCCCCAGTGTTCCTCGGAACTATAAAACAGAGGTGCAAGCCAAAAACCGGAGAAGTCGGAGATGGTTGGGCAGTCCCGAGCCGAGGCACACGGCCTGACGATCCCGAAAACCGGGAACCGGGCTCCGAAATGGGCAAAATGGCCTACGGCCACAAAAAGTAGCTCACGGCCACCGGGAGATAGTCTACAGGACCATTCCCTTCCCTCGGGAAAGAAAACAGAGAAAACCGAGTCTGGTTCGCAAACCGAGACAACGCACGAAAGAGAGTTCGGAAGCTTGGGAGGCGCGCCCATGACTCTGAGACTTCTGAACGAGCACAGTATGCAACATCACCAAGCGCTCAATCGGTGACGTCTGAGTCTTGAGGACGGTCAAAAATGGGGTGTCTACAATAAGATATGCTAATATAAACGTGCCCTAATCTACCATCATAAACAGGTAAATAAAAGGGAAGAAAGAAATGGGGGTTGGAAGACATACATGCCACTCACCCACACTTATTACAGGTATGCCCTCACTCGGAGGGATCGAAAGAATATACAAATTAATTAACTACGCAAGCTAATTAAATATTACAAATTTACTAAATTAATTAACAAATTAACTAAGTTAATTAAAGCAGTAAATGCCTCGGGAAGAGGGCCAAATGCATTGCGTGCTCGGACTCGCTTTAATCGCACCGCCATGCATGATTTGCCTCGCTTTCCTCGCTATCCTCCTCTCAAGATCGCCAAAACTTCAGAATACTTTGGCACCGGAGATCACCATCGCTATGGTAGAACACCATCGGCTGAAGGATGCGGCCACCGGCACTCAATTCATCCATCGGCTTCAATAGATCGCCGTCGGCACTAAAACAAAGGCTTGGCACAAAATGCCTGCAGAACCTGCAACTCACAGCAGCAGAGGACACAACTTGCATGGCAATGTAATTCAAAGCATGTATGCACCAAACACACTCCTTATCATGTTTTTGACTCAAAGGAAGATGTGCCTCGGTTCTCGGACCACCAATCACGCATTTCGATGCATGATGGCCCAAAGAACCAAGAGTGCAATTTTGATTTCAAATGCATGTAATGCAAACAAGCACATAAGGGTGCTAAACCTCTATCACACTCACTTCAAGAGGCTTATCATGTATGTCAATGCAATGAAGTCCTAAACATGTCAACTAGTATGCAATATGGCAATACAATGTAAACATGCAAGTAAGCATACAAGGCAAGCATGCGAATCAAATGGAGGATGGGCTTAGACATGAATTGGGCAACTCTAAAAAGGCTCAAAATAAAGGGCCAAAATGCTAAATCATGAGGACCAAACACACATGCACACATGCACAAGTTAAGGCACCAACACTTAAGCATAACAAACAACCCTTAAGCACACTTAAAGGGGTACAATAATGGACTACTAGCATGCATATAAAGCTCTGAAAATCATGCTAAACATGGTGCCAAACCAAGCAACAAAGTACACAAAGCATGCACACATAGGTTCAACACTTGAGGCAAGTCATGGAAGCATTGAACTACACTTATGCAAAACAAATATGGCATGCATTGAACAACCTAAGACAGAGTTTTAGCATGTTAAAACAAAACCAAATGGCTACTTAGATGGCATCTAAGAGGCTTAAGCACAAAGGCATGCGACATGACCAATACATGGAGCGTTCAACACATGCTTTTAAAGCATTAAGGAGGCAACTAAGGTGAGCATACAAGCACACCAAAAGGTCTGAAATGACATGCTAAATGGTTCCAAACCATCAAAACGAGGTAAGCAACACATGCTACACATGCATACTCAAAGGCTAGCAAGCCTAAAATGCAAAGGGGCTATATGATGCATGCCAAGATCAACCCAAATGACTATGGACAGAGCTAAAGCATGTCAAAATAAGCATAAAACAATCATGAATCTAAGCCTAAAACATGCTCAAACTAGGGCTAACAACCTAGGCATGTTAAGGGACCAAAGAGGCATTACAAAGCAACCATGCAAAACATGCAGGGAGTACTAAAACCAACACTTAGCAATGTCATATTAGGGCATAATAAACATAAAATGCAGCCAAGACATGCTTTTCAAACATTTAAAACTATGCTCCCTTAAGAGGCCAATTCTTGCCCTTTTCAAGGACATCAAGGAGAGGGGGTGGCCCTCCCCTTTTTGAGACTCTAAGGCATCATCTTCACCACTGAAATCCCTCAAGATTTCAGTGGTGAAGAGATCCTAACACCAAAGTCTCGGATCCCTCACAAAATAGCACAAAATGAGGCCTTTTCAAGGCCTAAGGGTGGTCAAACCTACCCAAACCACCAAGCACTCTTAATAAACAATAAAGAGGCTTAAAAAATAGAACTTTTATGTGTTATAGACTAAGCACAAAAACTGTTTTAAACTAGGCAAAAATGGAGTGCAAGAATGGGGTAAATAAAGTAAGTTTTGTTACCCTTGAAGACCACCTTCACAAAGGTTGGAGTTGTGGGTTCCTTGAGCTCCAAACCAGTCAAGAACTTCAAGAACAAGCCCTTAGCACCTCAGTTCCAAGAGGAAGGTGAAACACTAGGTGTTGGTGAGCAATAGTAAGTCACAAACACCTAGTGTACAAAACAAGAGAGAAAGAGAGAGATAGGATAGATACACAAACCTAACCTAAAACCGTAGCCTCCTCTCCTAAAATGTCTAACTCTCCAAATCTTCTAACCCTTGAGCCAAGAGAAGAGGCCTCTCCTTATAGGCAACCAAAACTTACAAGTTAAGGCAAAACAAAGGGTCATCCCTCCATACACGTGTATGGAGGGGAAACAAGTGCATGTGTGGTGCCACATGTCGATGACGTGGCTCACTGACGTGTCGGTAAATCCGCTGCTCACCCCTACTAGACAGCTGCCGTGGTAGTCGCAGGCTAATGTGGTGCCACGTGTCGATGACGTGGCTCACTGATGTGGCTCCGCGTGGCGTGTGCGTAGAGGACACGCGCGATCACCCAGTCACCTTCTACCTTCCTCCGCGTGTGTGGCGCGTGCACGCGAGTGAGATAACGCGCCAGCTCTTCTTCACGACGTGTGTGGCGCATGTTGAGATTGGGTCTCACGCGCAACCCTCAGAAGGCGCGTGAGGGCGCGTCCTGCCTCCTTTGGGGTTGTTCTTTGACAAATCAAACACTTTGAGAAAGCAAGATCGAGCTCTGGTATGTCAGGAACTCTGATAAAGTGACGCTGGACGAAGTGAAACACAGATGGTGGAGTAGAGCTGGCGTCGGTTTGTGCTAACAGAGTGCTTTGGTAAGCGGCGTCGTGTAATCGAGGCTGCGGCGGTGGGTAGCGTGCGAATGGCGGTGCTCCTCGATGATTGCAAAGCTCTGATATGCTGATGTATTGTTCAATCTTTTTTTCTCTGTGTCCTCCCAATGTTGCAGAGCCATGGTTTAGAGACCAAAGTTACAGAGCCATGGTTTAGAGAGAGAGACCCATGTTTTTGTTATACTCCCCCCATGTGTGTGTCTTTCCACTCAACATGATATGTAGAGAGATAGAGAGCATGCATGTGTATATGTTTTAGCTCTAGATCAATGTTCCATCCGAGAGAGATCCCAATGTTGCAGAGCCATGGTTTAGAGACCAAAGTTGCAGAGCCATGGTTTAGAGAGAGAGACCCATGTTTTTGTTATACTCCCCCCATGTGTGTGTCTTTCTACTCAACGTGATATGTAGAGAGATAGAGAGCATGCATGTGTATGTGTTTTAGCTCTAGATCAATGCTCCATCCGAGAGAGAGCTATGTCCCCTGAGAAAGAGAAGTCAGCTTAGGAGGCTGACCCTCTCTGTGTAGAAACTCCAGCGGGCAGCGTAGGCAAGATTGCTGGCAGAGTGAGCTGGAGGACGTTCTTGGTAACGAAGATGACTTCAGGGCCAATGCCATCACCTGAAAGCAGAGTGATAATGTAGCGTCGTGTGGGTATGGCAGCGGAGCAGCGAATCATAGAGAATTTGGTGGCATGTTTGGATACATGTTTAGAATTGAACTTTTGGAATATGAAGGTTCTCACATTGAGTTGCAGAGAAGCCTCCATTGTTGCATGTGCTGGAAGTTTCAATTGGTTGAGGTCCGGCGGGCGGTTAAGGCAAGGTTGCTGCCCGCCGGAAGGCGAAGAACACCAAGAGCTTAACCTATAGCTCTGATACCATGTTAGAATTAATGTATATAGAAAGGGAGAGAATAAATCGTGTATATATTGATGTATTGAATGTTATATATTACATCTATGTTGCGAGCTTATTTATAGATGAGTTACAAGCCAAAACACTAATTATTAAAGCATTACTAACATATATACTTAAATCTATCTAACAACCAAAAGCACAGACAGCATACACTAATGTGAGTGGAGTGTACATTAACAAGGTGTATGCCATAAAAACTATAGTATTTTGTTATCGTAGTTGGGGTTTAGGATCTCAGGCCATGTTTGATTCACAAGGGTTGTTTGGGATGAATTATATAAGTGTATTTTTTAATTTTTTAGCTAAAAAAGTAGGGAAAAAAAAAGATGATTGTTTGGAATAATTTTTTGACATTTTACGAAAAAATGTGTATTAAAATATTGTATGAAATAACAAAATTATCATATTACCCCTATTAGTACTGACATGCGTACCATGCATGTCAACAAGGTTGCCTTTTTTCCTTTACAAAACTGTGGTGGACAGCTGGGTTTGTTTGACTTTTTTTTTTCTTTTTTTTTATAGCAAGGATCCCCTATCTCTAAAAATTCATGTCCCCCTATCCCAAATCTCTCACAACCATTAGATTATATGAGAATCCTCTTGGGCCTTTTTTTTTATATTTATTTCCCTTTTTCCTGTTCCCAATGAAGGATATTTATGTCTTTTTGCCCTCTGTCTAAGATTCATTTTTTTTTCTGCCAAACATGTGAATAATGTTAATTTTTTGACTTTTTTAGTAATTTTTTGACTTTTTGTCTTTTGTAGGATATCCCAAAACACCCACTAATAGTGAAGGTACTAACAACTCCATCAAATTAGTATGGTATTCACTATCCAATTAGATTAGTAGAATAAATTATCCTCTTATCCATTATTTGATTTGTATTAGATAAGAAAACATATGAATGTAGAATTATAATTATATTTATCTTCTTTTCCAATCTTACCTTCCATCAATGTTTCTTCACAGACTTTATTTTATCAAAATTTTTTCATAAACGTGGTTTTGAAAAAAAATTATAAATAAATAAATAAAAATACAAAATACAAAGGCCACGTTTGGTTTGTTTTTAATTTTATTTTTTTAAAAAATATAAAATAATTTGATAAAATAAATATCAAAAAATATTTTAAAAATTTTAAAAATTATTTTTAACCTTCTAAAATATAAAATTATATAAAAATAATAAGTGTTTTAATTTTTAGTTAAGAGTAAAAAAGTCTTTTATTTTATTTCTTAACTATGGATATATAATTTCACCCCTACCCCAATACTAATAATTCTATAAATTTGTTAGATTAGTTATCCATTGGATTAATAATCCTGAAACAAAATTTCAAAACAAAAACAACATTATTGAATCCACGGATTAATAATCTCAATCTCATGCTCTAGTCCTGTCAATCAAACATACCCTTAAAGTATTGGAACCTGTTTTATAAATAATTTTAGACATCATGCTTGATAAGAGAGCGTTTTATTTATCAGATCAATCTCATAGTCTTTATTTTACAAATTTAAGCAATAGATTAATTAGCCAAAAAAGTATTATACAAATGTAGGGGCGATTCATATTAATCCATTTTTATTTTTTATAGTCGTTCCATAATAGCCACATATTATCACTTGGCCCACGGATGCAATCTATAGAAGGATATCTTATAATGTTTTTATCAGATTCTACTTATATCATTTAATATAGTGATTTGAGGTTTAAGTGGTAGGGGCCTGGGCAGCAAATCATGAAAATTAGGTACATAAGTGTCACCATTTCATCAATATTCTAAGGTGGTATGTATATAATATATGCATAATGGAAACTTTCATGAGTGGGATGGTTACCTAAAATGAGTCCTCATAACCAATTCTTTCCTTTTTTTTTCTTGTATATATATATATTTTTCATGAGTGGGATGGTTTACCTAAAATGAGTCCTCATAACCAATTCTTTAACTTTTTCTTATATATATATTAGTGATAATTCATGTTATGCGCGGGACTTTATAAATTAAAAAAAAAATCATTATAAATATATTAAAGTAATTTAATATTTTATCATGTGGTATACAGGAAATTAATAAGTTAATTTTTTTATTTATAACTTTTTAAATTATTAGTTTAAAAAATTTAAATATATATATATATAAATCTGTTTAGTACAATTTTGATAATTTGTAATATAAAAAAAAGAAGAAATTAAACCTAATTAAATAAGGTTACATTAGTTATGATATATCTCTTCTTGTTATGAAAATATACAAATTTAAAAGTTATAATTAAGAGAAATATACAATTTTATTATTAAATATGAAGTGAAGTGATATTTAGCAATAATTGATATGATGTTTCTGTTATTAATTCAATAATTTAAGTTACATTTCTTTTGATTTTAATTTCATAACTAAAAATATAATATGAATATAACAAGAAGGTTTTAGAATATTTTTAACTTTTCATCATTTTCTTTTAATTTTTTTTTAATCTAATTTGATTTTCAATTTGAATAAAAAAATTGATTTGATATGAATTACTTTAATTTTTTCATTAAATTTTTATCAATTTTTAAAAGAACTTTCATTTTTATCCCATTTGTTTTTCTTTTTATCAATTTTGATGAAAAAATAATCAGTGTGTTTGGTTTGAGTCTTTTGAATTAAGTTTTTTTAAAATTGAATTTTTTGGTTTTCGTGTTTTTTTACTTTTAGTGAATATTTTTAAAATTTTAAACATTTTTTTTTACTTTTTTAGATGTACCTTACTTAGATGTATCTAAAAAGTAAAAAAATTGTGAAAAAATATTTTAAAAAATTAATAAATACATGAAAATACAAAAAATGTACTGAATTCTCTTTTTTTTTTTTGTATTTTTGATATTTAGTGAATTTTTAAAAGGTTTTTTTCACAAATTTTTTACTTTTTAAGTATATTTATGTTAGGTATATCTAAAAAGTAAATAAAAATTGCTTAAAATATTAAAAAAATTCAATAAAAATACAAAAAATACAAAAAATAAGAAAGTAGAATTTTCTAAAAAGTGTTGTTGGAAAAGTGTAACCAAGCAAAAAAAAAGTGTTTCTAAAAAGTGTCATAATTTCCAATGCTTCATCTTTTTTAAATTTTTATCAAATTATAATTCTATAAAAAATAAATATTAAGGGTTGAAGATTCTATTAATTGAAAGTATAGTGAAATAACATCTTGAAATAGTGAAAGTTTGAGAATGTGATTAGTTGAAATGTATAACTTGATTAATTCTCTTCTCATATTTGCATAAAAATTGGCACTTATGACCACATCATTATAAGTTAGATTATGAAAAGTTTTTTGAGGTGTCAAATATTTTTCATTTGTAAATATCCTATCTATTAAAAAAATAAATAAATAAAAGAAAAGGGAAAAAAATATTCAACTTTTGGATATGTGTTTATCAATTTTGTTTTGTGGACATAAACACTGATGTTTCAATTTAAAAAATTAAAAAGTATAAAAAAAATAGATTGGGTTTTTTGGGGATAAAATAAGCCATCTAACTCCTCTATGGACTATTTTAATCACATAAAAAAATAGAAATTATATTTGGAGATTATCCCTATATATTATGTTATTATATACAAATACAGTGGTAATAAATTAATTAATATATATGAAAATTTCTATTAAGCTTTCATTTTCAATTAATTGAATTATGATTAATAAATTAAAAAATAGTAGTAATGGTATAATAGGATATAAAGAGGATAAAAATAAAAAACACAATGATATTTAAAAGTTTTAAATTTACTTAGTTATACAAAAATCTAATGTTATAGTACAATCTTAAATTCTCAATAAATTTTCACATTTTCTATAAAATAAAATGACAATAACAAATAAAAAAATCGATATCCATTTTTTTACTTAAATTTTACGGTTTTCATTAAAAAAATCAAAATCCGAACAAAATCTTTTGGCACATAATGGGCATAGATATTTCAATTACAACCATCATCACCAATAATTCTTTTTCACCATGTAAATTTGTAAACAAACACATAAATCTCACAAAAACCGAAACCGAAACCGAAACCAAAACTAGACCAATAACAGAGAAAAAGAATCACACAGAGAAAAAAATAAAATTAAAAAACAAATAAATTTATGGAGTGGTAGGATATTACCCCCAACAACTTAGATCTCACCTCACCTAATCCGTCAGCTATTCCGACAGTGCCTTCGAAGTCTCGGAGTTGTGATAACTAATCAGATTATTTTTTAAATAAGACTTGAAAATTGACTAATTTATCCCATTAAGTGATTTAAAATTTTGATAGATATATATCAAAAAAATAGATCATTATATTATTAAATCATAATTCAAATTAAGATATTGTCATATCTTTTTGAGATCTATATCTAAATTCTTATTTACTTTATTTTTATGCGGTTTCTATTTGTTTTTTTTTTTCTTCAATTTATTTAAAATGGAGTTGTGGGTTTATATTTTTTTGGGCAAATTACAGCAGTAGTCCCTATAATTTACCCATTTTATCATGTTGGTCCCTATTGTTTCAATTTGATCAATTTTGCACATGAATTTTATAGATTATGTCATATTAATCCAACAAATAATGGCAGTTAAGTTTGATGGATGAAAAAACAAATGATGTGTCAATTTGGTCCCTATAGTTTACAAGATGTGTCAATTTGGTCTTTGCTGTTTTGACTTTCTCATAAACTACAGAGATCAAATTAATACATCCTATAAACTACAGGAACCGAATTGACACATCATTTGATTTTCCGTCCATCAAACTTAACCACCATTATTTATTGGACTAATATGACACAATTCGTAAAATTCAAGAGCAAAATTGATCAATTTAAAATAATAGGGACCAAAATGATAAAACGGGTAAATTACAGGGACCATTTGCATAATTTGCCCTATTTTTTTTTAATTTAATTTATCTATGGTTTCTATTTGTTTTTAATTATTGTTATTTAGGTAAGTTATGATGTGAGCTAGATATATGATAGACATGTGAGTTTTATTGATTTAAAATATGATGGTGTGAGATATATTATATTTGTTTAGATAGACTTTAAAGATTTTTAAAATTTAAAATTAGATATTGAGAGGCAAAAGAAATATTTTAACTGAATAAATAAAAATCATATTTATTAATTTCATCTGTTTGTATATCTTTTTTTTTTTTTTTGTGTTATATTATAATATAGAAGATATAGATAGATATCTACAATTCTCATGAAAAATATTATTTGATTTTTTGAGGGAGAGAAAATGAAGGCATGTTTTAATATTTTCTTTTAGAAATCGATGAGAGAAATTAGAATGCAGAGATTATGAAATATTTTTGTTATCTTTCTATTTGAAATCCATAAATTAAGGGATAATTATTATTTCCAAAATAATTAAATAAGTATGGGAGAAGTTGAAAACGGAAAATAATTATTATTTCCAAAAATAATTAAATAGGTATGGGAAGTCAAAAAGGCTTGGAAAAAATTAATAAATGTTGAGTTTTTTTTTTATTTTTATTTTTTTAAATCAAAAAATTAAAAAAGTAAAATTAAAATAAAAATATTAAAACTCTCACAAGGCTTGTGAATTGAAAACCCCATTTCCTTCCTCAGGTGGCTTTTGCTTTGTATTGAAGATTATTCCAAGACCAAGCATGGTGTTCTTTTATATTGGATGAGAATTCTTGCTTTGTGTTGTATTTTCCACTATGCTTCATTAAGACATTATGCATAAAGCATTTCCCCTTAATCAGTCTTATAAGAACACACAATCTAAGAATACTTTGTTTTGTGTGTGTGTTGACTTTGACTTTACAATAAAATTAGATTTTTAGTCGAGATTTAAGGAATTTAGCCATAGAGCACACATAAGAATAGTGAAGTCCAATACCTACACAAGAAGATAACAAACACTGGTGGCAAATCCACCAAGGGGCATTCTGACGATCAAGTCAGTCAATTTATCTCTAAAAAATAACAACTCAATCACAATACTCACAAAGTAAAACATACCATAAACCTACGGGGGTGCTTTATTTTTATAGTCAGCAGTGCCCTCGTCGCCTAGAAGTATTACTTTATAAAACTCTATCCTTTACAAGAATAACATCTATCATAGCTCACACTATTCAGATTAAGATAAATTTCCTCGGGAGTCTCATCTTTATCCAAACAGGTAGAAAAAAATAAATTAAATAATTTTAAAAATAATTATTAAAAAAATTGCGAGAAAAATAATTTTAGCTTCCGATTTTTTATTATAAATTTTTAATTTGCAAAAAAAAAAAAAAAAAAAGAGGGG
This sequence comes from Camellia lanceoleosa, assembly GCA_025200525.1. NCBI lineage: Eukaryota > Viridiplantae > Streptophyta > Magnoliopsida > Ericales > Theaceae > Camellia > Camellia lanceoleosa. The sequence goes on along the minus strand of CM045758.1, from coordinate 181,355,940 downwards.
GAGAGGGGAAGCTTACTGATGGGTCCCATACATAAAGTTCATAACTCATTTAGTTCCTAAACAAAACACTTGCACCAAATAGTCTTACATATTTTTAATTATTACCAAAAAATCCTTCTTTTTTAAAAAAATAAAAAATAAAAAAATTTAAAGACACTGCTGATACATCCTATCATTGCTAGACTCTCGTCAGATGGTCATCGAAGACTCTCCAGAATGTTCAAATCATTGGGAAGTCACAGGAGTATCACCAGAAATTCGCCGGAGTGTTCTGAATGTCACCGAAAAATTTTAAATGTCTAGAATATTGCCTAAAAAATCAAATTTGAGTATACATCAGATTTGAATAAATCTACTAATCTTCTTCGTCAGAAACTTATCTCCTTCGCCATTGGTGAGCGCGAAGCAAAGAGTTAGTACTCGGTGGTTGTCAGTGAACCCTAATCAATGGTGATAGCCGATCGCCGATGGTTGTAGATTCAAAAGAGGGGGAAAAAATAAAAAATAATAAAATAAAAGAAGGAATGCGTAGTCGTGGTCCTTGCCAGATATCAAAGAAAGAAAGATAAAGAGAAAAGGTAAGATGCAGAGAAAGAGGAGAAGATAAATGGACACAGAATTTTTGGATCTATCTAAAAGATTTTGAGATTAAATAGAATATACACTTTTTGAATAGGACTTATAGGTAATTAACCAAAAAAAAAAAGAAAAAAAAAAAGGGAACTTACCAATAAATCCCATATACAAAGTTCAAAACTTATCTAATCCTAAAACAAAACATTTATACCAATTAGTCCTATATATTTTTAATTGTTGCCAATAAATCCTTTTTTTAAAAAAAAAAAAAAAATTTACAGACGCTGCTATATCCCACTATTGTCTGACTTCCATCAGTTAGTCATCGGAGACTCATCGGAATGTTCAACATCATCGGAAAATTACTAGAGTATCACCAAAAGTTTATCGGAGTGTTCTAAATGTCAATGGAAGTCGCCAGAATATCCAAAACGTTTGCTGGACATTAAGAACATCATTAGAGACTCACCGAACTGTCCAGAATATTGTCTAAAAAAAATAATAAATGGAGAAATTAGAGTGAAAAAATATAGCAAAATATGCTAAATATTAATAAATTAAAAGGAAAAAAAATGTAATGACAAAAAACAGTAACAATGAGAAAAAACATATGTTATTTTTCAATTTTTGTAGGGTTTAAGCAAATAATCTCCAATATTGATCAAATTGAAAAATAAGCTTTGAAACTGTAAAATGTTACAGTTTCAAAGCAAAAATCTATTAAGCATTTATCCTCATTAATCAAACTGAAAAATATGTTATGAAACTGTAAAATTTTACAGTTCTAAAGAATGTTATGAAATTGTAAAATTTTACAGTTTTAAATCATGATTCATTCCAGTACCAAAAAAAATTGAAATTGAAAAATTTTATAATTTTCACCACCTGTAACTAAAACTCAAAAACAACTTGTTTAAAATTTGAAAATTTTCTCCATTAAAACAAGAAAAGATAAATGTATAGTAGAGAAAATGTAGAAAAATTAAGAGATCGAAGGAGAGAGGTAGATATAGAGAGAAGATTGTACTCCAACAATTATTTTTTGTTTAGAGCTAACCAGATCTGATGTAGATCTACATCAGATTTAAATAGATTTACTCATCTTCTTCGTCGAAAACATATCTTCTTCACCATCAGTGAGGGTGAATTAAGAAGTCGGCAGTCGATAGTTGTCGGTGAACCTCAATCAATGGTAGTCATCAGTTGCAGGTGACTATATATCAGAAAGAGAAAAAGAATAAGTAAGATGTGGTTGCCCGTCGACGATTGCTGGAAATCAGAAAGAGGAAAAGGCAGAGAAAAACAAAGACTGAGAAGAAAAAAAACGTTATAGAACTTTTAAGCGTAAACAAAAGGTTATAGGATTAAATAAGTTACACATTTTTCAAAGAGAATTTCTTGATAATTTGTCTAAAAAAAACAACTAAATTCTACAGGCCCAAAGTGCAAAATTGGAGGAATGATGGGTAGTATAGGCAACGGGTCTGCCTTGTAATGGGCTGCTATTAATTAAAAGAATACTAATAAAGCCCCGTTTGGTAGAATTGGAAAACAAATTTTTATTTTATGTCTAAACAAAACTTATATATATAACTTTTTCAGTCGATTTCCATTATTCTAAAGCATCTCTCGCCCCACTCAAAGAATAAGTTGATTGACTTCAAAAAAGCTATAAAATAAGCTAAAAAAAACCAAACACATCAAAATAAATTAAAATAAAAAAAAATTGAATAAAAATTATATGTCTTATAAAACAGGCCCTAAGTAAGTAACGAGCCTGGGCCAGATCCTCGGCTTTGTGCAACTATCCTATCATGACAGGCTTAAACACACACACGTGTGAAAAACAATTCACTCTATGTGGTTTTATTTTCAAAATTCATTTTTTTTAATTTTTTTAAAAATTTTTAGATATACATAACATAAATATATTTAAAAAGTATAATATTTATAATTTTTTTTAAAATATTCACTAAATACTAAAAATATAAAAAATATTGAAAATTCAGTAATTTTTTTTTGTATTTATTAATTTTTTAAAATATTTTTTCATAAATATTTTACTATTTAGATACATTTAAGTAAGGTGCATATAAAAAAATAAAAAAGTTGCTTAAATTTTAAAAATATTTACTAAAAATAAAATAAAAAAAACACGAAAAATAAAATTTCAATTTCTAAAAAACTGAATTCAGAAAATTAAAATTAAACACACTAAATAATTTTTTATTTAGGTAATTTACAAATACACTCTTAAGATTTGGTTAAAAAACAAATTATCTTATGTGATTTAGAAAATTAAAAATATTTCATTGTTAAAACTTTTTATTTAATAGAATTAACTAAAAAATAAAAATTTGTAATGACTTTCCTATATAATAAAATTATTTAAATTATTAATTGAAATATATTTTTGATATAATTAAAAACCATTAATTGATTTGATAATTTATCAGAATTTTTAGGCCTTGTTTGGAAATAGCCTATTTTAGTAAATTTTTTTGACTTTTTTACAAAAAGATGTGCAAAAAAATAGAGAAAGTGATGTAATAACTTATAGTGACTTTTTAAACTTTTAGCTAAAATAGAAGGTTGCTAAATGAGGCCTTAGTTTAAGATCCCTAATATTAAGATTTCATAAGATAAAGTACATGTAATATTTTTATAATAGTTGAGGTCTCACAACATTTTTACAAAGAAATTTCAACACAAATAAATTTTATAGAGAAATTTTAGCTTCCCAGAGAAAAAGCAATGTGTCACAGAGAAATTTTAAAAGTTGAAGAACAATGTTTCATTAATTTCTTTTAATTTATTAATAGAGAAACTTTATGAAATTAGAAAATTGAGGACAATGTAATTCATATTTACCCGCCCCTTTTTTTTTTTTTTTTTTTTGGAGGGGGGTAGCTACAAACAAAGACTGCAACTAAACTATTTTGAATCAGTTTTTTCCCTCTCAAGTCCATCTGTCAACGTGCAAGACGAAGAAGAAGGCAAAGTGTTCGTGAAAATGCCCCAACGAAACTCCACCAGCAGAGAACAGCCCAACAGTAGCAACCCCACTCTCCGAAGATCTCCGAGGCTTCTTTCAAAGCTTCATTCGCCTCCACAAGATCCGAAGACCCCTTCCCCCAAATCGAGGGCCAACTCTGTCCATCCTCTCTCACTCACCTCATCACACGGGCGGCATCTGAAGAAGACCCACAAACAAATCCCAAACGAAGTTCCAAACAAGTTCAAAGAATCGAAATGTGGGTCGAAGAAGATTTCCGAGAAACTGAATACTGGGTCGAGAAGATCTGCGACATTCAATGGTGGTGCTTGTCTCCGACGATCTCCGAGGTTTTCCAGTAATCAAATTACTCCTGATGAATTTGTTGATAACAAAAGTCTCAATATGTCTAAACAAAAGGGTTTCTTGAGTGAGGGGAAGGTTGAATTGGGCATCGATTTGCGTAAACAAGTTGTGGCTAAAATTGAAAAGAAGGTGACGCGTAGTTCTAGCAGGCGAAATGCCGATGAATGTGCTAAGAAGACTAACAAGGATAAGTGCAATGGGTTTATCGAGAGTGCTTCGATTCAAGTTTTTGATAAAGAGGATTTCCCAGATGTAGGAAGAGCTAAATTGGGTACTAATTCATGTAAACAATTTGGGGGTAAATTGGAAAAGAGGTCGACGCGTAGTTCTGGGGCTAACAAGGGTAAGTGTACTGGATTTAACGAGAGTGCTTCCATTTTTGATGAAGAGGATTCATCAGATGTAGAAATAGCTAAAGAGGGTGCTAATTCATGTAAAAAGTTTGGGGGCAAATTGGAAAAGAGGTTGACCCGTAGTTGTGGGGCTCTGGGCGTTATAGATGGCGGGGAAGAGAAGAAGGAGAGAGATCTTGATAAAAGAATGAAAGTAATTGGGGTTAAGAGGAAGAGAAATCAAGTTGGTGTAGGTCATGGAATAGTTAATGGGTGGACTAAGGATCAAGAATCAGCACTGCAGAGAGCTTACTTTACTGCGAAGCCAACACCCCATTTCTGGAAGAAGGTTGCTAAGCTGGTAAGGAGTTACTCTTTTAGTTCTGTTGGTATTTAATGACTTTTTTTCATTGTTATAAATGTTTCAATAATTTCTTAGGCATTAAAAAAATAAAAAGAAAAAGAAAAGGAAGAGGATATGCAGAATTCATGCGCCCAATAATTTTGAATTTTTGTATTCTTAAGGAACTTGGTACTTGTGGTGCTATCTTAGTGCAATCTTGTGGTTCTTAGTATAGATTATTGCGTTTGATTATATATTTACAGTTTTTAAAGGGTACAAGACCAATTGTAAAATATTTATGAAAGTTTCCATGACAAAAAATAAAAAATAAAAAAGATTAGCTGCATGTTAGGGTATGATTGTTCATCTTCTGCCTTTGTCGATGAAGTCCAACAAGGATACGGTACCCATTTTGAAGTGTTGATGTTTCATAGCCAACCCAAAACTTTCAACTGTATGAAGACACATTTGCATTTTGTTAATGCTATAATCTTCTTTTATAAAATGATATAAGCTGCAAACCTGTCTGTTAACCTTGACAATATCAAAATGTAGTTTTTCACCTTTAATATTCTATTCCAAGAGGTGTGATTTTGAATTGACATTACCATTTCAAAACCTGTTGTAGGTGCCTGGAAAGTCTGCACATGATTGTTTTGATAAAGTCCATGCTGACCACTTGACACCTACTCAAACTCGAACCCGATTGAGGTCTAGAAAAACTAATTTGTCATCCTTCTCACTCTCGGCAAGTACATTGCTTAATTCTGCAGAGTCAAAGACTAGAAGGCCAAGTTTCCTTAAACAAAAGAGTCATCTTGCACAGAGGACTGTGCGACAATTACTGCAAAAGCATTATAATGTAGACCAAGATTATGAAGCTGATTTATTCTCGGTTCTTGAGTCCTCCTTTAATCCATCTACCCAAATACATTCCACACCAGAATGTGAAAAAGGAAAACCTGGGTATCTTAAAGAATTCCGTGAGAGATCTTCTTCAGCAAGTAAGAAGCATGTTTCACGACTTGGTAACTCGTATGGAGCAACTATTGTGAGCCCCCCGGTTCTGAAGCAGATTAAAAACAAAGTCTTACATGAGAAATATATTGATAAGTTACATTGCAGGGAAGCTAAGAGAAGGGCAGCATCTGCGCAGGCATCCAAATCCATTGAAGGGAAAGAGAATAGAAAGGAGAGCTATATCCAGAAAAAGGATGCTATTGAAGCTGCAAAAAGTGCTCTGGTTTCTGATGCAAATGATGTTATCCATCAATTCCAACACTTGAAGGGTAGTTCTATGAGTAACTGTTCCAATTTTGATGATGATGATGATGATGTTGAGAGGGATGACGATGAAGGTGAAGATGAACCTTAACAACTCATTTTTCCTTATATTGAATTGTATCAGCATGTATTGAGATAATTGATTATGATTGAAGCTGCATCTGTAACTGCTGAAATATTGGATCTACACTGTAGCAATTGTGTATTGCTTCAGAATACTGCTTCAATAATATCTAGAAAGTCCTGCTTATGGCAATTTCTTTATTGGCCTATTCATATTTGTTATTTAGGTTCTATTTGTTTATTGATTGTCTACCGTTATTGGTTTTAGTTAGATCCATCTTAACTGCCTGAAATCATGATAGAGATTTATATGGGTACACAATTTGACGAAGTCGACTATATAAAATAAACTTAATTTGAACATTTAAGTTTAATTGTCTGCTTGTACAGACTATTTCTTAAGAATTTAAAATATATATATATATATATTGGTTTATCTCGATAATATAGCTGCTGTTTGGGCTTGTGTAATTCTTGTGCTACATTCATGAATAATGTAGTATAATATTTATAGAGGATTCAAGAACAAGAAGTCATGATGTGATGATAAAATCTAGTACCCTCCTCATTCAAGTAGGTCCCTGTTTCATTTTGTCGACAACTGGTTTGGGTCACATCTGATTTTGGTGTAAAAAATTAAAAGCTTATCTTGTTATAAAGAAAATCAATTGAGAACCAAACGATTAAACATTTAGGGGACAAACATAGATACTTTCAGGTGGTAACTACTAAGGCAATTATCTCAGTTTTGACATGTTATGATGTGATGAAATTGACAATGATTTTGCCTATTATCACAGCAAAATTTAACGACCACGATTAGTGGCCAGTTGTATTTGTTTTAAGAGCCACATGTGAGACCAGTCAATAAACAAGGAGAAAGCAAAGGTCATTTGTATTATGGGCATTTACAGTTGTAGCAAAGATAATATTTGGTCCTTCAAATTTAGAAACTCCAGTTTAGGTATGGTTAATTAAGGTCAGAGTAGTATTGTTTAGCATAGATACCAGATCTTGGATGAATATCTTACTCGGCCTGTATTTGGTTTGTACTAGGAGGTCGCCAGTTTTTGTGGTTTGAACTATTTCCACTTACATGATCAGAATTGACCATCTTTTCCTCACAACTTTTCTTCCTCGTCTCCAAATTCTTCTATAGTCGTTGTCCGGTGAACCAAGTTCTTCCACCTTGAGCATTGATGGACAACCAATATTCTGGAATTTGAATGGAGCAATGGTTACATCACCTTCCATGGGTTTTTCCATTCAAACTCAAACTTTTTATGGCTCCTTTAAGATTTTTGAGTCAATTACCAAAAAACCAAAAAGAGAAGGGTCTTGAGAGGTCATCTCTTGCTCTACCTAATTAAAATCAGGATAGAATGCTGAAAATTTCAAGTTTTTGTTTTTGTTTGTTAATTTAGTTTTCTTATTTGTTGGTTTTGTTTTTTTTTTTTACAAAGATATGTTGCAGTTATATATGTGTTGTTCGCTGAGAGAGCTGGCTAGTTAGCTTCCTTGAGATTGTTCAAGAAAGAATATATAGAAAGACCATTTGAGATAAATATTATTTGTTTCAAGATACATGCTAGAGATAACCAAGCTACTGTGCTTCTATTGGCCTTTCTAGTTAAATTCCCAGTACTAGTGTTTTTATTTGTGTACTTCATTAATGATAATACATATATATATTAGTTTGTTGGTATCAATCACTAATTATGTGCATACATTCCAAAAAACATTCAGTCTGTTTGGTTTCAGTTTTCTGAATAATTTTTTAAAAATTAAGTTTTTTGTTTTTTGTATTTTTTTGTTTTTAGTGAATATTTTTAAAATTTTAAGCATTTTTTTTTACTTTTTTAGATGTACCTTACTTAGATATATCTAAAAAATAAAATATTTGTGAAAAAATATTTTAAAAAATTAATAAATACACAAAAATATGAAAAATATACTGAATTTGTATTTTTTTTTTTTTTTTGGTACTTTTGGTATTTAGTGAATTTTTTAAAGATTTGTTTCACGAAAATTATACTTTTTAAGTGTATTTATGTTAGGTGTATCTAAAAATTAAAAAAAAAATTGCTTAAAATATTAAAAAAATTCAATAAAAATAAAAATATTTATATATAAAACAAAAAAGTAGAATTTTTTAAAAAGTATTTTCAAAAAACTAGAAACAAACATGCTGATTCCTTTGTCATGGGTAGGTACCAAAAACATTCTCAGCCATTAATTTGAACTTACAAATAAAGGGTTTCAAGATTGAATTTTATAAATATATAGGAAATTAAACTATTATAGATGGATTGAGAAATTAAACGAAAAGATTATTTAAAGACAAAATAGAAGTACTTTATTATGATCTTTGAAGAACTAGAACCCTTGAAATAAAGGATTTCAGATAACTACTAATTGACAAAACTCTCAAATTCTAACTATCAAATTAATATAAATTTGAGCTATTCTCCTCGAAGAATGTCAAATTCTTTCATTTCAAATCTATAAATCCAACCACAACCTTAATATACATACATACATACATATATATATATATATAAAGCTTTAGTATGAAGGGGAATAATTGACCCTTGCATTAATCAATAGAAAATACATTTTAGGTTGTGGAGTGGATCATGGACCTATTGGATAAACAATACTTGAAATACAACATTATTGCAGCTTCTCTCACTTGCAAAATTCTGTGAAGGGCTGACATCAAAATTAAAATACATCTACTAAGGCTTCACAAAAAAATAATAATAATAAAGTTGTCTAGATTTATTTTCCAATGCTCCTCCTAGAGACATAGACCTCCATAACCTGCATTTCTGTATAATGCTTGTTTTATGTCTTCAGAACTTATCACCATTTGCTGCTCCAAACCCTGGCTCCATTCGGAGAATAATTAAAGAGCACATTAAATGATTTGAAGCATACTTTATGAAGAATATCATGTGAAGAAAATTGATCAAACATAAAAAGTACCTCCGAACAAGAACCTTGCATTGAAAAATCATTAAAACAACTTATGACACATTGTTGAACGTTGATGCCGAGTGATTCTAGTGAATTAATTGTTGATAACAACAGTCCTGGCTTTGCTGCACAACGAATCTCAATTCGTGTTTCTGTGTTTGTCCTTTCTACATTGAACTGGAAAAATTCGATTTTAGGAACTGGGTATTTGAGTTTGCATAAGGCAACAATCTTGATTTGTATGTATTTATGTACAATTAAAAAATTGTATTATATACCTTGGGTGAATTCCTCACTAGTGGCTCATTTGGCTTTAGTTCCTTGCAACTATCCATTAAATTCACTTGATTCATACTGGCTTGTGTATCATCTTCTTCTTGCAAGGTTTTGACTTTTTCCAAGAGCTCTTTCATATAGCCTATTGTATCTCCTAGTATTGATGTCCTGTCCATCTGCTCATGAAAACATTCCTCTTTTTAATTCAGCACAAAACAAGTAATTGAAATCAATAGAACCAACTACCCTTTTTTTTATTTTTATGATTGTGATGTCTGAAAATAAAAATAAAAATTAGACATTTATCAAATTAATGAAATATGATTCAACAAATGTATGTGAGTCACAAATGATCAATCACCTTGCTTATCTTAGGGACAATTGATCTGAGCATCAAAAGGCGGTCGTTTACACGCTTCCTTCGCCTCCTTTCTGCCATGAGATTCTTCGAGGGCTGCCGCTCGGCCTTCTTAACTCTATTCTTTTTCTCCCCACACACAACTATGTTGGATTGTGTGATATTATTAACAGTTGATTCCATTTGTATCTCTACTTTGCAGCAATTTATTGTTTCCTCCAAACTGTGGAGATCATTGGTAAGTCCAACAAAGCCGTAGTCTCCATCTTCCACCATTGATGAGTGAGTTGTGTCATGGTTATAGTGATATGATGATGAATCAAGCTGTGGTGGTTCTGTGAAGCCATCAAGAAAAGGGTAGAGTTCATTGAGATCTGTTGGTGAGGTGACTCCTAAAAATGGCGGATTTGGGTTTGGGTTTGGATTTGGATTTGGATTTGGAGAAGTAAAGAAAACTTGGCTCTCATGATCAAAAGATTCAAAAATCCACCCATTTGAGAAGAAGTCATTCTCTCCCGTAGGAAAGTTGGTCCAATTAGTGTCCCTTTCTGGAGATAGTAATTCGTCTAGGAGACCATGTTGAGTGAAGTCCATCTGTGTGTGTGTGTGTGTGGGGTGATGTTTAATGGTATGAAGTTGCATAAAGTTGAGGGATTATATAATAAGCAAACATAAAAAGTTTGTTCAATAATAAAATGCATTATAGTATGTATTATGGCATGTTTTACGTAATAGCACCCAGAGCATAAGATTGAAATGGAATCTGCTTTTTGCCCCTCTCTCTCTCTCTCTCTCTCTCCGCCTGCATTATTTTTTAGTTTTTTTCACCGAAATTTTCAATCAGACAGACTACTGTTTGAGTCCTATATTCGAAAGCTTTGACCCACAAATCTGTCCTAATTGAAAAGGACACAGGTTCTCTGTACGTTTTATGTAATAACCCCTCATTTATATATTTTGCTAAAGTAAGACTAATCCTCTCTCTCTCTCTCTCTCTCTCTCTCTCTCATGCTGTGTTAGGTCCCATATCTCAATGCCCTAATCTCTGGCTGTGAGGTTGATTAATTTGCCTTCTCACTTTCCTAAGCATAGAAAAATATGGAGGTTTTTTTTTAATAAATAACATATCATTTTGTTAGTTTTGATTATCAGACTTATGGTTAGGTTGGTTTTCCCCTTTCGTACAAAGGGGGTTTTGGTGGGAAAGCACAAGACTTGGGGGTTATTTGAGGAGTCATAAATAAGTGTATTTTTTGATTTTTTATGAAATATGAATTGGGTATGAGTTGTGTTTGAAGTGATGTGATAGAGAGGTAATGTGACTTAAACAAGATAATGTGACTTAAATAGGATAGTGACTTTTTTACTTTTTGACTTTTTTTGGTTATGCCAAACCAAGCCGTAGTATATTGTATATCTGACAGTAAGTTGTTAATTAAAGTATATCGGAATATAAAATAGTTCACCAAGAAATAAAGAGGAAAATAAAATAATATTCCAAGGTTACAAGTATGTAAATCAATAGAACTAAACACAATTTTTGTGTTAATTTTAGTGGTTATTCATTAATATACTTGTAAACCATTCTTTTATAGCAAGGGAGAAAGGGTTAACAATAATATAATCATCTACTACTATTGTGAAAGTATGAAAATCCTGTCATATTTTCTATTTTTTTTAAAATCTTAATTTTACTATTTCAAATCTATTATATTTTTTAAAAGTTATGAAGAGTTCTATATAAATCAACTATCTCTTTATTTTTAGAGTTGAATACTCAAAAATGATATATCTATTTTCAAGAGTTCTATATAAATATAAACAAACAGTCTCTCTTTTTATATATATATATATAAAAAAAATCTTCTCTTTATTTTTTACATTAATGATGATTGAAAGAACAATTTTTTTTTATTTTTTTTATTTCATGTGTCCGCTTCTATACTGATATACACAATATTTACAATTGTCCATCATGAATCAAATTACTGTGAATAATTTTGGTTGAATCTTAAAATTGTATGTATTTGTTCGAATCTAGACAGAGTAAAGCACATGTATTTTTAAAATAGAGATTTGTACTACATCTCACAAATTCGCAGATTATCTTCATACACTTTCTTTTTGTTTAAATTATATTTTATAAACTTTAATATTTTACAGGGTGCTTTAATAATCAAGATATGATGTCAAAATTTTAAATAAGAACTACTTTCGTTGATTTTTTTTTAAAAAAAAATATGCTTTTCAATTTTTGATTTTTTATGTTTTCTCAATTTTGGTTATTAATGATGCTGAAATTTCTTCATATTTTATAGTTAAATTATACTTTTACATGAAAATATAATATCTAATGATCTAAATAGAATTAAAAAGTAAAAAATTTATAAATTCAAACATGTACTGATTTTTTATTATTATATTTTTTTTGTTATTATGATTATTATTTAATATTAACAATTTTTTCCAAAACAATACACAAGAAATTATTTTCTAAGCATATTTACATTAAGTGAATCTAAATCTAAAAGTAAAATTAAAAAATAAAAAAAATATTAAATGAATCTAAAAAGAAAATAAAATGGTTATTTAAAAAAAGTGACAAAGACAAAAGAAAAATGAAAACTAAAAAATTCAAAAAACAAATCAAATCAAACACTATAAACTTATCTTTTTTTAAATCTTTATTCACTAATCTCTAATTTTATACAAATTATTCACAAATTCCTTTTAATTTTTATGTGAATTTAATAATGGGTGAATTACACAAAAAAAAAAAAAAACCCCACACATGGAGGGGTGCAACTTGCACCCCCACAGCCTTTCATTTGTACCACACAACAGACACACTTGCACCCCCATGTGTGGTGATTTTTTTTTATTCTCCCACTTACATGTAGTTTCCCTTTAATAATCTAATTAAAAAATGGTGCATACTCATAAAAATGTAACACTAAACATCAACAATATAACCAACTATTTAATTATGAATAATTAACTTTTCATTGTTACCTGAGAGGGAGATTTATAATCTGGCTTTGGGCCATGGAAGGAGCCGGACAGAAGATGGCCGAGCATGTTTGGGCCAAGCTAACTTAGGCCTGATCAGAGTGGGATTTGCTTGGTCGAGGCTCGCCCCTGTTTAGGCCAAGCTAACTGGGGCTTTCTTTGAGATGATCGTGTTCGGTCCAGGCCTAGGTTTGAGGTCCAGGTCCCATGTTTGGACCAAGCTTCCCCGAATTTGGACTTGTTCGGCCGAGGCCTATCCCCAAGGTCTACTTAGCCGAGATGAGCGTCTGCTACCGGGTTTTGTGGGAGCACGATTAGCTCGGTAGGAAAAGTCTTCTGAATGCCAGTGTAACCTGTCTGGAACTCGGTCCTGCCAGAGTGTTACCGAGCTCGGCTGTTATGGAGCTCGGCGAGTGGAGCACTCGGGCACGTTACGCAGCACAGTTGTGGAAGGCTGAGGTGACTCTGTTGGGCTGCCGAGTTCCCGCTAATGTAGCCTGACAGTTGGGTTAGGTGGTAATTGCTGGATTTGTGCTGACAGATGGGAAAGCAATACCACGTGTCAAGAGACTAATGGGTGCAGAGTTGAGCGCAGAAAGTATATAAGTGTGACTGCGCTCCCATACTGGATATAGAACATCATTTGGTGAGAAAAACCAAAACACACAACTCTCTCCTCTCTCTCTCTCTATATCCTTGAGTGTGTGCTAACTTGACTGTCGGAGAGGTTTTCCAGCCACACACCGTCGGGTAGCTCACCGCCGTTGTGTTCGTAGGTCGATTGGACAAACGAAGAGCTTGGACGAAAGGAGTAGGGGCATTACCGAATATTTGCTCCCCGTACATTACCTGTATTATATTGTTATAAAATATTTCATATATTATTTTTGTGATATCTCATATATGTCAATGTCTACATATATATATAAATATAAAATATATATATATATATATATGTGTGTGTGTGTGTGTGTGTGTGTGTGTGAATTTATATATGTTACTGTATTCATACATTGTCAATCTGTAATATTATATTACCATCGGATACTTTAATTTTCTAATGTATCGCTTTAGTAATATAATTATATTTGTTAAGAAAAAATTGCAAAATTGTATATTGTTCTCCTATTAACTTATATTCAATATATATATATACAACAATGTCATACAAACAAGTGTTCAAAACAAACACTTTCAATAATAAATTAAAATTTTATAAAAGACATATATCACGACAATAATTGAACTTTTTTATATTTATTTTTTTTTCATGACAGTTGTATACTAATGACTAATATTATATTTTTCATTATGCAAGATATTCATGGCACAAGAAACGAGACTCAACAACTCTTAATGTATAAAAATATATTACATATTAATATTAATGCATTTTTACAACAATAGTATACAAATAATATGCTATAGTGGGTTGAATGAATTTATATTATGAGATAAATTATTAAATAAAATTATACAATTAATTTCATACCTTCAATTGTATTACAGTGATAGATTATGAAAATTTGAAGTAGGAAATTGATAGAAAAATATTTGTGTAATACTATATATTTAAAGAACCTGTTTATTGTTTATCGTTTAAGATAAGATTGTAATCTCAACAATCTAACTATAAATTAATGTTTATGTTTACAAAATTTCTCATTTATCTTTTAAATTCTTCAGCCGAGTGTATATTCATTTCTCACTTAGTTGTATTTTGGATACAGATCAATTTACCCATCAGGTCTCCATACTTCGGGTTATTTTGGAAAGTTGATTAAAAGTTTTATTTTTTGTCTTTTTTTGGAAAAACGTGTAAAAAATTAGAGAGAGATGATGTGACCCAAAATAGGTTAAAAGCTGGCTTTTGGCTTTTTAACTCTTTCCAAAATAATTTAAGAGACATGCATAATTACAGTATTAACAATCGATGAAAAATCGCATGTCACATGCAACGCACGTGTCCAACTACCAGTATATATATGTATATCATATTTTATTTACTATCTCTTATATGTTGATAATGAAGTGACGACATATCATATAATAAACAAAATATCTATACATTATATTTTTTTAATTCCAAAATTACCCATATGTAATTGTTCTTATTTAATTTTCAAAATATCCTTTTTAGATCTAATTATTTCAAACTTAATAACTGTCATGATTTATCTAACTGTTTTACACACATGCAAGCAATGACCTGTTTGGGAAGTTCGCTATTTAGTTTTTGAGCTATTTTCTAGCTAAATAACTGTGTTTGGGAAGTTTGTTTACTCTTTTTTTTTTTAATAGTCGATTTGATGGTTGTAAGAAAAAATTTGAAATGATTATGAATTTGATGTGATATTTTATCTTATTGACTATTTTAACTTATTTTATCTTTGATGAGTTATTTTAGCCCAACCCTCTTCTAAACACCACCAATGTGTATCCACACCTCTATTAATATGGCAATAATAATATTATTGAGCCTTCGTTTGGGATGTATGTTGACTTTTTGACTTTTTGATTATTTTAGGCCACGTTTGGCATGCAGCATTTTTAGTTTAAAAGTCCAAAAAATTACTAAAAAAATCAAAAAGTCTATAACATATACCAAAAATTCAAAGATTCTCTTTTCACTTTACTTTTTCCATATCTTTTTGTAAAAAATTAAAAAGTCATTCCAAATATACTATTTTTTTTACCTCATATTTTAGCCAAAAAATCAAAAAGTTACTAAAATAGCTTATTCCCAAACGAGGCCTTAGCCTGGGGCTAAAAAGTCTTGTTTGTGATGGACTTTTTAACTTTTTTGACTTTTGTGAGAGAAAAAATAAAATGATTATAATTTGAATGTGACATTTTGTCTTATTAATTTTTTAGCCTATTTTATCTTTTTATGGCTATTTTAACCCAAAAAATTCAAGCCAAACATAGACAAATTGCATAACCAATGTCATGGACTAATTGATAACTAGAGTAAGAACATCTTTAACCATGTATCAAACTAATCATTAAATTTGAATTTGATGAAAAATGATTCCTTTTTCAACTCCAACGATTTCATCAAATCGGTATCAAATCAATGATTTCACTTTTCTTTCATCAAATTAAGGACAAATGTACTTTTCGTCAAATCACTGTTCATTATTGTTGGATTTTTACTACCGAATGACCACCTCAAGGAAAAAGCTTGTGAAAAAATTACACTGGCCGGTCAATCGCTCGGTCGTCCTCCCGATTGACCCCCCAAATGACCACCTCAAGAAGAAAAATTGTAAAAAAATTGCATTGACCAGTTGTCCGCCCGGTCAACCGTTGATTTGACAAAACCGCAAAACCCTCCATTGGAGCACTTGATATTAAAAAGAGCTTTTTTCTCAAATTTAGTGAAAAAAATTGATGCACCGCTAAAGATGCCCTAAGTCCAATCACTAAAAAATGGAGGCTGGATATACATAAAAGAATATCAAATCCACAAGACATCCTAATACCATCAATGTCGACGGACCGATGAACAATGAAGGATAGAAAATTGTTAGGAATTTTAAATATATTTATCAAATATCTTATATGAGAGTAGGACCCACACCATATGGGTCCCATGTAAGTCCCACAGTTATGTGAAATATTTGATAAAAATGTTGGTAAAATATTTTGGGCCCTTAACTTCTCTCTTTTCTGGGGCATTTTCACAGTCTTGTCTTACTTTCCCTCTTCGTTTCTGCTGGTATTTCATTTGCTTCTCTTCTAGCCTCTAGTTACTGGGTTTTGTTCAGTTTTTTTTAGCCTGGTAGGTGATGGACGACTCTGTGACCATTGACTTGGAGGAGGGTTCGGGTGAAAGCACAGATAACTCTCATTTGTGTTTGGTAGGGAAGGTGTTAACATCTAAGCTTTTGAATCGCACAATTGTCTCCAAGATCATTCAGAGTGCATGGAAGACCAGGGAGGAAATTATAGTTTCACCTTGGCCTGACAATGTGTTCTTATTTCAGTTCGGCAATCTGGAGGATAGACTCAAGGTTCTTAGAGAAGCTCCGTGGTCCATTATGGGCAATTTTCTTGTTTTACAACCCTTAAAGATGGGTTGCTCTGTTTCTGAGATGGACTTTTCTTTTTGCCCTTTCTGGGTTCAAGTCCATGGACTCCCGATGGATCATCTAACCCGTCGCAATGGCCAAATCAATGCCGAGAGTTTGGGTCAGCTGATTGGTGTTGAAGTTCCTCATGATGGTCTACTGTTACATAGGAGTTTTTTGCGCCTTAGAGTGGAACTGGATGTTTCTAAACCCATTCCAAGAGGATTTATGATGAAGAGGAAGGACCCAAACACTCTCAACATCACGGAGAAATGGGTCGACTTCAAATATGAGAAACTTTCGGATTACTGTTATGATTGCAGCAGAATAGGGCATGATAACAAATCTTGTAAATTTACTGGGAGGGAGGCAGGCCGTAATTCTGAGTATGGCCCTCATCTAAAAATTAGGGTAGCTCCGAAGCTTAATTTACCGGTGGATTTTATCCAAAAGCAAATCGATGAAATGGAGGCCAGAATCCGACCCCTTCTAGGCCGAAAAACTCAAACGGTGACGGTGGAATCGGAGGTACTAGTGGCGCGTAAGTATGATGCGCGTGAACATTCGTCCCAAGGACAATTGGGTACATTAGAGGGAGTGGTACAAGGGCCACTCTCCTGCTCTATTGGCACAGAGCCAGACCCACTCGTCTACCATTCTAGGTTGCCACGTGGCCTTGTACCAACCTCTCCTGATATTCCCATATCCGAAGTTTTGTCTAGAACCACAACTCAACACAAGGTTACTCCTTTTGGGAAGCATCTAGGCCTAACTACCAGACCTCTCTTAGCCCATCAGGGAGTCGAGCCTTCTACTAATCCAAATCTTGTTGGGCCTACACAACCTTCCTCATCAGGTAATCCACTCCACGCCCCAATTTGTCCCAACCCTTCTATCTTAAACAATCCACCCTCTTCTCTCCCAACCCTAAAAATTCCCTTTCTAAATGGGCCATCCTACTATGTCACTGAACCTGCTGATAGCCCAGACTCACTCAATAGCCCCTCATTACTACAGTCCAAATGTTCTTCCCCTCCTGATAACTCTAGCCCACTATCTAGCCCAAAATCCTTAGCCTTGGACCCAAATATTCCTGATATAGTATTGCCCAACGTGTTCAACAACCTCTCTCTTAAAAGAAAGGCCACTGACTTCCCTCCTCCCCTCATGTCCACCCCAAAGTTTCTAAAACAAAACCCCATCCCATACCAGATGCCATTATTCTCGCCCTCTCCACCCCAATGTAAACCCAAGACCAGAACCATTATCCGCCCCAGAAAAACACGTCAGGGCTCTCAACACTTGAGAAGCGACCAAACACTACCATGCCTTGAATTGGTGGAAATGGAAATTCAACGTGTTGACAGTGCGCAACACACTTGGCCTTCTCTCACCGTACAGGGAAAGCAGGCCTATCCTCCTAGTTCTGTTGATGCTGAACTGGGTTCGAGTAATCCATGCACGTCCCCAGATTTTACACATGCCGAATTCGCACAAGACGGACTGGTGGCTGGTCCTATACAGCCACAACACTCATGTTTATAATCAGCTGGAATTGTCAGGGGCTGGGACGACCTCTGACAATCCAGATCCTCTGAGGGTTATGCAAAACCCATCGTCCCAGTGTGATTTTCTTAATGGAGACAAAGAATAAACGCTCTGTTATGGAGCAACTTCGCCGAAGTTTGCGTTTCAACAGCAGTACCTATGTGGACCCAGTTAGTCTTGCGGGGAGGGGAGGAGGGGGTTGGTTCTGTGGTGGACGGATGAAATAGACATTGATGTTCGTTCTCGTAATCAGTACTTGCTCCGATGTGTCTTATCTCATCATGACATATCTTGGCTTGCCACCTTCATTCATGCACTGCCCAGGGAGCAATCCGTAACCTGTTCTGGGATTCTATCCGAACCATAGCCTCTAAAAATCAATTTCCCTGGCTTTGCATAGGTGATTTTAATGAAATAGAGGCCTTTTGGGAAAAAACTAGGGCGCATGACCTATAGCTAGAAGAATTTTGGGCTTTCAACAATTGCTCCAGGAGTGTGCTTTAATGAATTTGGAGTTCAAGGGTCATGGTTTTACGTGGACAAACAACCAGTCGAGGAGGCATAATATCCGGGAAAGAATTGACCGAGCAGTGGCAACTGTGGATTGGCGGGAACTTTTCCCTCACGCGCAACTTCTTCATGAGCTACTTATTGGTTCAGATCATTGTCCACTTATCCTTAATACTTGTCTCCCTCTTAAAAAAGTGCCTTGTCTGTTCAAGTTTGATTCAATGTGGACAACTTCTCTGGACTGTCTTGAAGTTGTTAGAACAAAGTGGGAGGAGGTTATTAGGGGCTCTCTTATGTTTAATTTGTGTCAAAAATTAAAAGGCTGCAAACTGGTGCTGAAGGCTTGGAGTTGGAGTGAATTCGGAGACAATAGAACCAGGTTAGCAGAGCTTAATTCCAAGTTGTCTCATCTTCAAGCTCTTGACTGGTCGGAATTTAACGTAGTTGCCCAAAAGGAGACTCAAGATATCATTTTGAGAGAGCTCATCCGTGAGGAGATATTCCTTCTTCAGCGATCTTGGGTTAATTGGCTAAAGTCGGGAGACCAGAATTCAGCATTTTTTTATGCCACTTTAATCCAGCGCCGTCAACGGAACCAATTGGTTAAATTGCAAAATGAGGAAGGACAGTGGTTATCCACTGATGAGGCGATCAACTCACACCTCTATGATTACTTTTCTCATCTATTTACAAGCCTTCCTTCTAGAAATTTTGATCATCTTTTGTCAACCGTGCAGTGGGTTATTTCCGAAAAGATGAATGCCTCCTTAATCAACCTGGTGTCCAACGCCGAAATTCGATCCACAACATTTCAATTGGGACCTCTGAAAGCACGAGGACCTGATGGTTTCTCTGGTATCTTTTTCCAGACTTATTGGGAGGTGGTGGGTGATGATGTCTACTCGGCGATTCAAATCTTTTTTACTACTGGGCATCTCTTGAGAGAACTAAATTACACTGACTTGGTCCTCATCCCCAAAGTGCCTAACCCAGAAAAACTCACATAATTTCAGCTCATCAGCTTGTGTAATTTCACCCTCAAAATCATCTCCAAAATTCTGGCCAATAGATTGAAACCAATCCTGAAACGTGTGATATCCTCATAACAGTCAGCATTTGTGCTAGGGCGTTTGATCCAAGATAACATATTGGTAGCTCATGAAGCTTTTCACCATCTAAAACTAAAGAAAACTGGCACAAGCTATGAGATGGCTATCAAGTTAGATTTCAATAAGGCATATGACCGCATACAATAGGATTTCTTAAAGGCTCTTCTTCTCAAAATGGGGTTCAGTTCAGTTTGGGTTCAGTGGGTCATAGCAGTGGTGAGTACGGTGTCCTTCTCAATTTTTGCTAATGGGGAGAAGTGAGCTGCCTTTATTCCTCAAAGAGGTCTTCGTCAGGGCGACCCAATTTCACCTTACCTGTTTACTTTGGTTGCTGATGTTCTTTCAAGAATGATTTCGAGGAGCACTTTTGATAATCGATTTCATGGCATAAAGTTGAACCACGATTGCCCCATCTTGTCCCATTTAATTTTTGCAAATGATGTCCTCCTTTTTTCTACTGCCTCTGGGCCCAATGTCAACATTTGAAGACTTGTCTGGAGGAGTATTGCATTGCCTCGGGCCAACTGATAAATTGAGAGAAGTCTAGCATTCGTTTTTCAACCAACACTCCTGTCCCAGTCCAACAAGAGATCTGTTCGCTTATGGGCTTTGCTCTCATGTTGCACAATTCTAAATATCTAGGTCTCCCTTCCTTTTGGGGCCAATCAAAGACGGAAGTTTTTGGGTATTTGATTGAAAGGGCCATTCAAAAAATACAAGGTTGGAAACAGCATCTATTATCTCAAGCAGGCCGTGAAATCCTCCTTAAATCGGTGGTACAAGCAATTCTAGCCTATGCTATGGCTTATTTCGCCTTTCCCAAAAAATTCTACGATCAACTTAATGGATTTATGAGTAATTTTTGGTGGGGCGGAGATCTGGATGGCCGTAGTATTCATTGGGTTAATTGGAAAAGTCTTTCATTTGCAAAATCGTAGGGCGGATTGGGGTTCCGAGACTTCAAGGCATTTAACTTAGCCCTTTTCGCCTAGCAAGCTTGGCGAATCTTGAAATTTCCTTATTCCTACTGCGCTAGAATTTTGAGAGGGATCTACTTCCCACACACGGACTTTATGAAGGCACAGAAGGGGAGGAAGGCAGGCAGTTAGTTACTCAAATAGGCAGTTAGTTACTTCCCACACACCTACCTCAAGGCAGGCAGTTACTCGAACAAGGTGTCCGCTGGCAAGTGGGCAACGAGAAATCCATCAAGTTCTGGAAGGATAAGTGGATACCCAGTTTACCAGGGTTTCAAATTCCGAACTCTCGACCTCCGGATTGTAGTATCTCACTAGTTTCTGATGTTACTGTTCCTAACAACACTGAATGGAATACCAATAAATTGGGGAATGTAATTAGTGTGGAGGTTCTTGACCATATTCGGTCCATACCCATCTCATGTGAAGACAAAGCTGATGCGATTATCTGGCATTACACTTCGAAAGGTAATTACAAGGTTCGCAGCGGTTATCATATTGCAATTAAAGACTCTCTCCAGTTTGACTCTAAGCTAGCGGCCTCCCCCTCATTTTCCCCCCCGGCGAGCATGTGGAATATGATTTGGTCTCTCAACATCCCTGCAAAAGTTCGTTACTTTTGGTGGCGTGTGTGTAAGAATAAGTTAGCTACAAAGGAAAACCTGTTTCGCAGAAAATGTGCTCCATCTAGTCAATGCCCAGCGTGTGTATGCCCGGTTGAATCCATTGAACACCTACTGTTCCACTATCCGTGGACTAGGTCTATCTGGTTTGGTAGCGACATTGGCATTCGGGTTGATATGCATGTTTGCAATTCTGTTGCTGAATGGACTTATTCTCTCATGAATATGTGCTCCAACAAAATAGAACAACTAGAAATCATTGGAAAAGTGGCGATGGTGGGTTGGTGTATTTGGAAATCTCGAAACGACTGGGTCTTTAACCACAATCCTTTAAATCCCACGATCACTATGCAACAAGCAAAGACTGCCTGGAGAAAGTTATCTGTGCTAAATCATCTTGGTGTTCGACAGCCGAATGTAGCAGTGACAGAGCCCCCTAGCCACAGATGGAGTCCAACAGGTCTAGCCCAATTTAAGCTTAACTGTGATGCCAGTTTCACTAAAGATGGGATGAAAGTTTCCCTGGCTGTCATTCTTCATAATCGAGAAGGACAGCTGGTTGATGGTCGCACTTCTATTGTTCATGTTTCGTCAACCTTGCAAGGAGAAACCCGAGCGATTCGATTGGCATGTGCCTTTTCTCAAACCCTCAACCTCAGACAAGTTAGTATGGAAGGAGATAACAAAATAGTCATTGAGCTGAGTGTCTCTGAACTAGTTCCTCCATGGGACTGCATGGCTATCATACATGACATTCGCTCTGCGAAGTCTCGGAGAAACATCTCTTTTAGCTGGTCGCCACGAAGCTCCAATCGTGTGGCCCATTGGGTAGTTTCTCGCAACTTGAAAGGCATGCTTCCCCTCGACTGGGTTGCCTATCCTCCTCCGGTGCTTAGGGCTATATTATCTTTGGACTCTTTGTAAGCCGGTTGGCATTTTCTTGTTCAAAAAAAAAAAAAAAACCTCATATATTTTTGTTGGAAAATTTTCTGATGTATGCAATCTTACTATAAAATTATGTAAGTTGAATACAAATTTGTGTAAGCCTTAAATTTTTACGTACTTTCACAAATTTGTGTTCAATTTACGTATTATTTTGATATCATTTATGTACATCTATAAAAATTTATATAATTTTTGGTAGAATTACATATGGTATGCATTACACACCTGAACATTTTTCATTTTTGTCTCATTATTTTGTATGCAATCCATTCAACATTATTTCAATACAAATGCACCTCTACACAAAATATCTTCAACCTTTTTTTTTTTTTTTTTTTTTTTTCTGATGAGGTCACATGTTGGCCTATAGCTGAGATTTATATTTTTTTATAAACGTGATGACCTGGTCATAAATGGACATATGCTTTTAATTTGAGGGCAGTGAAAGTATATTTCGTGTCAACTAAGACTTACAATAACTTTATATTTTTCTTAATCTTAGAAGGAAAATTTTAAAATAATCTTAGGGTTGAACTTATATAATTTTAAAATATTTTTAATTAATACTATTAGTTGGGGTTGAGGAAAAATTTAGTATCAAACTAAATATTTCTATTTCGTTGGTTGAGAAATCGAAAAACAACCAGATACTATTATTTAGTTTGGTTGGTTTTGTTAGTTTAGTGTAGAAGAAGTATTTGCATGAGGTTTTAAAAGGATATTATGAAAATTTGTAGAATCTGAGAGGGTAATTTGTAAACAAATTGGGCCGAGCTAGGAAGAGTCTTCTTTGAGAGTTGGGCCGCGTAATGGGCCGAGATAAGGGTTGGTGTAGCTCAGCTTTAGGCCAAGAAGACATCTCATATTTCGGGTTTGGACCGAACTATGGGCCGAGGTAATTATTTATGTAGCACAGTCCTTGATCACCTAAACATTGGGTCGGTCAGAGATGGGCTACCAATGACCTGACCTAGCTATCTTGGACCGAAGTATCAGTGGAGGGAGAACTGAGCTAAAGGATAACTCTGTAGGGCGTCATCTCAAAGTCAAAACTGACAGTGGTGCTTAAAATATCACCGAGCTGTGTAAGCACGGTTGACCGCAATGTCAGCCGATGTAAGGATTCAGCCATCTCACTTGGCTTGCAGTGA
The DNA here is from genome assembly GCA_025200525.1 of Camellia lanceoleosa. Lineage (NCBI taxonomy): Eukaryota > Viridiplantae > Streptophyta > Magnoliopsida > Ericales > Theaceae > Camellia > Camellia lanceoleosa. The sequence goes on along the minus strand of CM045758.1, from coordinate 181,332,423 downwards.
TGAGGGTGTTTTAGGGATAATCATTATCCTTAGGCTTGAGACCCTTAGGAGGACTCTGCTAAAAAGAGTAGAGTCCTACTAGAATTATGCAAAACCATCTCACTTGGATGATAGTGAGTAGGAGTGTGACTCCTAGAAGGAAGAGTAAAGTCCTAGGATTGTGCAAACCATCTCACTTGGTTGGTAGTGAGTAGGGTGTGTGATTCTTAAAAGGAGTCTTATAAGGAGAGTTGGAATCCTACTAGGATTGTGCCAAGTAAAGTCTATAAAAGCTCATGACCAGACCTATGTACAGGTATCACAATTCTTACTCTAGAATACACAGAACTTATTGTCTATTGTCTAATTGCTGACTCAGACATCGGAGAGGTTTCCGGCACACATCTGCCGGTTAGTTCACGTTTGTGTTTTCAGGTGGCAAAGCGACGATATTTGAAGGAGTGCAAACTTGATCAACTGGATTATACGAGAAGATTATTTCGCGCTCGTACAGAATCTCACATTAAAATAAATGAAGAAAAAAGGTAAAAGTTGTTGTATAAATGTCTCCCTTGTTAATTTTGATTATAAAATGTGAATTATTAATAATTTATCTTCCAATTCTTAAAAAATTAAAATATAATATTTTGATCAGTTCAATAGGTTGTCAATGATGAAAGATAAATCAAAAATAAAAATTTCAATCAGTTTAAAATGGTCGGTTCGATTTTGTTTTTCTAAACTCAAATCAAAAGTTATACTCTCATTATGTTTAAAATTTGGATTTTTAATTCTACGTTCATGGTGTTTTGCTATGATCTCTCAGTAAATATTGGAGTACTTCAATAATTTGATTCTCAGCCTACAGTTCATTTATAATCTGCTTTTTTTTAGCTAAGAAATTAAAGGACATTCAAGTATTTACACAAAAAAGGCAATACCAAAAAGAACCATGAATTTGAAGACAAAGAGACTAATAAAATAAAACTGGAAATAAAAATCTGAGTGAGAGAGAGAGAGAGAGAGAGAGAGAGAGTGTGAGTGAGTGGAGAATAATAATAATGTGTTTGGTTCCAGCCGACCAAGAAGGCACGTGAATGTTTCACCTCTGGACAATGCCAAATATTTTCGTCTCCCCCCACAAGTCCACCTGTCAATTTCCCAATAAAAATCACAAAGTTCGAATGCAAAAGTTCTTATTGCAAGGTAAAGATGTTAAACAATTTAGGATTAGGCATAGGATTAACTGAAGTACGTAATTTATTTAATTTGAACCGATTTATGTATGAATGAACGGTTTCATAAATATAATGTGAGCAGATATGATTTGAAATATGACATAATTGCGGATTACGAGTTTAATCTGCACTCGCAAGAACCCACTTGCACTTAGAAATTTTTTTTTTTTTTAAGCCTGGACCGTTGTTATTTTATTATTGCATTGTAAAAGTTAATGAAGAATAACTTTTAGATAAGTTTATGATTTTAAAAGATGTGCTTGTATTAGTTTATAATTTGATTTAAAAATTTAGAATTTTGAATGATTTGTTTGTGTTAAGAATTGATTTTGTTGTGTTTTTAATCTTATAATTTTTAATTCATTAATTATTAATGTTGGAGCAATTTAGAAAATGGGGAGAAAAGGATCCAAAATAAATATTTACAAAATTGAAAAAAAAAAAAAAAAAAAAGCTCTAAAATAAATTTTTAAAGAAAAAAGTCTAATTTGTAAATTGCCCGCAACCGCTCACACATCCGCAAACTCTATCCGCACAAACCGCAACTCGCACTGTGAGCAGTTGCGGGTTGAATTTTTTTCAAACCGCATATATGCGGATAAGTCCAAACCGATCAGCAAACCGTTTAAAATCAAATCGCGACCACCCCTAATTAAACCTATCTATGATTTGATGCGTTCTATAAACAATTTTCCGGTATAATATTATGATTTCTGTTGTGCTTTGTTTCTCTCTAAAAAAAAAAAAAAAAACTATTGTATTGTGAAATATGACAATAATGAATCAATTCATAACAACTTTTATTTTTTGAACTAACAGATCTGAAACAATCTAAATTTGATGCATTAGATTAAACATTTCACTTTCTCCTGTGATTTTTCAGATATTAATTGTGCCTATTAAATTGTTACTACATGAAAGCTTAATATGATCAATTCACCAAATACATGTGCAGCTAAGCATCTATTATCCGGAAATTCTATTTCCACACACTTAATTAATTTAGTACACATTTTTTTTTCAATACACATCTTTATTAATTTGTTTATTAACTAATTTTCTCAATTCACATACTTAAAGTTACAATTACGCTATTCACTTATAATCATTGTACACACACAACTTTACCCTCTTTTCCACACACTTTTATTGACCCTACTTCATATTTGTAGTTCCACCTACACAAAAGTGAAGACCAAAGTTAGTAAAGTTTCCTCTATTGAAAACCTCTATTGAACCTCCATTGAAAACCATTCCTGAAGCTAAGAAATTTTTTCATTTTATTATTACATTTACTATTTTTGAATCTCATGGCATAAAACCCTCAACCAAACAACGACTAAACAACCACCAAATAATCAAAAGAACAAAAACATTTCAAATCCCAAACACAAGTTCATGCCCAAAAGAACAAGCAATCACTAGCATTGCACACGAATATAAGGAAAAAGCAGTCATAGGTCTTCAAATCCCAAAAAAACACCAGCAGAGCATTCCAGAACCAAAAAACACCACTAAACAAATCCAAAATAGAGATTAAAATAATATGAGAGATGCTTTAAGAGTATTATTTTGCAAGTAATAAAGGAGTATAGAGTGTGTAACAAGTAATGTGACAACAATGAAAAAACTATGATTTATTTTTTTAACTCAAAAGGTATACATTGAGATTTTTTGTTCTTGAAAGACGTGTACAAAGAATTTTTTCATATAATATTATAAATGTCGCTGAATGTTTATTATAATCATTTTATTTAAAATATAATTTTCATTAAATTAATATTTTATTAAGTGTGTGTCCTGAGCTAACTAGATGTGTGGAAATAAAATTTCCCTCTTTATCTCCTAAATCATTTTATCTTGAAAACACTTACAATCATTAAATTATATAAAAATTTTAAGATACAATTCAAGCATCGTTTGGGAAGCTGTTTTTTTTTTTTTTTTTTTTTTACAAAAAAGACAAAATAGGCTTTTTAGCCACAAAAAAAAACATCACATCCAACCCATAATCATTACACCTCTCAAAAAAAAAAAAAAAAAAAAAAAAAAAAAGTTCTTCCCAAACCAAACTTTAAGCCCAAAAAAAAAAAAAAAAAAAAAAAAAAAAAAAAAAAAGCCCACTTCCCAAACGGAGGCTCAATGATAATTAAAATAGTTTGTAATTTTCACTTTAAAATATACACTAGATTCACCATTAGTTACTTTTATTACAAAAATGTATAACTTTCTTACAGTAAAAAATGTGCATGGTAACGTTTTCCCAATCAATTTCTTGTTTAGAAGAGATTTTTAAATACCCTCTAAAAAAATAGAGGAGATTTTTAAAAAATAATAATAATAAGATTTTTAAAAAATAATAACAATAAATTAAAAAGAGATATGTAAGGGCATGTATGTAACGAAGCAAAACCATAATAAAAGCGATGGTTAGAGAAATGTGAAAATAAGAGATATTAATGCTCTCATTAAAAAATAAATTAATTAATTAATTAAGCATTAGAAATTCACAATTTAAAATTTAAAATTTGTCAAAATGGCATGACAAGAAATTCACTCTTACATGTTAATATGACAAATCAAAAATTTTAATATAATAAATAAAATTAAAAACAGAATCTTAAAATTTTTAAAAAATAATAATAATGAAAAAGTTAATTAGTGCATGTCCAGTGACAAATTATTGGAGCTGTTATTGTCATAACTTGACAACTGCAGTAGAGCAGTGTATTCCAATGACTTACTATAACAATTGTTAAATTTGAGAAATATCAAAATTTGTGTCAAATTGAACACAAACTTTAGGGTTAGTTTGGGATGTTCACTTTTTGACTTATTGGTAGGTTTGGTTGGGTTTGGGTTAGATTTAATGTGATGTGTTAGAGAGGTGATGTGATTTAAATAAGATGATGTGACTTAAATAAGATAGTGACTTTTTGACTTTTTAACTTATTTAGTACATGCCAAACTAGCCCTTAATATCTACTATTTGTGCCAAATTATTAAAAAATTCTTCCCTTTTGCCCTCCTTCCTTCCATCCTAGCAAAGCATCTCTCCCTCCTTCTCACCCACCCGCTTTTTTATAGATAAAATACATAAATTAGTGCGTTAAGACATCTGACTGAGCAACCGCTCGATCGGCACGATCGTCTAACCACAACAATTTTTGTGTCAAAATAATAAAAATAACAATTAAACCATTAAAACACAATTATTATTTTTTATCTACTCAGTATTTTTTATTATTTATTGTCATAATTGGACAATGACAATTACTATTATAAGTTGTCATTGAAGGCATGAGACAAGCAATATCGGCTTAGAAGATTTGCCTAAGAAAACCATATGACAAGACGCGACTAGCTAGCCAGTACGTACTACATCATCATCATACAATGCATGCAGGAACTGGGGTTACTGCTGTGCCTTTGGCACAGCAGTTACTGTTGTGCCCCATTTTGTGTTACATTATGGATTTATTTTTATAATCTGAACCGTTCATATTGTAGGGTTTGTTGAGTACTACATGCCTACCAAAAATCATATTAATCGGATATCAATAACTATATGATCGAATTGCATATTTTTATACTATTTTTCAAAAGAAAAACTTCTTGTTTATTTTTTTGGTTATCAATCATATAGTTATTGATATCCGATTAATATGATTTTTGGTAGGCATGTAGTACTCAACAAACCCTACAATATGAACGGTTCAGATTATAAAAATAAATCCATAATTTAACACAAAATGGGGCACAACAGTAACTGCTGTGCCTTTGGCACAGCAGTAACCCCAATTCCATGCAACCAAGCTTCATAAAACCACGGCCTTTATTTCCATCCCTACCTCTTCAAGTAAAAGGGTAGGTAAGTGGTTTTCATTTTTCATATTTTTTTTTAATAATTAATGTTTGGATTAACTTGTATATATCTGGACTAATTTTAACATTTTGAAATTATGACATTGTTTCGAAAGGAGTTTTTTTGGTTTTTTTTACTAAAAAATAAATTGATTACAAAACTAAAAAAAAATAAATTTAAACAAAATATCATATCAAATCTTATAATCATTTCATTTTTTCTCTTATAAGTATCGCATCTAACCACAAAAAAAAATCAATTATTTTCTCAAATATAAAAAAAAAATTTCTCCAATAATATTCTATAACTAAAACAACCTACAAAAAAATTCACTTTCCAAACATCCACTATAACTAGGCAAATTTTCAATAGCCTCTTAAATGACTCTCGAACTCATAATTTTAAATTTATCCTCTAATCTTCACTTCCTTGGGAAATTCTCCAAAATATAATGTGTTATTTTTTATTGCAAATTAGGAATCACTATATAGGAGTCTTTTGGAAAGTTGTAGAAAGTTGGCTTTCAGTTTTTTATTCATTTTGAGTCATATCATTTCTCACATAACTTATTCACAAAAAGATAAAATAAATTAAAAAAGTTAAAAAATTAACTTTTTACCAACTTCCCAAAACACCCTATATTAGGGCCAACAAGAGACTTTTTGGCTTATTTTTGACTAAAAATTATAAAAAAAATAAAATATGTTAAAATAGCTAATAATATAAAATATTATATTAAATTCATAATTATATTATTTTTCTCTTACAAATATCACATTCAACTATAAAAAAATCTAATTATATTTCTAAATATAAAAATTTTAATTTACTAAAATAATTAAAAATTAAAATAATTTACAAAAATAACTAATTTCTCAAACGAGATCGAGATGAGTTGTTTGTCCCCTAAATATTATCTCAGTACATCATTTATTAATACTCTAAAAATACCGAATAATTTAGCTTTGGGTGTATATTGTGTGTCTGTGCAGCACATTTTATAAGCCCCGAGGCAGCTGCCCACAATATATAAATTTCTGGCAAAGGAAAACCAAAACCGCTATTCATTTTTTGTGTCTGTACATATATGCCTGCTGCTTTGTTTGGTACAAAGGGCCCATTTTTTTAATTTTTTTTTTGAATATATATGAAAAATAATATAACATTTATTATATTTTTATATCACATTTAATATATCAAGTGATAGTATTGTATTAAAAGGGGCTGATTTCCCTCCCGATTGGAATGGAGGATACTGGTAGGTCTATGGGGCTTATAATGGGTCTCATTTTGATAATCTGAACCGTTCAATATATAAAATGGGAGAAAAATTTGATTCGATGAAATAATTATCAATATCCGATCAACGTGGTATTTTACAAGCATATAGTACTCGACGAGTTCTACACATTGAACGGCTTAGATTATCAAAACGGGATCTGTAATAGGCCCTCACGGGCTCAACAATACCCTTCAATTCATCGGGTTAGAGGAAAGCCCAGCACTAAAAAATAGATATAATAATTACAGTGTTAATACATAATCTAATATAGTAGTTAGAAGTGATATAAAAAAAAAAATAAGAGTAAATTATAAATACATTTTTTAATATTTGTTTAAAATACGAATTGTCCCTTGTGATTTTAAAAATTATATCTTGGCTTTTTAAGTTTCTAATCATGTAACAAATTACCCATTTTTCTAATGAAATATTAATTCAATTAACTATTTTTAGTGTTACCAAAAATATATTTCAATTAATAATTCAAATAATTTTGTTGTTGTATAAGAGAATAGTTAAAAATTATATTTTTTTATATTAATTTTGTTAAATAAAAAATTTTAATAATTGAGTATTTGTAATTTCAAAAATCATATGACAATTCATATTTTAAATAAAATTTCAGAATATATTTATACTTTATTTTTTAAAAAATAGTATATGTAGGCACAAAGTACAATCTTATATGTAGGGATTAATAGTGGTAGCAAATTGCATGAGGGAAGAAAAAAAAGTACAAATCAGAGTTAGGACAGAGTACGTCGCATACAAATATTGTCGCATTCTTCCTGCTTGCTTTTTACTTCCCGCGCCCATTTTATTTCCCCAAGTTGTTGCACTCCCAAAAAAATAATAATAATAATAATTATTATTATTATAAGAAAAATGTTTGAGAGTATTAAAAAGAGAGCATTAGGAAAGCACTAATGATGTGGCAGTGTGCCTCGCTCACTTTTTATGTCTTGTTTTTTTGTTTTTTTTTTTTGCTATTCCAAATGCATTAGTACTATTAGTGATATATTTTTTAGTGGTCTAAATCATTGTTTTTATTATAATAAGGATGAGATATTAATAAATTTTAAATAATGAATTTATTTATTTATTTTTATGGATCTAAAGATTCGACTCTAATGTAAATTATATAAAAAGTTAAGTATAAATGTACGTGCCTTATGTATTGATGAACAAATGTAAATTTTCTTATAATGTTAAACGAAAATGCATTGGACCCCCATCGAAAACCCCGATGAGAGGGAGGCCGGGATTGAAAAAAAAAACTATTTTTTTTTTTTTTTTTTGTCGGCCAGGTGGGCCACCACCTGGGGTGCGACACCATTTGGGGTCTAACTCAATGTTAAAATTGTTACTCCCTTCGTCCCAAAATAATAGTCTATTTTAGGAAATTTAAATTTTTTTAATAGTTTAATTATTATATTTTAAAAATATTAATTTTTTAAAATTATCTTTTTGTAGTACATTTTTTTAAGAATATCAATTGTTATAATTATATTTTTTGTGTTATTAATGAATTTAAAAGAAAGGTAAAATAGTAAATTCATATTATTTTGTTTCTTAATTTTTGAAAATGGATTAATATTTTGGGACAAAGCGAGTAAATATAATACTTCAAAAAAATTTCTTAGTGTATTTTTTTTTAAACGTAACATTCCAATATAATACTCAAAAAACGTAATACTTTAATGTGGCATAAAAAAAATTCCTTAGTATGGCTTTCTCAAACTAACAACATAACATTCTAAAAAATTTCTTATCGTGTTTTTTTCAAACGTAATACTCCAATCAATATAACGCACAAAAACTGCTTTGTTTAGTTTTTCAAAATGTAATATAATGTTTGGTGTTGGAGCATTTTACCCTCTTATCGTTCAAATATAGTCAAAAATTCTCTATGTAGTTTTGAACTAAAGTGCTACCGTTAATTTTTCCATCAAAACTAACAATTCTGAGAAATTCTAATGAAATTAATACAACAAAAAGATAATTTTACTCCCATTTTCTCCAAACCTAAAATTAGATTAATATGTTAATTAAAATAATATAAATTAAATTAAAATATAATTAATAATTGATCTAAAATATAAATATAATTAAATAAAATAAACAATAATTAAAAATTGATCTAAAATGTAATTAAATTAAAATTAAATTAACATGTCAGAAATTATAATGAATGATTAAGAATTTAAAATTAATTGTGATCTAAAAATATAATTAAATTAAAATTAGAATTAAAAGTTAGTAATTAAAATAAATAGTTAAATATTTATGATTAATTATGATTTAAAATTTAATTAAATTAAAATTATAATAAAAAATAAGGATTACAATAAATATTTAATAATTTCTAATGAATTATGATTTAATTGAATTAATATTAGACATTATAAATTATGTATATAAGAGATGAGATAGAAAGAAAATAAAAAAATATATCTAAAATTCAAGAATATTATAGTCATTTTAGATCTATGTTTAATGATTGTATTTTAGTTCACAATCATATGGGAGTCTATGGTTATTTTTAAAAGATAAGGGATAAGGTGCTATTAAGCCATATTATAGAGAGGTAAAATGAATTTTGTTCTTAATTATTTTTTAAATTTTTTATAAAAAAATGTAAAAAGATAAAAAAAAATAAAATGATAATTTATGGTAAATTTTTAACTATTTGAAAGAAAATTATGTGAGGAATATGCGAGGGGTAGAGAAGCTGCAGGTGTGGGGGGGCAGAGCGTGAAAAGAGGTTGTAACGTCTTTCATGAGTCAAAATCAACACAAGAAAACGAGGGAGTCTCTCAAAAGGGAAAAAGTTATCGGTTGATTTAACAATAGCATCATTAAAACTTTACATGTATTATAATTTGAAAGAAAGAGTATAATTTATAATTTTTTAATTAAATGATTGAAAAAAATAAAATAATAAAATAATTTATAATTAATCTATAATATAATCACGTAATACCCAAAATTAACGAATATTTTTTTACTACGAGAGACAAGCCGTTAATTAAAAGACTTGTGTGATATATATCATATATTAATAATAACTTCACTCATAATATCACATTAGTACATGAGACATGACAAGATAACTCATTTAAAAGTTGACTAATAAATTTTTTTTGAATAATTACACTCCTCTAATTAATTTAACTTTTTTTTTTGAGTGATTATGTGAAGATTTTAGAGTTCCTTTATCGCTTGACACTTGTCAAATTATTTTTAAAATTTTAATAAAAAGTATTGATATATATGTATATATAAAGACTCTCTCCACTATAGTCTAATTCAATTTAAATTAATCATCAAAATTTGAAATAGAAAGACACTAAATCTTAATCGTATAATCTCACAGACCATGGGTAGTTCTGCTTCTTAGAACTGATCTAAGTCATTTATAATGTATCTAACACATTTTTAAAAGCAGCCATATATATATATATATTGTGTGTGTGTTTTTTTATGCAATTATTTGATGGTTTTTCTTTATTGGACTTCATTCAATCTCAAAAAATAAAAAATAAAAATAAAATAAAATAAAAAATTTCATTTAGATGATCCAAATTTGTATCATTTTGAATTTTCAACTCTTTTTTTTTTTTTTTTCAAAATGATTTGCAGGCGCAAAATTTATACAATTTTTTGTTCTTCAAAATGATGTGTAGGATAATAATTTTATGAAACAATATGTGATGATTCCATTTTGTGAAGGTTTAGATTTCTCTGGGAAGAGAATGTTGCACACCCTTGCATGCTTTAAATTTGTGAAGCAAATTCCGAATATTATGGATCCATACTTGTAAACTATACGGAAATTAAGATTGCGTTTGGTAGAGTTTTTTAAATATAATTTGAGAATAAGAGTTGTATTTTGAGTTTGTGAGTTTTGGAATTATGATTTGAGTGTGGAAAATTTGTTTGGTGAATGAGTTTTGAAAAGAGTTTTGAATTGAGTAGGGGATTTTTGATGTAACATATGATATTTGATACAAAAACTTACAACTCATAACCAAACACACAATTCAAAATTCTATTAAAGTTCATAAATTTTTTTTTAAAATTCGGAAAATATTTTTTTTGAATATATAAAAATTAACATGTGTCAATTACAAAAAAAAAAAAATAATAAAAATAATTGCATTGTTTCGGTTAACCGGCCGGATGACCGGTTAGGCCAAATTTTAAAAAAAAAATAAAAAATCGAAAATCGCTTCTGCAGAATTTTCTGTTTGTTGTAGAAATATAATTAGAAAATTCTATCCAAACATGATATTAGAATGTATGGGTAGAATTATGATTTGAAAATCCTTCCAAATACAGCCTAAATTTTCCGACAAGTCCGAATATTTTGTTTAATTGCAAGCCTTCTTGTTCGATCTTGATCTTTGTATCCTCGATCTATACGAATTTGAATATAAAACACATAACATTATTATATAAACAGTGTTAACTCTTTATGTGTTATGGATCAAGTCAGGTCTCTTCCAAATTTCCAACAATATTCTTAAATTAGTTCCTAGGAGGAGAACCAACAAATTAACATCCCACTTTCTCTAAGAATCAGATTTCTGTGTTCATGAGATAAGATAGATAGGGATTTCACACATGTAGAATCATGCAACAATGCAAGTTCTTCCTAAAGGGGTGTTCTTGATTTGAATGGGTGATGATGATTCACACACAGGTTGATGCAGAGAGAGAGAGAGAGAGAGAGAGAGAGAGAGAGAGAGAATAGACAACAACTGCAATGACACTCTAGCTAACCTGAGTTCTCCAATTTGCACTATTGGTTCAAGAGAAGTTTTAGTTGTTTGCTTCAATATGAATCCAATGAGTAAATAGATGATCTAAGTTAAATTCTCCACTTTTGATATTTGGATTAAAATATAATAAATTTTATAAGTTTGACATAATTGATTTCTTCTTTAATAAAATTAAAATGAGTGGATACAAAAGGTGGGTAGATATGCACAAATAATTAAGGATAAAATATATATTTTAATGTAAATAACATCACATTTTTTTCAACTAATAAATGATTGATTAAAAAAGAAAATAAAGTGTTAAAAAATTTACTAGCTACATTGAAGCTGTGCTTAGATAATAAATTTGAAAATAAAAATAAAAATAATAAATTTAGATATATATTTGGAAGGAAAAGAGAAAATTTACTCACATTTTATCTTTAGCTTTTCAAATCAATATTAATTTCATCATCCAAACCGACTCTCATTTTTTTTTTTAATCCTCCAATTCTCTTATTCTGGTGTTGTGACAATTGATAATAATTAGAGATGGGTGGTAATAATTAAAGAAAGAAGAAGAATAATAATAAACAACAAAATTTGAGTGGTATGTTTCCCGTGATCACTAAGATAGTGTTGAACGTCAATTTTGGACTTTAAAGCTTTTTTGTCATCATGAATCAGATTCCATAACTGTGGGTGATTGGACTAGGCTTCCATCTTACTGATCTATCAAACCAAAAAAAAAAAAAAAAAAAATTATGGAAGTCTTGCTAACAATTGTTAAGTAATATTTTTTTTAAAAAAAAATTGAGACATTTTTCAATTATTTTAATGCTGTTTTTTTAATTTCAATTTTTTTTATTATTAAAAAAATAGTCTATTTTTACAATAAATTTTACTCTTATTTTCATATTAAATATTGATGTCAGACATGCATTTTTCTTTCATAATCAAAATCTTAATAACATAACTTGATTTGGTTCGCTTCTCTGATTGAAAATGTTATGAATCTTATGTTTCTAAAATTAATATTTCTTTTTCTAAATGTATTTTTAATTGCACTTTCATATCTCAAAATTCTTACATTTTAAGATCGCATGCATAACCTTTATTGTTTTTCAACCACCAACATAAATCAATGGCCGTACCTTTGGGATAGCGAATAACTTATCTTCAATGTGTTTTGTGCTTATGTTTTGCTCAGCATGTCTTACGTTATGTTTGATTAATGCTGTGTTTGGTTGAAAGATTTGAGAAGGGATTTGGAAATGAAAAGGGAAAAGAGGTGTGAAACTAAATGAAATATAGGTATGTTTTATTCACATTTCACCTATCTTTTCCATTTCCCTTTCCAAATCCCTCCTCAAATCCCCCAACCAAACACAAAGATAAAGGAAAAAGAAAAAGATAGATAAAATATGAATAAAATATACTTATATTTTACCTAATTTCACACATCTTTTTTTTTTTCTTTCTAAATTTATTTTTAAATCTCTCAACCAAATACAATGTTAATGTCAACCACACAATATATACTCAAAAATCATTATTGTCATGAGTTGAGACAAATTTGGTGTTGTTACCTCAATGATTTTGCTAAGAGAGAGAGCGAAGAAAATGATTTCACGTGAAAATATTACGCCATAGTCACGTGCAAAAGCAAAGTCTGCATTTTGTTTGTTGTTTACCCCCCCCCCCCCCCCAAAAAAAAATAATAATAGTAATCAATCTTATGTGGACGTTGTTCACTAATTCAAATTCAGTTACTGTTTTCACATAAATTAATATATATACTGCGAATAAGAAAATCAGTTACTGTTTTGACATGGTGTTGTTATAACTGAAATTTGATGCTTTCATTGATGGGAAGTTGCATGGATTTCCCATGCATTTGCAGTGATGAAAACATTAACGCTCGTTTGTTTTGGGGTGTAATAGATTGAAGAAGATTAGGATGGAGGTGGGGTTATTTAGTGTTGTGTTTGTTTGTAGAGTTGGGGAAGAGATTAGGATGGAGGAGGGGATATAGATGGAGGTTGGAAGAGGGATTTGGGATAGAGGAGGTAGAGGTGGTATTAGAAAAATAGTGAGGGGATGAGAAATTTTTTTATTTTTTATTTTTTATATATTGGGAATTTTTTTAAAATATTAATGTTTAATTTTTTATATTTTTTTATTTGTTTTATTATTTTATATAAAAATAATTTAATAATTTCTACACTAACAACTATCATCAAAACAAACATAATTTTACTTAATCCCCTCACTATTAATCTCTTCACTAACAATCCCCTCACTATTAATCCCTTCACTATGAATCCCCTCCATTCTACCTCTAGAGATGGCAACCGGACGAGGCGGGGCCGGGGACTACACTCCTCGTCCTCGATCTCCAAAAGTGACAATTTCTCCGTCCCCGTCCCCAATCCCCGACGGGGACCCATTGTTGGCCTCCGACCCCGAAAAATCCCCGGATTATTGTCACTTTTTTTTTTTTTTTCTTTTTTTTGATTTGAAACATCCTATTCAATTTGTCAACATTTTTTCAAATTACAAAATTTGTAAGCATTCTATTCAAACATAATATTGGGACTGCTCAATATGTCAACATGTTTTCAAAATAAATCTGTCCAACATGTTTTCAAAATAATAAATCTGCCAACATTCGATTAAAAAATCTGTCACATGTTTTCAAAATAAAAAATCTGTAAACAACAAAATAATATAGGGATTGTTCAATATATCCTGTTGAATAATATTGGGGCTGTGTAATATATTGGGACTGTTCAAAAAATCTGTAAACAACAAAATAATATTGGGACTGTTCAATAAAATAACATCTGTTCGCATAGCATCTATAAACAACAAAATAGCCCCATGCACAGCCCACATAAAAGAAAATTCAATAACCACATCACAAGCACAGAGAATAATTACTCCCAAGCACAGCCCACAAGGAATAGGCTACCCAAAAAATAAAATTAAAAAATAAAACAAATCTATTACAACATATCAAACCAAATCCATCATAAAAAAAAAAAAAAAAGATAAAAAAACAAAGATTGTTTGTCCAAATACTCATACAACCACATCACAATTTTCATCATCTCCTTCAACTTGAATTCCTGTTAAATAACAAAAGGAAAAAAAAAATAATCAATACTAATAATGAATATATAATTAATTAAAAAATGTTAACAATTAATCAATACTAATAAAAAATGTTAACAATTAAAAAAAGAAGAAGATGACAACTAACACAAAAGTGGCACGTGACACGTCCGAGTCGATCTTATCATTATCATATAAAGTCGCATAGCCCATCGATTCCAATGTTGAATTTCCTAAAAAGTAAAAAATATAAATTCAGTATTGAAATTATTCCATGGCAATATAAAAGTGAAATAATAATATGTAGATAGGATGAAATAATAATATGAGTACCTTTCATCTCCACACCCCACAACCAACTTTGTGCACACATTAATGCTTCTAATGTGTTTGGATGATGTCTACTACGATGTGGACTTACCAATCTTCCACTAGTACTAATGCTGACTCAGAAGCAACAGTGGATACAGGAATAGCTAAAATATCCCTAGCTATTGCCTGTAAGGTCGGATACTTTGGTCCATTAGCTTTCCACCAATTCACAACATCAAAACCTGAAGTTCTTGGCAAAACATCATTTTCTAGATAATGGTCCAACTCTGATCTTACATTCTTCATTTTTTTACTTCTCTTTCTACTAATAAACAAATCAAATTTTGAAAGGGTCTCTGTAACAATTTCTGGATGAGTAGAACAGTCACCAACAACATCGGTCTCCATAGCAACTCGGTGTTGATACTCTTGCAACAAATCATAACAAATCTGATAAACCCTATCAACTTCATCTTCAACTTTGTCTCCATAAAGTTTCTCAAAATAAAATTCCAATATACTCATCTTATACCTAGGATCAAGTACAATAGCAACTCCAATAACACCATGTATCACTAACCAATATTTATCAAATTTTTCCACCATTTTTGATGCCATTGTTCTAATCACTTTAATTTCACAACAGAGCCATTGAGACAGTGTCATCATAATCTCACATAAAGCTGGGAAACAAATATTGGCTATGGGATACTTAGTACCAGAAAATAACTCTGTGATAGAAAAAAAAAAAAAAATCTCAAATCTCCCACTAATCTCTCTAGCAAACTCTCATTCTTGCTCACTTGGCACAGTCTTATATTAAGGCTCTCTAATTTTCAACCGAGAAAAGACATTCTTATACAATAAGGCAGTTTGAAGCATCAAGTAGGTTGAATTCCACCTAGTTGCACAATCAAGTCCTAATTTCTTAGTATGTGGAACACGCAATTGGTTAACTGTTTCTTCAAATTTTTCTAATCTTTTTGGTCTTGCTGTCCAATAAGCTACACTCTCTCGAATTTTCTCCACACCCACTCGTATGACATCCAATCCATCTTTCACTATCAAATTCAAAATATGCACACAACAACGCATATGAAACAAAGTACCACCCAACAAAAGCGATGTATTACTCAACTTATTCATCAACGTGGTAATCATGGTATCATTCATGGAGCAACTATCAATAGTAATAGTAGAGATTTTTCTATCAATATTCTAGTCCATCATACACTCAAGCAAAGTATCACAAAGAATTTCTTTTGTGTGTGGATATGGAACATAAATAAACCTAAAATATAATATTCATAAATAAGTATTAATAACATGCAAATTGAACTGATAGAACTTTTAAATGATTTGTAAATTTGCAAATATATAACTCAAAATGCGACTTTGCAATGTCCATGAATCATCAACAAAGTGTGCGGTGACAGTCATGAATCCTTTCTTTTGATTGTTAACAATCACATATCAGTTGTGATTGCCACCATACTTTTATTATGCTCTACCAAACTCAATGTCTTCACCCTCTCATAATCATAAATCTTTAAAATGTCACTCTTTATCGTATTTCGAGAAGGCACTTTAAACAATGGTTAAAGTGCTGTTAAGTATCGTTTAAAACCAGCATGGTCTACGATAGAGAGGGGATATTCAAGCAAGATTATGGCATGTGACAACTCTTTCCTAACAAAATCTTGATAAAAAATATAAGAATTCATTTTTAGACTGTCTCTACTAAAGTTGTTAGTTAAAACTTTTTGCCTCGTGTCCATCACTTTTTGCCTAGTACAACTCTTATGGTGATCATGCAAATGCCTAGTTCCATTTTTTGAATCACCTCTAAGATGCTTATTACAATAATTACATATTGCCTTCCACACCCCATTGACTTGTTGTTTGTTAAAATGTTCCCACACAACACTAGGTTTTCTTTTAGTTCCTCCACAAGTATTAGGCTCTTCTTCTAAATCAATAATATTTTGATTATCTACTCAAAAAAAATAATAATAATATTTTGATTAGAGAGGGGAGACGGTGAGTTCATAGGTGAGTTAGTAGCTGGCGATGAATGTTGTGACGCGTCACTCGCAAATGGTACTTGAGAGTTAACTGGTACTTGAGTTAGCGGTGCTTGAGAGTTAACATGTGACATTTTTAATCTTTATAAAAATAATATGGATTGAATTAATGTTAACAGAGGCAACATAACATTAGATTACTAGGCGAGAAACAAATTAATAATAACTAAGCTAATGGATTGAATTAATGGAGCTGAGAAACAAATTAACTAAACATTTAAAAATATCAAAGAAACAATTAATGACTAAGCTAAAACAAACAGACAGATATGTTCTTGTGAATTACCATGAAATTCATGCTAACATGTCAATCATCACTTGAACGTGAAGAATTAAGGTAACCACTATTTTGATCATAGATAAAACTTTACATTTACAAGAAGAAAATATGATAGGATAAAAAAATAACTTCAATATAGCACATCATTTCATAGTTCTAAAACAGTTGCTAATACAATAAAGCAAAAGAACATAAGAAAATAATGTTATGAACCCAATGTGGGATATGAGTGCAGAGAGAGAGAGAGAGAGAGAGAGAGAAGGCACACCTTGAGATACGAGTGCAGAAGAGTTCTTTCTAATTTTTTATCAAGTTTTTTCAAAGTTAACCCACTGCAGATATACACAAACCAATACATATACTTAGTGCCATGCTGATAAAAATGTCTCATAAGAAGACAAATGGAGTAAATAAACCAGCTTCCCTACCTTTTCTCAGCTATGTCTCTCAGTAAATAAACCAACTGAGATCACATTGCATAACAAATCCTAGTTGTGTTTCTTTATTATCAAGTTCCATAACTTTGAAATCCATTACATAAACTGAGATTACATATTTTAATAAGAAAAACCATATCATATATATATATAAATAAATTTAGAAACACAGATCAAGAACTCAGTAAGGAATTGATTTAGAAGAAAAAGTCTCACAAATCAAGAACTCAGTAACTAAAATAAATAAATTTAGAAAGGAAAAAAAAAAACACTTGAATTCACAGATCATACACTCACAGATCAAGAACTTAGTAACTAAAATAAATAAATTTGGAAGAAAAGAAAAAAAAAAAAAAAACACTTGAGTTCACAGATCATACACTCACAGATATATATATATATATATATGTATGTATGTATTGTAACAACCATCGTACTGATTACCGTTAAACCACTGAATTATCTACTGATTACTGCTAAACTGAACTGATAATGACTGATAAGTGAACTGGATGAACTACTGAACAGACTGAATGGAACTGAAACTGAAATTGAATGAGTAATCTATTGAATTGCATATTGCATCTGTTTGATTGAATGACTATCTGTTTAAATTTATATGTTTAAATTGCTAATTGAAGGCCTTATCGGCGGCCGATTTAGAAACCTTTTGATGTTTTAGACTCAGTAGAATATTTCTGATTTAATGATATATTTATCTGAAAATTGATTAGGGATGCTTAAATTAGATTAAATAAAGCCAATTAAAGAGTTTGATTTAATTACGGAATTGCCACTCCTAGTGGGCCACTTAGAATAGTGTACTAGACCTTATTACATGTTGTTACATGTTGAACAAAGCTTCTCCTCAGCCTTTTCCTTAGTCCCCACCGAATTATAGAGTGAGAGAGGGAGTAGACTTGAGCTCATCTTGCCATTGTTGTGAATTGCTAAGAGACTTGAAGTGGATTGAAGTATACTTGCTAATTTAGCTCCTAAACCTTGTAATTGACACTCTAGGTAAGGGAATCATCTTCTTCTTGTTGTCTTGAGCTAAACCTTGCATGCTTCATGCATCATTGTAGAGCTAAGCCATGTTTTAAGTTCAAGAATGATGAATTGAAGTTCCATTGTTGCATGCATGTTGAGTTTGGTGAGTTTGGAGTTGAGTTCTTGGCTAATTGTTACATGCATGTTCATGTTGGAGCTATAGTCCATGTTTTCATTTTGTTTTCAAAGATTGGAGCTCAATTGAGCAAGATTTGAACCTTGGGTTTGGTTAAAAGATCATGCATGTCATGCTTTGAAATTGTTCATGAAATGGGTTTGAAAATTGGGTTTAATTGAAACACCCTTGAGCCTTGATTTCTTAAATTGAGCTTTATAACTTGTTATTCTATGTGTTTGAAAGAGTTTTCCAGAAAATGGGCCCAAGAGGATCGAATTTGGAGCATCAAAACTTGATTTGGAACTTGGAGGTTGAATCTGGATTTTCCAGTTTTGGCCGTCCTTCGGCGGAGAAGTGCCACTCGGCGGAAATTCATGCTCGGCATTTCTTCGACTTGTTTCTGATCCGCTCGGCGGAGAGTTTCAGCCTTCGGCGAAATCAACGTCCAGCATCTTGCCTTGTGCATCGGCCCATTCGGGGAAGTTAGCCTTCGGCGGGGACCTTTGTTGGCTTGTCCGCTCGGCGAAACTGCGCTCGGCGGAGACCTGTTTCACAAAATTTACGTGCACATTTTGCATCCTCATCCCATCCTAGGCATTCTTAGGCCTAGTTTAAGGCATCTTAATGAGGATTTAGGCGAGAACCACACCGAGGAAATTTAGGGATTTAAATTATATCCTTCCATTGTGAACTTAGTGTGTGTTCTATTTGTTAAGCTGTTTAGGGTTGGCTCTCGGGGCGCTCTAGCTGCTATTAGCCCAATCTCTGTGAGTAACAGATTGTGTAAAGATATGTTCAAATGGTTATATTTTGAATTCTGAACTGAACTGTTTATTGAACTGATATTGTTTATTGAATGAATGTATGTCCTGTATTTCGAACTGTATTGTGGCATCCTTAGCACCCATTGTTATTGACTGTTACAGAGCTCTGTCGGTTTCCTTGTGGAACCATACTGTTTACCGATTGATGGCCATCATTATTGTTGGGTCTGTTAAGGCCCGGTCCTCTCTGGACCTACTGTTTATAGGCTAATGGATGTACCACATATGACTGATTGATTGAAATACTGATTGACTGAAATACTGAAAGATTGAAATACTGTATAATAAATTGATTTCATTACTGTAAGGGACATTCATTCATAACCTCTTTACACTGTATGTTATTCACTGGGCTTTAGCTCACTGTTTATATATATATGTAGGTTCTCAGCAACCAGACCGGAGCTAGGAGCATGGGATTGGTCCCTAGTTTTGTCAAGCCAGCCTATGTGCCTCACTGCGAGGTTCCGTGTTGCCATGCTATGGCTTGGGGTGTTTTTGTGTCCCCTATCGGTTTCCTCACTGTTTTGTATAGACTGTCTTCTGTTATACCGTACTGTTGTCTAGGGACTTGATCCCTGTACTGACTGATTGTAAATGATTGTATAGACTGTACTGTTCTGAATTGAAAGAATGCATGAAAAATGTTTTGGCATACAGATTTACACAGCTCAATGGACACTAGTTATTTACTGTATTGGCTTCCGAACCACATACTCTGTTTCTTGTATTCTTGTTGGGAGCCCTTGATAATCTCGGATTCTTGGCGATTCTGATGCTAAACCCATAGTAGGGTTTGGGTCGTGACATGTATGTAAACCCCTCTATATCGAAATCCAGCCAGAGAGAGAGAGAGAGAGAGATACCCTTTGAAATTGGCGGTGAAAGAGGATCGCCAGATTGAGGAAGAGTGGGCGACCGGTAAGTGAGAGAGAGAGAGGAAGGTGAAACTCTAAGTTCTAACCAGCAGCGACGGTGAGGGAGGATGATCCACAATGAGATACGAGCGGTGATAAGGAAGATAATCGGCGGTGAGGGAAGATCGGCGCCGTCGTTGTGTGAAAGAGAGAGAGAGGAAGTCGAAACCCTAGAGATAGAGAGCAAGAGCAGAGTAGAGAGAGAGAGCGGCTCTATGTGTGTTGTGTGTGAGTGGTCAGCCAAAACCCTACACACACACACACACATATGTTATATATAACCATGGGCAAAATAGTAAATTCAAGTCGGGGGGCAACCAGGTCGGGGATCGGGGCCGAGTCCAGGGCTGAAACGTGAATCCCCGTCCCCGGCCCGAATATCATCGAGGATTTAATTTTTAATACCATCCCCGGCTCATCGGGGGTATTTTTCGGGGAATAACCACTCAATTCGGGGTCGGGGGATCGGGTCCCCGTCGGACCGGGTTCCGATTGCCATCTCTATCTACCTCTGAAAGGGTGTGTTTGGTTTGGTCTTAGGAGGTAAATTTTCAAAAAAAATCTTGGGAAAAGAGTTTATAAATTTTTTTGGTTTGTTTGGTTGTATATTTTGAAAATAGTTTTGGAGTATGAGAGTTTGGGATAATTTGATATTTTGTTGTAGTTCAGTGAATATGTGTGGGAGAAAAAGTAATTAAGAATGAAAGACGTGAGAAAAAAAATAATTAATTAATATATAAGATAGAGTGAGTCATTTTGGAAAGGCCTAAGTTAGTGAAAGTACATCCATGAATTGTTTGACGCAGAAAGTGAAATGTATGACAAAGATTCATAAAATAAAAAATAAAAAATAAATCTGTATTTGGCAAAATCAAAAGAAAATTAATGTCATTTTCTAACCCCCAAAAAAGGGCTGATTTCATGGGCTTCAGCATTTTAAAAAATCAGGGATGTATGTCAGAATATCGACTGAGTTCACAATGGGCCTTAGCCCAATTAACATTCGAAATTAAAATCCTGCTTGATGATGGTCCTATGTTTTGTCAATATACATTTGGAAGTGATTCTCAAGTTCAAGTCGACCTATGTGTTGGGTTTAAATTGAATAATATGGCGAGTCGATCAAAATGCTACTTAATCTAAATTGAATATATTATGAATCGTTTTAGATATATCCATATTATTATACAAAACACATAACTTTAAAGATAATTTGAAATTTTATAACGTTTTTTCTTTGGCAATAATGTCTATAAAATAATTGCTACATGGTTATAATAGTTATTAAACAATTTAGAAATCCAACCCGTTTTTTCTTATTTTAAATTTCCTAAAAAATTAAATATAAAATTAGAAATGCATTTTTTTATATTAAAATTATAAATGCATTGCATTTACACTTATCTTTAAAATTTATACATATATATGTTTCTTGAATTGATTTTATTTACAGGCCCATCACAAGCCTAAAAAACATCAAAGGCTGGTCACATATTGATTACAGATAAGGTTTAGTGCATCACCCAAAAAAAAAAAAAGATTTTGTGGCCAACTTTTTAAGTTGGGTGGATTTTGTAGGGATAGGGAGTGCTAAAACTAGAAGCCGAACATCATTTGAAAGCCCATTAATAACATTAATATGACTATGACATGTTTGGATTTGATATAATGGGCTTCGTTTTTTTGTTTTAGAGGGATTCAATTGCAGTAACTATAGTAAATCTTCATAACTGTTGTGTCTCATATGATCTAAATTTAGATACACATATCCAAATAATGCAAATTTCACAATGTGGATTAGCTTAATTATTTGCAGATCCAAGATAAATACATAAATAAATAAAGGAAAATGAAAAAAAAAAAAAATCATTTCACTTTTTTCATATCTTCTCATTTTTTTCCCTCGTAAATTCTTAATTTAAACTCAACTCTAAATTTTTTTGAAAAAAAGAAACTAGGAACGGTAAATATAATAATATACATTTGCAAGTGTACATTTTTGGTAAAATGAAAATGACATGGAAAAAATAAAAATAGTTTACACAAATCAAAATTTACTAAAAAAATATGTTAGTCATTGTTCAGTATTTTAAAATAGGAAGGGGGGAAGATGCTGTTGTGCGAGCTGCGCAGCAGCGGCTGTTGTGTGGTAAAATGGGCTTATTTTAGGGTTCACTTTGATAATCCGAACTGTTCACATTTTAGAATACATCAAGTAGAACATAACTGCAAAAAATAAATTAATCGGATATAGTTTACTCATTCATCCACTCACATTTGTATTCTTTTTAATTGTAATTTAAAGTATTAAAATGAATACAAATGTGAATGGATGAATGAGTAAACTATACGATTAACTTATTTTTTACAGGCATGTTCTATTTGATCTATTCTAAAATGTGAACGGTAATTAGCCCATTTTGTCAAGATAATGACAAGACAATAGAGTCTGCTATAGGCCCCAAAATAGGCCCATTTTGCCACAGAGGAACATTCTCACTTTAGAATACATTTTAGAGTAGCCCTGTGCAGCAGCATCCCACTATGGGCCCCAAAATAGGCCCATTTTGCCGCATAGCAATACATTTTGCAGTTGCTATGCGGTAAAATGACCCTATTTTGGGATCCATTTTAATAATCTGAACCGTTCACATTTTAGAATACATCAAGTAGAATATGCCTGTAAAAAATCAAGTTAATCGGATATCGTTTACCTATCCATCCACTCACATTTGTATTCATTTTAATACTTTAAATTACAATTATTATTTATTTTTGTAGATACAAATGTGAGTGGATGAATGGGGTAAACTATATCTGACTAACTTGATTTTTTGTAAGCATTTTCTATTTAATGTATTCTAAAATATGAACAATTTAAATTATCAAAATAAATATCAAAATTAACCTATTTTACCGCACAGCAACCGCTGCTAAGCAACAGCATCCGCACATCCTTTAGAATAAAGCATTCTTGGTGTTCAATATCATATTAAAAAACAAATTATAACCAATTATGTCACTTTCATTGTGTGAGTATAACCTATTCAAATGGAAAATATTATAGATCCTAAATAATTTATTAATTTTTTATATGAATGTGAGATTTATACAAAATCACATATGTGTGGATCTCATATCTATATGAAAAATTTGATAAAAAAGTTTAATAAATCATTTAAGGTCTTTAACATAACCCAGTTTAAATAATTCCAACCTACCAAACAATTATTATATTAAATTATACTCACCCAAAAAAAAAAAAAAAAAAGCGCCTCCAAAACTGGTCTAGATTTTAGATTTTTTTTTAGAATATGGGCATTCTAGATTTTAGATAAACCCCCATCTATCTGTATACAAAAATGACCATGATTTATTTTTCATAAACTTATTTTAGAATTTAAAAAAATTAAAAAATAATTTTGTGAAAAAAATTTAAAAAAAATTTATCATTTTTATATAATTTTATTTTTTAGGCTGATAGAAATAATTTTAAAATTTTAAAAATATACTTTTGATATTTATTTTTATCAGATTAGTTTCTATTTTTTTTTAATTTCAAAAAATATTATTAAAAAACACAAATCAAACATGGCCATTATGTATAAAAAAATAAATTAAAAAAAAAACACAATTTAAATTTATTTGCTGTCACATTCATAATATATGTAATTTATAAATTTAAATTTTAGTCCTTTTTTTCTCTCTCCATAAGTAGAATATAATCTATGTCCAAACGCCACAATGGTGCCATTTGGGAAGAAAAATAAAAGTTGCGCTTTGCAGCTTGCAAAAAATGTCAAAAGTTTGCTTTTTTGACATTAAAATTATCGACAATGCTACGTAACTCAAATTTTGTGGCTCAAAAGTGGCTTAAATGGCCAAAACGACGTCGTTTTGAGTACAGAACAACACAAAAATGGCCAAAACGACGTTATTTTGGCCATTTGAGCCACTTTTGAGCCACAAAATTTGAGTTACGAGACATTTTCCTAAAATTATTTGGGAATGCAGTTAAAAGCTACTTATGAAATTACAGTTATATCGTCCATGTTTACATTTTGTGGACTAGGGGCAAATTCTTTGAATGGGGATATTTTGGTCATTTAAATGTAATGTGATAGCATAAATAAATATTAATAAAAAAAGTCAAAAAAAATGATTTTTTATCAAATTTTTAAACGACTTTTTAAAAAAATCAAAAAACTTGATTAAAAATTTAAAATTTTAACTATCTTTCTAAAACGCTAACGTGCAAGAAGTCGTCCAACTAAATTTCTGTCATCATCCAACTCCTACTTGTCATAGTTGTGTTTTTAGGATAATATTATAGCATCTCCAATGCACTAGCCATATAATACTTGTTAGTTAAAATGTCTAGTGTGATTCATTTTTTTCAATTCCAATGCACTAGGCATATGATTAGGCATTTTGACTCAACTCATATTCACTAGCTACATGTAGCAAGCCTTCAACACTAGGCAAAATGTATTCAATCATTAGGATCATTTTCCTCCATCTTTATTGTTGACGTGATATTCTATAAAATTAATAGTATTTGGATAAATAGCTAAAATAAAGAGTATGGTTAAAGTAAAAATATAAAACAGTTGATAGACAAAATAAAATTTATACTTTATAATAATATTTAGATAGGTAAAATGCCTATTATCATTGGAGATGCTCTTAGGGATATTAAAGGGTGTTTTGAGAAGCAAATAAAAAGTTAACTTTTAGTTTCTTTTAAATAAATTATCAAATTC
Source organism: Camellia lanceoleosa (assembly GCA_025200525.1). Lineage (NCBI taxonomy): Eukaryota > Viridiplantae > Streptophyta > Magnoliopsida > Ericales > Theaceae > Camellia > Camellia lanceoleosa. The sequence continues at coordinate 181,307,394 of CM045758.1, read as the reverse complement.
CTCACATTGATATAAAGTTTATAATTTTATAAATTTCACATTTATATAAAATATTTAATTATTTATTTAATAAAAAATTTAAAACCTCCAACATTTTCCGGGTTTTTATCAACATCTCTCTCTTTTGATTGGATCTAAATGCTCTATTTAAACCCTTATCTAATTGGAACCCAACTCTCTCTTTTGATTGGATCTAAATGCTCTATTTAAACCCTTATCTAATTGGAACCCAACTAAACTACCAGTCTTATGTAGTACTACTAGACAGATAGCAACTACACCCAAACACACCTTAGAGGAGCTCATCATCCTAAGCAAGCACAGACTTGGCACAGTGATGTCTACCCAACGACACAGATGGAGAAGATTCCTCAACTTCCTAACCCTCTTCTTCTTCTTCATCAGATCATCATCATCATCATCCACTTCTCAACCAATCACATCAAACCGCCCACATCTCCAATTCCCCTGTACCCCACCCCACCACAACTCCTACCCTTTCTGCAACACCTCTCTCCCCATCAAACCCAGAGCCCAATCTCTCATCTCTCTCCTCTCCCTGTCCGAGAAGATCCAACAGCTCTGTAACAACGCCACTTCCATTCCCAGACTCGGCATTCCTTCATACGAGTGGTGGTCCGAGTCTCTCCACGGGATTGCCTCCAATGGCCCCGGAATCACCTTCAATGGCTCCATTCAATCCGCCACTAGCTTCCCCCAAGTCATCCTCACCTCCGCCTCCTTCAATACAAGTCTCTGGCGGTTGATTGCCGCCGCGATTGCGGTTGAGGGCAGAGCCATGTACAATCTTGGCCAAGCTGGCTTGACATTTTGGGCTCCCAATATTAATATTTTTAGGGACCCCAGATGGGGGAGAGGGCAGGAGACTCCCGGGGAAGATCCCATGCTCGCCGCCGCCTTTGCTATCGAGTTTGTGAGGGGGTTTCAGGGAGAGAATTGGAGGGTTGGTGCTGGAATTGGAATTGGGTTTGGTGAGAAGAGAGTGTTAGCAGATGGTGATGATGGTGGTGATGGGTTGATGTTGTCTGCTTGTTGTAAGCATTTCACTGCTTATGATTTGGAGAATTGGGGGACTTTCACCAGATATAACTTCAATGCTGTGGTAAGAGTGCCTGTATCAGTTCTCAACTTCATTTTCTATGTTTCTTTGACAATTTTAGAAGCTCTATTAGATTCTGTGGATTTTCAGTAATTTTGAGACCGTCATTCTGTGATATAGTTTGTTCATATTGAATGCTGAACTATAGCTTTGATAGGAATGGATAATTGGAAAACCCCAATATCATAAACTTCATAGCTACCATGTGTACATTCCAAGCAATTAAACATCAAATGAAACATGGGATCACAAAGGCAATAAAGGAGTGAAGCTACATGAGCTCGACTTAGGTTCTTCTTGTTAAAGCTTGTTTGAGCTAGGTTCGTTGCATAAACAAATCAAGTTTAACATATTTTGAAGCGTGTTAAGTCTATATACACTATAAGACTATGAAAAACCAAACTACTCGAGCTCAACTCACTGAATTGACTTGATCAAAACTTGCTTGACATCAACTTGAAACATGGACAAACCAAGCTTCTTGTTAAATTTTCAAAACAAGGTTCGAATAATCTGCTACTTATATTGACTCGGTTCATTTACAGCCCTAGGATCACTATTGGAGCAGTAAGTTTCTACTTGATTAGAGTATCCAAAATGTTAACGCACATTAGATATTAAAATTTTAGCAGAGTGATTTAGACAAATTAATGGAACACCTAAAAACCATATTAATGACAATAATTCAAGTTGTGTGGAGCTACTGGGAGCATTTTAAGGAAGAATCTAACTTGGTATTATCAGATGCTTAAGAGGATGGGGATGTGATATTTTCTCATCCTATAATTCAATGTGGCTAAATATAGTTTCCTTAGATGTCTAAATTGACTTCAATTGTGCAGTAGTACTTGAAACTTATTTATCTCCATATTCAGGTTTCACAGCAGGATTTAGAGGACACATATCAGCCACCATTTAGGAGTTGTATTCAACAAGGCAAAGCAAGTTGCTTAATGTGCTCGTACAATGCGGTCAATGGAATACCAGCGTGTGCAGATAAAGAACTCTTGCAAACAGCTCGAGACAAATGGGGGTTCAAAGGGTAATTGATATATTACAAAACCTCATTATTTAATAAAGATAGCGCAACCAGTAATTCAAACGAGACTGATCATTAGACTCATACATAATCCTCTCAATGGCACAATTTCAGATATATTCCCTCTGACTGTGATGCTGTGGCCACCATTTATGAATATCAGAATTATGCCAAAACTCCTGAAGATGCAGCGGCTCTTGCTCTTAAAGCAGGTTTCTTTTTTGTTTTCCCTCTTTTTGGACATTTAACCTTCATGCATCGTCAAGTGGTACCTGTAAAAGTTTCCAAGAGTTGATATATATATATTTTGCAGGAGTGGATATTAACTGTGGAACATATCTTCTTCGGTACACTCAAGCTGCAATAGAACAGGGGAAGGTGGAAGAAGAAGACGTAGACAGAGCTCTTCTCAATTTGTTTTCAGTTCAAATTCGTCTTGGGCTTTTTGATGGAGACCCTATAAAGAGACAGTTTGGAAAGTTAGGACCTCAACATGTTTGCAGTTCAGAGCACAAGGCACTAGCACTTGAAGCAGCAAGGCAAGGAATTGTGCTTCTAAAGAATGAGAAGAAGTTTTTGCCATTAAACAAGAATAAAATGTCTTCCTTGGCTGTTATCGGTCCAATGGCAAACAGCACCCAATTGGGTGGCGGCTACACAGGTTCAATTGTTTTGCATGTAACAATTGGCTGTTATAGGCGTGTTTGATTGAATATCTTTGCTTGCATATCTTCTTGAGCATTTGATGGTCTCACAGTAATTTGTTGATGATTGAAAGCTGATTTAACTACCCAATCTTTTCATGCACAAATTGATAATAAATTAATTATTTGGTGGCAATAAATGATATTGAACTATTGTTAAAATTCTTGTTATTGATTTCAGAATATGATAGTATATGCTTCATTATTGATTTCTCTTTTGAGTTGTTAGAATTTTTGCTGAAATATGTCATTACTGTTAGCCTTCTGATTTTCTTTCTTTTTAAAGTTCTTCTTCTGCGCCAAATAATCGGAGAACTCTAGTTTGATGCTGTGCTGATGTAGTTTCAGGATTTTCTGAATTGTAGGAGTTCCATGTAGCCCAAAGAGCCTTCTTGATGCATTTCAGGCATATGCAAAGAAAACATCATATGCAGCTGGTTGCCTTGATGGTGTACCTTGCTATTCCAATGCTGGATTTATTGAGGCTCTTTCTATTGCCAAAGAAGCTGACTTTGTCATTGTAGTAGCTGGGCTGGATTTGTCCCAAGAAACCGAAGACCATGACCGGTACAGTCTTCTCTTGCCCGGTTATCAGATGGCTCTTGTTACCACTATTGCTTCCGTAAGTAAAAAACCATTGGTTTTAGTGCTTACTGGCGGTGGACCACTTGATGTGTCGTTTGCCGAGGGGGACTCAAAGATTGCAAGTATTCTTTGGATTGGTTACCCTGGAGAGACTGGTGGAAAGGCACTCGCAGAGGTCATCTTTGGAGATTACAATCCAGGTTGGTGTAAAGAACTTTTAATTTTGTAACCCAAAAAAATAAATGAGAGAACTTTTGATTTTGTTAGGAAGACAATACCTGGACTCTGAATGAAAAAGGAACCATCTCGTTTTGTTTCTTATAGAATGGCTGAAACCATTTGCTTGAATGTCATAGAATAGACATTCTTGAAACCCTAACATGATCTGAAATTTGAAAATGACTCAATTTAGCGAGGGGAATTTGGTGATAGACCTCTCACTGTCTAATTTATCTTTCAAAAGGATAAGAATTATATAGGTATTTTCAAAACCTCCTAATATTTTAAAACTTGTTTCTTTTACTATATTACCCTCATATCTATCAGCTCTCATATTAAGCCATCTTCACAGTGTATTTCAGGAGTAAAATTTTACTTTGAATCATAGTAAACTTTACTCTGAATCAGAGTAAAGTTAAAGTTTACTATGATTCAAAGTAAAATTTTATATTTTTGAGCAAATCAACATGTTTTTAACGGAGAAAATTTCAGAATAAAATTTTACTTTGAATCAGAGTAAAGTTTATTATGATTCAAAATAAAATTTTACATTATTAAGCAAATCAATGGGCTTGTTTGGTTTGTGTTTCAGAAACATGTTTTGGAAAAAAAAAGTACGAAAACATGTTTGGTTTGGTGTTTTGGGAAATTTGTTTTGGAAAATTGTTTTGAGAGAGAGTTTTGAAAAAAGTGATTGATTTGATGTGTGTGTGAGAGAGATTTGTTTGGAAAAATTGTTTGGTTTGTGTGTTTTGGAAAAAAATTTTGGGAAAATTTGTTTGGTAGAGAAAATTTCTGAAACTTGTTTGTAGAGAAAATTTCTGAAATTTTTTTCAGAAACATCAACCAAACAACCCCATGTTTTTAACCAGAGTAAAGTTTTACTCTGATTCAAAGTAAAGTTTTACTCTGCAAGTACAAAGTAAAGTTTTACTTTGCAAGTACAATTTTACTATCATTGTATAATTCAAATCTGCAATGAATTGATAGTAAAATTATACTGTCATTGGAGTTCAAAAACAAATAATGTAGTACACAATAACAGTAAAAGTTTACTATCATTGTATAAAAAACAATAAAAAGCAGAATAGATAACACCAAAGTAAAAGTTTACTCTCATTTTATCGGACAAAATAGAGCACATACCAAGGTAAAATTTTACTCTCATTTTATCAAACAAAAAGCGAGCACAAATTAAAGTAAAATTTTACTCTCATTTTGTCAAGCAAAAAGCAGAAGACAAACCGAGTAAAATTTTACCTTCATTTTATCAAACAAAAACAAAGTACAAATCGTAATAAAATTTTATTCTCATTCTATCAAACAAAAATAGAGCACAAACCGAGTAAAATTTTATTCTTATTCATCAAACAAAAACTAGAGCACACGATTGAACTTGGCAAATCAACAAAAATAAATCAAAAGCAAAAACATAAAAACTAATTAACATATGTCAAGATCAAATAGCGACATCGAACCAAAGGTGAGGGTCAAGTCATCAATCCGGATCTTAAACAAAATTTTGAGCTACAAGGTCGACTCCAAATCAAAACTCAAAATCGAGTTCATAACGGTGAAATCACACCAAATTCAAATACCACAAACCATATGTGAGATGTTATTAGTCGAATCCAAATTTGAGATGTTATAAGTTGAATCAACTTTACCCAAGCCTCTTAAAGCATAGATCGCAAACTCAAATTAGGGCTCCTCTCGGATCACAAATTGAATTGAGGGGAAGGAAGAGGAGAATCTTTGTTAGAATTTTAGTCCAAGAAACAAGTGAATGGAGTATGGTAGAGGTGCATAAAGCCTCTGGTTTCTTCAATTCTAGGGTTTCGGAGAGAAATGGAAGGCTTGGGACATTGGATGCGGAGGAGGGGGTGGCTCCGGGAATCATGGCGGTTGGTGGCTGGAATACATTGGAGGACGGTGCTCTGGCGGCTGTGGTGGCTTCTGTGAAGGCTATGGAGAGAAGCTGTGTTGAGAGGGTGAGGAGAGGGACGGAGAAGGTAGGGAAAGAGTGGGGGGAGAAGGTGGGAAGATTTAGTTGAGGGTATAATAGTCTGATAAAATATTTAAATAATTAATTTTGTCCTTTATGTAAGACTTTATAATTATGAGGAGGTTTAAAAAGTATAATTTTTTTCTTAGTCCTTTTTAACAACGAAAGGAAGGTAAGGGGGGTTCATAGCCAAATTTCCCATTTAGCAAATTTAACAATTAATTTTTTTCTAACTATTTGTATATAACTTGGTGTTGACATGTAGTTTCTGGAATAAAACAGGTGGAAGACTGCCCATGACCTGGTATCCCGAATCATTCACCAGCGTACCAATGAACGACATGAACATGCGAGCTGATCCTTCTCGTGGCTATCCTGGAAGAACTTATCGATTCTACACTGGAGATAGAGTATACGGATTTGGACATGGCTTAAGCTATACAAATTTCACTTACAAGCTCTTGTCAGCACCAAACAAATTGATATTATTGGCATCAACAAAGGCTGAATCCAGAAAGAACATGACACAACAAAGAGGATACAAGCTTGATTATATTCACATTGATGAGGTGGAATATTGTGATTCATTGATATTCCACGTATCTGTTACAAATAACGGCGACATGGATGGAAGCCATGTCGTGATGTTGTTTTCTAGAGTGCCAAATTTTTTTAAAGGTGCTCCGGAAAAGCAACTAATTGGGTTTGAACGCGTGCATACTATTTCTTACAGGTCTACTGAAACGAGCATCGTAGTAGACACTTGTAAACATCTTAGCATTGCGAATGAGTATGGAAGAAGAATATTGCCATTGGGCAAACATACGCTGATGCTGTCAGATATAGAGCATATTGTTTCGATTGAGACACAATAAAAGTGTTATTGAAATTCATTCAAACTGCTTTAAATTTGTAACTCAACATTATTTTCCTATTCCTCGGAATGTGCATTATTGAGAAAACATCAGCCATTCTTTGTATTTAGCATTCAAATGTTTCTAGAACATAAGTTTATGCAGAAAGCAAAGAAAGAACAATGATGAAGCAGCAGCTGCTGCATTCTTGTATTCTTGTGTTCGAATTTGCATAAATTTGATCAATAAACAAATTTGTTGGATTGGGTTGATCTGATTTATTTCAATTGTGGTCTACATCATATCAAATAAATTTTACATTTTGAATTTTTTACACGTAGATGATAGTCTTTTTTGTTTTAGTAAAGGCTCTGAGAGAGAGAGAGAGAGAGAGAGAGAGGGTTGCTTTTTATGCTTTAGTTTTACAATCCGTGAACCAAGCAACCAACCATATTGCATGACTCTTCTTCTGAATTGGATGTGTCCGAATAATAATAATAATCTATCAGATGAAATCCGTGTTTGAGAAATAGGTCCCTTGTAGTTTGAGAGGAAACTAGAACACATCTACAACCAAAACTCCTTTCATTTACATACACAAGTCCATTCTTGTCTTTTTGCATTGTTTGATGAAACCAAACAAGATTCTTCTCTACAAAAATAAAGTTTGCCAATTGTGTTTATCCTTTGGATTGATTAGAGATATAATAAAAAAATCAAAATTAAAATATTATAAACTAAAATAATCTTTTTTTTAAATATACACCAAAAAAAAAAAAAAAAAAAAGATATATTAGAGGTCGTAGTCTACCAAAGGTAGGCATTGTCTATTTCAAAGTATTTTTTTCTTTAAGAAAGTATATTTAAAAGCACCCAAAAGGGTACAATCGGTCTCTATCAAAATCCAAAGAAAGTGCTTTTTTATCTAATGAAAAAAAAGGGGGGACAAGGAAAGTTAACAAAATGGAAAAAGCAAACCAAAAATAGAGAGAATGGAAAAATATAAAAATAAAAATAAAATAGGAGGGGTAGAAAACAAAGAAGATATGAGACTTCAAGAGAAAATATAATTTTATCTTTGCATGTTTGGATGGTAGCATGGAACATACAAGATAAAATGAGAATCTCATTTCGAATTTCCTTCATTTTCTTGTTTAAGTGATTTTTAATTTGATTTCTAAGACAAAATGAAATTACCGCACTAAATGAGAATTTATTATCATTTTTCACATCCTTATGGAAATCTAACATCAATTTATTTAAGAATAAATAACTAGATAGGTTCATAATAGTATTTAAAATTATATTATATTTTATAAAAAAAAATTAATCAAATCAAACACTTAAATCGCATTAATACAAAAATTAATAATAAAATATTTGATAATAGAATTTTCAATGCGTGTATTTGGTTTATGTAATAAAGAAAAGATAAAGGGATTTTTTTTTAAGGTCTCTGGTATTAAGATTTTATAGCATAAAGGACACCCAATACTTTCATAATGTCTAAGGTCTCTCAATATCGATCCAGAGAAAATTCGACCCAAAGAATTAATTTTCTCTGGACAAAGAAATTCTAGAAATTTCTTTCCACTTCCCAGAGAATTTCTCTAGACCTTCTAGAGATTTTCTCTCCACAGAAATTCTCTCTAATTTTTTTGAACTTCCCAAAGAATTTTTCTGTGTTTTTGACCAATTTTCTCTGATTTGCTCATAATTTTCTCTATGTTTTTGATCAAACCAGACTGTAAGCCATTTAGACAACAACAAACCAGAGAAAATTGAACAACCGCCACAAGTGAAAAACATATAAATCCTGAACTGCTCAAAACCAGGAAAACTTCACTCAACTTAACGAGTCTTTGTCCCAAATACCCATGGTCGCTACATGGATCCATCTATTCCAAAACCAGGAAAATATTAAAAGATAACAAAACAAAAAAAAGCGGAACTATTAATCAAGAAGTAAAACTCATAATTGATATATGTATATGTATTTATATTACAAGGTAAATTTGCATCAAATACAATTCCAAAATTTTACATAGAAGGCTTGTTTCAGTCAAGTATCACAATATTAATTGTCGAATGGTCTCCAATTGATAGCATGAATGCAAACAGAAATTCCAACCCATCTTTATTCTTGGACCTTGCTTCTTAATATTGTGAAAACAGGTTTCAACTTTTATAACTATATCTCCTACACATTGAGATAGAACCAACCCAAGCCAATGATTCTACCTCAACAAGCAATCATCATTCTACAGAAACTACAATACCATTGTCAAATATGGTGCAGATCTCAAATATTATGGCTAGAAAGTCGTTCATAAAGAAATTATTTGTCTCAATGGAAAATAACAAATTAAAAACCCATTCTCTGAAAATTCGATCTAGAGAAAATTGCCAAATGTAAAGAAAATTCAAGGGTAATTCAGAGAAAATTACCAAATCTAGAAAATTACCAAATCCAAAGAAAATTCAAGGATAATCTAGAGAAAATGCCAAATCCAGAGAAAATTGTCAAATCCAGAGAAAATTCAAGGGTAATTCAGAGAAAATTTGATCCAGAGAAAATTGCCAAATCCAAAGAAAATTCAAGGGTAATTCAAAGAAAATTGCCAAATCTAGAGAAAAGTAGCCAAATCTAGAGAAATTCAGGCAATCCAGAGAAATTCAACACTGTCAACACAAAAATTTTTTGGCTTGTAGGACACATTGTATTCAATACTGTCAACACAAACAATATATATACACATTTATCAACAATGAGGTGATAGAATTAACTAATTTTTTTTTTGAACCTAAAGACGTTATAGATTCTGTGAATTGTAAGACATTTTCTCTGGACTTTATGCTAGGCGATTAGGATGTGATTTTTCCATTTCAATGCTTAATTTGCCTTAATTTTGCCAATTTATAATGCCAAGAACAACCTATATCATCTTCACTTGTAGTTTGACTAGGTGTGACTGCAACATTAGATAAGACTTCATCTCTGTTACTTTCTTTACTCTCTTTTACATCAGTCTCCTGCTCAAGAAGCATCGTTGAAGATTGCATCTCATGGTCACCAACATTTGCTTCTTTTGGTGAATCTGTGAATGTCTCAGATTTAATAGGGGACAAATTACCTGTTGAACTATTCACACTGCTGTTCCCAATAGCAAGTTGCTTAGTCAAGCTGTTGGAACTGACCACCGAATCAGAGTTACAGCTTGACAAAATATCTTCAATGGACATAGCACTTCCTAACAGGTTGGTTTTAGGCAATAGATCGAAACCACTTCGTATCTATCCCTTCATATCTTCTTCACCAGAGTTGTGATTTTCCTTAGTTGAGATTTTAGAGAGAGAAATGGGAGAGGAGAGAGAAGCGTTGGAAGAATCGAGCAATAGTCTGGTCTCTCTAGAGATGATGACGATGAAGCCAAAGCTTTCATGCTCGATTCGTTTGACATTTTGTCAAATTTCTATATGATATATGGGGTTAGGATTGAGAGACTTTAGACATCATAAAATAATATTATGAACTTTATCCATTATTAAAAATGAGATAGAGACCTTAGATTAATTTTCTCAAAAGATAATAACATGTTCATTAAAATTAAAAAATAAAAATTGGGAACCGACTTTAATACGTTTGTGTGTGAGTGAAGCATGAAGTCGGTGTGAGTCCAGACTCCATACCAAACTCTCCCTCTTATGAGAGAGAAAAAGAAGACGTAAATATAAATACAAATACTACAACAAATAAAGACTCTCTTTTATCTGAAACTCTCAATCTCATTTCTCTTTTGCAATTCTGTGTTTGGTTACAAAGATGAGTGATCCAAAGTATGCTTATCCCTACCCTGCTCAAGGTACAACCTTCTTCCCACCTTTATTTTTAATTTTTTTTTTAATGTCTATATATATATTATTTTCGTGTTTCTTAGAACAATTCATTCCTTTGTCTCCATATGTTTATTTCAAACGATTTTTAAGATTTCTACTTAAATGGGCTTTCACTTTTCATTTTTATTTTTCATGTTTCAAAACTAATTTCATTTTTTCTCTGTTCAAGTTTTTTCTCTCTTTTTTATGTTTCCCAAAAATGTATATGTTTTCCTTTACTTTTTCCTGTTTTCCTTTTTGGGTTGCTTGATTTTCACTTAAAGATAAATGATTTTTTATTTTTATTTTTTATTCCTATGTATTTTTGGGGGGGTTTTGATGAGTTTTGTATTGGTTTTGATCTCTCTTGTAAGGTTACTACCAAGGACCTCCAGTAATGGCACCTCCACAATATGCTGCTCCACCTCCCAGACAACAACCTGGTTTCCTTGAGGGATGGTATTTCCTATATCTCTCTCTCTCTCTCTCTCTCTCTCTCTCTCTCTCTCTCTCACTTGATTATTAGTGGTAGTTATACATTTGCATCATATCCATTTAGGCAAAAAAATAAAAAATGAAGATTTTTGGATTGGGAATTTGAATAGCCGGATGGGATAGGATGTTTGAACTACACTACTCATTCTAGATTCATAACATTCCCACACTTTCACTCCAGTGATCTGTGTGAACCGGATATAATCTCTCCCTTTTAGGTTCATATTTCATTTTACGTTACTCGCCTTCCACCCGTTCTATGCACGGAGGGGCGGAGCTAACAAGGGCGCAGGGGACCTGGGTTTTGGAATTTTTTTTTATTAAGCAAACATAAAAAAATTATTTAAAAAAAAAAATTATAAAAATATTATTTTAAATGTTAATGACATTTTTAAAATAATAAGAATAATAATGGTTATTTTGATTGAAAATAAAGTAATTACGATATTATTATCTATAAAAATTCTAATATAATGGTGATGTCTATCACTATTGACATGCAAACATAATTAATCTCAATGAAAATATAAAATTTATTGAATTGTTAGTTACATTTGACATGTCGCGTTCATTCTCCATGTGTTTCTTCACTATTGGTTAGTAATATCACATGTTAATGATGACGTGGTATAACTATTATATTGAATTTTTACGCATATTTTGTATAAAAAATTACTTTATCATTATATAATTTATTTTAAAACTTTATATCTATGACTTTTTTTAATATTGTCCATAATACACTAATTACAAATAATATTTAGCTTATTTGGTTTTAGTTTTCAAAAAATTCTACATTTTTATTTTCCATATTTTAATGTTTTCAAAATAAATTTTTAATATTTTAAGCAAATTTTTTTAATTTTTAGACACACCTAACATAAATATACCTAAAAAGCATAATATTTGTAAATAAAAAAATCTTTAAAAAATACAATAAATACCAAAAAATATAAAAATAATATGAAAATTTAGTACATTTTACATATTTTTGTGTATTTATTGATTTTTTTAAATATTTTTGAACAAATATTTTACTATTTGGATACATATCTAAGTAATGTGCATCTTAAAAAGTAAAAAAATTATTTAAAATTTAAAAAATATTCACTAAAACCAAAAAAATACGAAAAATAAAAAAACTTAGTTTTTAGAAAATTGAATTCAGAAAACTAAAACCAAACACACTATTTTTTTTATTTTTTTTATCTTTCTTGAAGTTAATGGTAAAAATTTATGTGAAATTTTTTTATAAAAAAATTTAATATTGTAATTAATAAGTGCCCTCTCTAATTTAATTTCTTGGCTCCGCCACTGTATGCATGGGTTGTGTTATTATTTATATATATGCGAATTGTGATTTTTAATTTTTTTTGTGTGTGCACAAAAAAAAGAATATAACAAATGTAGCATATCTTCAATAAATTATTTTATGTCTGCTTTTATTAAAAATTTAAAAACAATGTACGGGGTAAAATTTATAACCAAATTAAGAAAAAATTTATTCCTAACAATATTTTTTTGCTTCTATATAAATACTTAAAAAAATAAATCTGAAAAAGGTGGTCAATATAAATATTGTACATTAAGTAAAAAAAATGTGGTTAGCAATTATGCTTACATAAATTTATTATAATTTTAATTGCAAATTAAAAAAGAAACTATTTTAAAAGCATTTTATTTAGCTAGTACCAAAAAGGAAGTTATAAATTTTTAAATGTCTATTATTAAACATTCTATTCTACTTGCTCGTTTGTTTGCTTACTTGCTTTGGGAGTTTTGATCTTTCATCTTTGCTCCACATTCATCATATTGTTTTATTTATTTTTCTCTTTCTTACTTGATTTTCGCATGATACTTCTTTCATAGTGTATCTCTGAGTAGATTAGTGAAAATATTATACACTTACAATGCACAAAATTACAATATATTGAAAAAGAAAAGAAAAGTAAGCAATTACCCAAAACTAAAACTACTTTAAGAAAATTATTTATTTATTAATTAATTAATTTTTTAAAATAAACTTTTAAAGGAAAAAAAGAAAAAGAAAACTATATATAAAAAATATATATATAGAAACTAAACATAAAATATTATACAAAAAATAAATGAATTATGGGATTTTCAAAAAGTGATACTCACAAACAAATTCTGTAAAATCTTGTCTATTCATATGTTTTTTGTGTATATTTTTTGTACTTCTAATTCTGGGAATGACATTTGTATTTCTTGTATTAGGTCCATTTAATAATTTTAACAAGCACAAATGTAATAAATTTCATAACACAAAATACAAATAATTGTGAGACAAAGTATCTAAAAAAAATGAAAGTAACATTTAATGATAATGTAGAAACACACCTGACGTTATAATTAAAGGTATAACCAGATAAATCGCTATAGAATATGAAGATAACCTTTATTTTTTATCACAATAATTACATAACTCAATATATAATTTTAATGTTTCTCACATTTTCCATACATCCAATTCTCTATCAAAATTAGAATGCATGCATAAACCAAAAAAATGGAATATTTGAAAAGACAAAAAGATGTGATTTGATACATTTCAATTGTTGAATTCTATTAATTAATAGTTATTAAGCTTCAATGGTCGGGTTTTTAATATTTGTTAGCTATTAAAATTGAGTTCCTTAGTTTTATCTATATTCACTTGATAATTTGAAATTAAACACGTGTCAAGCCTTTACATAAGTACTTGGCACATTTTTTGAGTATTATTAATGAAATGTACAATGTAATTTTTTTTCGGCAATTGCAATCTATTATTTTTTAATGAAATGCACTGTGTAATTTTTTTTCGCAATTGCAACCTCTTATCTTTTAATAAGAATTTATGTTTGTTTTAAATATTTTTTTAATTTAAAAATTATTTTTTACAGTGTAATTTTTTTTTTTCTTTTTTTGGCAATAGCAATCTGTCATTTTTTAATAAGAATTTATATTTGTTTTAGATATTTTTTTAATTTACAAATTATTTTTTACAGTGTAATTTTTTTTTTCTTTTTTTGGCAATTGCAATCTATTATTTTTTAATAAGAATTTATATTTGTTTTAGATACTTTTTTAATATAGAAATTATTTTTTTTAGATTTGAATGAAATGCATAGTATAATTTTTTCTCGTTTTTTTTTTCGCAATTGCAATATGTTATTTTTTAATAAAAATTTAAATTTAGAAAAAAAGTAAGTAATTGTCCAAAACTAAAATTATTTGAAGAAAAAATAAAAAAATAAAAACAAAAATTAAATTATTTGAAATAGAAAATGATTTATTTATTTATTAATAAATTTTTAAAACCAAACTTTTAATGAAAACAAAGAAAACTATATTAAAAAAAAGTATAGAAACTAAACATAAAATATAATACAAAAAATAAATGAATTATAGGATTTTCAAGAAATGAGACTCACAAGCAAATTTTGTAAAATTTTGACTATTTATATACTTTTTGTGTATGTTTTTTTGTATTTCTAATGCCGAGAATGGCATTGAAATAATTTGCACTTCTTGAATTAGGTCCATCTAATAGTTTTAGGAAGCACAAATATAAAAAAAAATTCATAACACAAAACACAAACAATTGTGAGACAAAGTTTTAAAAAAATGAAAGTAACGTCTAATGATGATGTAGAAATATACTTGACGTTTTAATTGGAGGTATAACGAGAGAAATCATCATAGAAGAGGAAGACAACTTTTATTTTTCACTACAACAATTACTTTACTCAATATATAATTTTAATGTTTCTCACTCTTCCACACGTCTAATTCTTTATCAATATTAAAATGAATGCATGAACAAAAAAAAAGTGAACATTTAAGAAAATAAAGAGATGTTGTTTGAGATCTTTCAATTATTGAATTATATTAATTAATAGTAATTAGGTTTCAATGGTCGGGCTTTTAATATTTCTTAGCCATTAAAGCCGAGTTATTTGGTTTCATTTATATTCACTTGATAATTTCAGAGTGGACACGTGTCAAGCTTTTACACAAATAATTGGCACATTTTTTGAGCATTATTAATGAAATGCACAGTGTAATTTTTCTCTCTTTTTTTTTCACAATTGCAACCTGTTATTTTTTTAATGAAATGCACAGTGTAATTTTTTTCTATTTTTTTTCTGTAATTGCAACATGTTATTTTTTAATAAAAATTTATATTTGTTTTAGATATTTTTTAATATAGAAATTATTTTTTTTAGATTTTAATGAAATACACAGTGTAATTTTTTTTGCAATTGCAATATGTTATTTCTTAATGAAAATTTATATTTAGAAAAAAGAAAGTAATTGTCCAAAACTAAAACTATTTTAAGAAAAAATAAAAAAATAAAAAATAAATAAAATTATTTGAAATAGAAATTGACTTATTTAGTTATTAATAAATTTTTAAAAATAAACTTTTAAGAAAACTAATGAAAAAAAATTTAGAGAAGCTAAACATAAAATATAATACAAAAAATAAATGAATTATAAGATTTTCAAAAAATGAGACTCACAAACAAATTTTGTAAAATCTTGTCTATTCATATACTTTTTGTGTATGTTTTTTGTACTTCTAATCCTGAGAATAACATTGAAATAATTTTCACTTCTTGCATTAGGTCCATCTAATAGTTTTAAGAAGCACAGACATAAAAAAAAAATTCATAATACAAAATGCAAACGATAGTGAGACAAAATATTTAAAAAATAAAAGTAACGTTCAATGATGATGTAGAAGCACATATGATGTTTTAATTGAAGGTATAACTAGATAAATCATCATAGAAGAGGAAGACAACCTTTATTTTTCATTATGACAATTACATAACTTAATATATAATTTTGATGTCTCTCACTCTTCCACACGTCCAATTCTCTATCAATATTAGAATGAATGCATAAACCAAAAAAATGGAACATTTGAGAAGACAAAGAGATATGGTTTGAGACCTTTTAATTGTTGAATTCTATTAATTAATAGTTATTAGGCATCAATGGTCGTGCTTTTAATATTTGTTAATCATTAAAGTTGAGTTATTTGGTTTTATCTATATTCACTTGATAATTTGAGAGTAGACATGTGCCAAGCCTTTACACAAATACTTAACACATTTTTTGAGCATTATTAGTGAAATGTACAGTATAATTTTTTTTTCTCTTTTTTTTTCCCCACAATTGCAACCTGTTATTTTTTAATAAGAATTTATATTTTTTTTAGATATTTTTTTAATATACAAATTATTTTTTATTGTGTAATTTTTTTTTCTCTTTTTTTTCGCAATTGCAACTTGTTATTTTTTAATAAGAATTTATTTTGTTTTAGATCTTTTTTTAATACATAAATTATTTTTTTCAGATTTTAATGAAATACACAGTGTAATTTTTTTCTTTTTTGCAATTGCAACATGTTATTTTTTAATAAAAATTTATATTTGTTTTAGATATTTTTTTAACATACAAATTATTTTTTACAATGTAATTTTTTTTTTCTTTTTTTCGCAATTACAACCTGTTATTTTTTAATAAGAATTTATAATTTTTTTTAGATTTTTTTTAATATAGAATTTTTTTTTTTTAAAGATTTTTTATAAAAATAATTTAACAATCCCATTACTATAGTGTATGGGAGAAGTTGAAAATAGTGCGGCAGTAACTATGTGAGAAGTCAATAAATACTGAGTTTTTTTTTTTTTAAATCAAAAAATTAGAAAATTAAGATTGCGATATTGAACTCCCACAAGGTTTGTGGGTTAAAAATCGCCTTTTCTTTAAAAAATGCTATATACCCCAAATATTCTACCAAACCTGTGAAACTCACACAAATCCACATGTGTATGGGTTTTATACCTATATGAAAGATTTGATAGAATATTTGAAGTCTCTAACCTAACTTATTTTCTTTATATAATATATAGATGTTTGCGAGCCGGATTTAACTTTGGTCAATCCCAAATCTAATGTGTTAGATAGAAAAGTAGATTTTTGGATTTTTTGTTGTTGGTACTTGTGGATTAATCGCCTCTTCGAATGTATATCCCTAAATGGGGGATTAGTGATTCTACTATGGGACGAGAATGTGATACAAACAAAGTGGATGATTTACGGTGATGGCCAGACTAAGGGGTTAAAATGTTAAAATATCTTTAAAGTAATTATTAATCATGTAATTCATGTCTAGTGATTTCAAATAAACATAATATGATAAGATTTTATTAATCTTTCCTTATAAATCAGAGACACTTTAAACATAAATTTGATGCCTAATTCTAAATAATCGATAATCCCAAAACTAGTAGTCTCATATAATCTAGAATAATGTTTTTTTAAATTTATTTTTGTAATTTTTGGAATTTGTAGATGTGTGTGAAGATTTGTAATTTTGGGATTGTGATTTTGCAGTCTAGCAGCTTTGTGTTGCTGTTGCCTCATTGATGAGTGCTGCTGTTGTGACCCTTCCATCATCTTCATCTGCTGATATCCTTCTTTGTGTCCTTCTTCATCACCTGCAAATAAATAATTCTTTCCATTTTTTTTTCTTCTACTTTTATGTATGTGTCTAAGATTTGCAAGTGTTCATCTGGGATTACTTAAATTGAAAGTTTGGTGCATTGAGACTAGGGCAGCAAACGAACCGAGCTGTTCATGAACAAGCTCGAGTTCGGCTTGTTAAGGCTCGTTCAAACTCGATTCGATTAATAAACGAACCGAACTCGAGCTTGAATTTCAAGCTCGATTATTAAACGAGCCGAGCTCGAGCTTACAATTGCTCGACTCGAATATGCTCGCGAGCTTTTTTTATATTTTAAATATATATAATATAAATATTATATATTATAATAAAATATTTTTAATTATATTATTTATAATATATAACATAATATATATAGCAACTTTAAACTTTTTATTTATATAATATTTTATATTTTATCTAACTATATTTTATGTCCAATATAAATATAAATATAAATATATTATATTGCCCTCAAAATTTGAAGGCCACTAGCGCAGCCAACATCTCCATTTATAAGCAGTTATCCTTAGCAAATTCTTCCTTTGAGACCGATGTGGGACTTTTGCTGCCAACATCTCCATTTATAAGCAGTGATCCTTAGCAACTTCTTCCTTTGAGACCGATGTGGGACTTTTGGTGCTAGCCTTTGTGAGTCCTTAAGCAGTGAACCTTAACAGAATTTGGGAGTCCCACATCGGTTAAATATGTATTTCAAAGACAAACAAATCTCTATTTAAGTGTAGTAGCTGCTAGCTTTTGTAATTTCACTTGGTTGGCTTGGTTTGGCTTGGCTAACGAGCCATAACGAGCCGAGCTCGAGTTACATAAATTTTATACGAGCTGAGCTCGAGTTTACATATTTAGGCTCGTTTCGAGCTCGAGCCGAGCTTGAACACTTCTATAATAAGTCGAGCCGAGCTCGAATATAGTAAAACTCGGCTCGGCTCGGCTCGATTACAGCCCTAATTGAGACTTCTTCTCTATCTAAATCATATAATATTTGAGATGGTGTTTGTGTTTCCACTTTGTTGAATTAACTTTATTATCATTTCTAAATCCTCAAGACATCTCATTAACTCTAATTTATTTTTTTACCAACTTTTTTCTTTTTTTTCTTTTTTTTTTTTGTTGGAGACAATTGGATGGAGTTCCCTAATTACAAATTTATCTTAGTTTTTTGGGTGGTTTAATTATTTCAAGACTTTCTCAATTATTAGTGAATATTAATTTTGGAATTTTTAAATGTGTAATATGTTTTTTGGAATTTTTTTTTTTTTTTGGGAAGAATTTTTTTTAAAGGGGTTATCATCAATTAAGATATCATAATTAATGCTTATATTTTCTTGACCGGCACAACACTTCGGTCATTGAGGTTGTTGTCTAGGCTTCACTTTTTCAAACGATTTTGAAATTTAAAGTTATTTGTCTAAATGCTAAAACAAATCATACTTATCCAAAGCCAAACAAATAAGAAATGAGCTAGATTTTAAAAGGGCAAAAAAAAATTTATAGAGAAAAGAAAGAAGAAGAAACGCTCTTTTGAACATCGGGTGTGTTTGGTAACGTTTACGTTTTTAGTTTATATTTACAAAAATTTTATAAACTGGTTTTTGTTTATTTTTTGTTTATTTTTAGAAAAATATAAACTACAAACGCGTTTGGTAATTGACAAAATGTTTAAAAAAATTTTAAAATATAAAAAAAAATGAGAAATGGCAAGTGGTAGCGGAGGTGTGGTGGTAGCGAGTGGGTAGTGGCAGGTGGTGGGTGGTGGTGGTAGGTGGGTGGCGGATGGCGGGTGGTGGTGGTGGTGATGGGTGGGTGAGTGACGGTGGCAGGTGGTAGATGGTAGTGAGTGAATGGTGGTGGTGGGTAGTAGGTGGTGAGTGATGGTGGTAGTGGTAGTGGGTGGGTGGGTGACGATAGCGGGTGGTTGGTGGTAGCAAATAGGTGGTGGTAGTGGTAATGGTGGTGGTGGCAGGTGGGCGTGGTAGTGGCGGGTGGTGGTGGCGGTGGGTGGTGGGTGGTGGCTGGTGGTGGCTAGTGGGTAGGTGGTGGTGGCGGGTGGTGGGTGGTGGTGGCAAGTGGGTGGTGAGTGGTGGTGGCAGGTGGTAGTGGGTGGTGGTGGCGGTAGACGGTAGTGGAAAATGGTGGCAGGTGGTGACTAGTGTTGGGTGATAAAAAAAAATAAATAAATAAATTTGAAAACTTAAAACGGAAACACATTTTTTGTGTTTTCATTTTTTGGCCAAATTTATAAACTGAGACCACTGATTTATAAATCAAACATTTTACCAAACAAGTTTTTATTTGAGTTTTTAAAATTTTTGTAAATATAAACAGAAAACTGAAAACGTAAGTGTTACCAAACGGTACCAATCAAGGTTGTAAATCACAAATTTTAATTGAGTACTGGTACGAATACCAAAATTTCTACCAAATACACTATTTAATAAAAATTTTAATAAAATATTTGAAATCTCTAATATTTTTTGTTTTAATTTTTTTTTAAAAAAGGAGAAAAAATCAAAAGGTTGGTTCACGGGTTCGCACCCAATCCCTTCACCTAGTCCCCGCACCGCACCCTTCGCTGGCAGAGGTCGCCAATCTCCATCCCTCACCTTATCTTATTCAAATTGTGTCAATACTTAAATTTTACGGTGTTGTTGGGAGCCCGAAATTTTGGGGCTCGAATGCCCCGAAATTTCCATATAAGAAAATTAAAAAAAAAAACAAGGTAAAAAAAAAAAAGAAAAAAAAAACAAACTTATCCAAAAAAGGAAATTTGAGCCATTTGAGCCACAATTTTTAGGGCCACCAATCATTTTCCTAAATTTTATTTTGTCAACAATGTGAAAATATTATGGCCATGTTAATTAACGGGGTAATTCATTTGGCTCGAAATCATGTGCTTTATTAAGATGTTAGTAGTTTAAATTTTTCAGTTATTTTTTGTGCATTTGTTGGGGTTATCTTTCTATGATGCAAAAAATTGCACGACTATGGTGATTTACCTTTGTTATGTAGTTGATAGATAAAATATAATATCATTTAGTATGTGTTATGATTTTTTATTTGAAAAATGCTTGAAAGTATTAATTTGACACCACCAATCTATCCCTAATGACATAGAATGAAGCATGTGAAGGGATAGACTCACACTATTCTCTATATTTTTTTCTCTCATCCACGTCATTTGGGATAGATTAAGAATGCTATACTAGTCACCGTTTGGGAAGAAGGTTTGTAGGTTTTTTTGACTATTTTAGCCACAACCAACAAAACATCACATCCAATCCTATAATTATTATACTCTTCTCTCACAAAAAATTCAAAAAAGCCAAAAAACTCTTTCTAAACTAAACTTTTTAGCCCAGACTAAAATAGTCAGAAAAGTCAAAAAATCAATCCACTTCCAAAACCAACCCACAGTATTGTTGTTTTCATTTATCAATAGTTATATATAAACAATGTCATATAATATTTTAAGAGTACCTCATAATTTTGTCATGGCGAAGGATTAAGGGTTGTTTAGGGTTGATTTTTTATGACTTTTTGACTTCCTAGCTTTATTATGTGTTAAAAAAATTAATGTATTTGAAATGTTGTTAAATTAAAAAAAAAAAATTATGAGTGAAAAAGTTAATGTGACATCAAATTCTTTTTTTCACCGATGATAAATAAACTTTTTGAATTTATAATTTTTTTAGTCAAAAATTATTATTACTATTATTTTTTAATTCAAACCGCGTCTTTAGCAAAAGTCATGTATATTTTGAATAATTTTATATCTACTAACAATCTTACTAAAAATATAAAAAAAAAGTCAAATATGATTGTTTGTCAAAAAAAATAATAATATTTAACCATCTAATGATATTTAGACATATATACTTTTAATAAGATTATTAATAAGAGTTTAAATAGATTTCTCATATATTTTTAGTTCATTATTTGATTCCGGATAAAAAAGGAGAGCATTATAGTGTGGGAGACACTTAACAATATGATATTTGGTGTGCAAGGCAATGAATTTTGAATTAATTAAATATCTCCTTAATCTTTAAAAATAAAATTGGCCTTGCATCAACACTAAACTTACACGTCATTTCTTAGGGGTTGATTGGCATGTATTATTTTAGTATATATTTTTTTATTTTATTTAGATTATATCACCTTTTATTATATTTAAATTAAATCATCTCTTTATTATATTACAAATCTTTTTATAAAAAATCAAAATATAAATTTAAGCCTATTTTGAAAACTAAGTTAAAAGTTAGCCTATTGATTTTTTTGGCATTTTTATATTACATTATCTCCTAGTTTTTTACATATTTTTTTTAAAAAAATTAAAAAAATTAATTTTTAACTAAAATAAACTGCAAGGCAAGTAGTAATATTTGAAGAAATGCTTAATAACTCGAATTTATGTAATTTAAATAGTCTGAATGTATCAAAACAACGTCGTTCCGGTCATTGAGCTATAAATTATTATTGATGTATTTGACATCCTTGTGCACTCCAACCAGGTTACCATTTGTTTAGGTGACATCTGGCATTGCGCCATCCATGTCAAATTTGACGTATGAGGAAAGGAATGTCAAATTTATTTGTTTTGCTTTTTTTTTTTTTCAATTTATATTATTAAGTGGGTAAATTACACTTTGTCCCCCTAAAGTTTCACCTATTTTTTATTTTGATCTTTTAAATTTTATTTTTCCTATTTTGGCCCTTTATGTCTACAATTCTTCCCACTTTGATCCTTCATGTGTGCAATTATTCCCACTTTGGCTCTTTAAGTTTAACTTTTCTCACTTTAGCCCTTTATTTTTGTAATCCTTTCCACTTTGATCATTTATGTTTGCAATCATTCCCACTTTACTCTTAGGCCCTGTTTGGGAACAGGCTAATTTAGTAACTTTTTAGCTATTTGGCTAAAAAGGTAGCTAAAAAAAATTGTATGTTTATGATGACTTTTTGGCTAATTACGAAAAGCTGTGTAACAAGTAGAGAGAAGCCGTAATCTTTGACTTTTTGGCTAATTTAGTAACTTTTTGGTTAATTGGCTAATTTAGTAAGTCCCCAAACAGGGCCTTAAACCAATTTTCATCCAAAAAAGTAACATAATTTATTACATCACTAACACATTAACTCCATGTGTGATCTAAAAAATTCACTAAAGATGCAAAAAGTAAAAAATAAAACACAAAAAAATTGAATTTTTTTTTTAGTCTTTAGTGAACTTTTTCTTTTTTTAGTTAAATTTGTTTTTATTTTTCTAGCTACATCTAATTTAGATGCATCTATAATTGAATAATATTTATGAATAAATTTGAGAAAAAAAAAGGTCACTAAAGACTAAAAAAAATTCCAATTTTTTTGTTTTCTATTTTTATTTTTTGCATCTTTAGTAAATTTTTTACATCACACATGGAGCTGATGTGTTAGTGTCAAAGTGGAAAAAATTAAACTTAAAGGACCAAAATGGAAAGAATTACAAACATAAAGGACTAAAGTTGGAAATTGGTAAAACTTTAGGGGGGCAAAGTGTAATTTGCCCTTGTTAAGTTAAGGTTAGTTTATTTTGACGTAGAACATTTTAAGTAAAAAAATATTTTTATTTTTATTTTTATTTTTTGACATTTGGTTGACATTTTAAATAAAAATAATTTATTATTAAAAAAAGAAAATTTAATTAAATAAAGTATCATTTATGAATTTTTAATGAGTTATGATATTTATTTAAAAAGGCTAAATGTGTTAAAAAAATATAATGAATGAAAGTTAACTTTATAAAAATTAACTTACGAAATTTTTAAAGATAGGCCATTTTTTAAAAAATTATGCAAAAATATTTTTCTTACAAAATATTTTACATACTTTTTATTCAACTAAATAATAAAAAATAAGTGAATATATTTTATGTCAAAACAAACGAAATGTAAGTAAGGTTTATTCAAAAAAATTGAAACGCAAACTCAAGTATAAAAGAAAAAAAAAATTGTACCCACTGGATGAATTTAGGGGGATGTACCAATAAATTTTAAATTAATAACTTATACACTGTTTAGTCCTAAAAGTTTTTTTATAGATTGAAAGGTCCCATTACAATGTTTCAAATATCAGATTAATGCTTCGAACATTAGATTTCGAACATCAGATTAATGTTTCGAACATTAGATTGATGTGCAAATGGGACTAAATGGAGCATAAGAAAACTTTTAAAACTAAATGGTTCAACTTTTCAGAAACTAGAATTTATGGATAAATTTTCCATGAATTTATAGCCATTTTTATAACTTGTGTTGCGGGTAGAGGACCCAACTAGTTCGGCAAGATGGTGGGGTTAATTTAACTCACTTAAAATAAATTAATTAATTAAAAAATTAATAAGATAAAATGTTACATTTAAATCATAATTATCTTCTTTTTTTTCTCACAAACTTCAAAAAAATTAAAAATTTATAATTTTTTTTAACCAAAATAAAATAGTCAAAAAATTAAAAAATTCATCCCAACTGACACTTGAGCAGAATTCTTTAGTAGACTTGGGCTTCGTTTGAGATATGAGTTGACTTTTGACTTTTTTAACTTGGGACTAAAAAACTTCGTTTGGGATTGATTTTTTTGATTTTTTTACTATGAAATTGACATGGATAGGCCCACAAAGATTACAGCCCACAGTGAACAACCCCAAGCCCACCATTTGGAGCCCATTGCATAACCCGGTTGGTAAAATCCAAGACAGCTAGAGGCCAACTGGGCGTGAAGGGCCCATGACATTCGGACACATGGCAGGTGTAAGACAGGCCACATCAACAGACAAAGATCTGTAAAGTTATTGTCACAACACATCACCATTAATGCAGCCCATTACAGCATTTATTACAACAACACCTCCTCGTTGGAACAGCGCCCCCTTACCCTGAACAAGGTAAGCTACAACACAGGCTTTAGGCGATGTGGGCACGTCGGAAGGGACAGTGAAATGATTATCGAAGGATATAAGCAAGCATCGAAGACAAGAAGAATGTTAAGCTTTCTATCTCCAATCTCTCTCTACACACTTTATCTCTTCTTCCTACTTGCTAACTTGCCCGTCGGAGGGTTCGCTGGGGGACTACCCCGTTCCCCATTGAACTTACTTGCAGGTCATCTAGTGGGCTTCGCCACTCGAACGTGGGCTTAAGGAGCTTGGATCGGTCCAGTCCATCCACCGGGAACGAACTGCATTATCAGTTGGCGTTGTCTGTGGGAAGTGTCCTATCCGTGCGCCAGTTGTGCTCATTGTCACCGGAGACCTTGTCCCAGAAACCTTTCTCTCCTACCTACCAAGGTGCATGGTCACGACTAGATCCATGGCTTCTCACCATAACGCTGCCGACCATCAAACCGACCCTCCCAATCCGAACAACCCACCTCAGTATTTCATCGAGCTTACCAGCAGTATTAACCGTATGGCCGAGCAAAATCAAGCCCTGATAAATGCTTTACTCCAAAGAAACCTCCCAATTCCTCCATCACCACCTCCAGATATTCCACCCAATCCAGAACAAACTCCGAGCCATATTGTCCCACAACCCAATCCACCTAACTTGGGAGGTTTGCAACCTCTTCACCCACATATAAATCCACCACCCCCACCCCCACACCAATCGGTCGTAGCACTAGCCCCCGAGGGAGAAGCCAGCAGCGTCCAACACCTGTCTCCTTCTGGTGGCGACAACATTCCCCTATGGGACGCTGAACTCCGCGCCATGAAACTCCAGCTCCAAGGGGTTATGCAGAACATCCAGCATAAGCCCTCTACTACGGCAAACTCACCATTTGTTGCCTCCATCCGAGACAAGCCTCTGCCCGCCAAGTTCAAAATGCCCACCATCGACTCCTTCGATGGAACGACGGACCCGGTCAACCATCTGGAGACCTACCGCACCTCATGATCCTCCATGTCTTCCTTAACGAGATCATGTGCCGAGCTTTTCCCGTGACACTGAAGGGGTCAGCTCGACTGTGGTTCAGCCAGTTGCCACCAGACTCTGTCTCCACTTTTCAACATCTCAGTGATTCTTTCCTGAGCCATTTTATTGGAGCCCAACGCCAACGATGCCTGGCCACCCAACTCCTTAACATTCGTCAGACCGAGGAGGAGTCACTGCGCAACTTTGTCACTCGCTTCAACACCGAAGCCTTACAAGTGGTAGAAAACGATGACAAGGTCATTCTTACGGCTTTCATGGCCGATCTGCGGTCGTCCGATTTCCTTTTCTCCCTCTCTAAAAATCCCCCGACCTCAATGGCAGCCCTACTCTCCAAAGTCCCAAAATACATGAATGCCAAAGATTTACTAGCCGCTCGGCAGGATCCAACAGCTAAAAACCCAACTCCCAGAGAAAAGAGAAAAGACCCAGACTCCAAAAACACCCAGTATAATAGCCCAACACCCCACTATAACAACCGCCCTCCCCGCGCTGACCGGTGGGCACCTACCCAACCGCCCGGTCGGTTCGAGCGGTACACACCCCTTAATTCTCCCATGGAACAAGTCCTCCACCAAATCCAACAGGACTACCCCCTCAAATGGCCTCGGCCTCCACGGAACCCTTCTAACCGGAAAGACCAGTCCAAATATTGCCGTTTCCACCAAGACCATGGCCATAACACTGATGACTGCATCAACCTCAAGGATCAGGTGGAGACCCTAATACGTCAGGGGCGTCTAAGCCGGTTCACGGACACCCGCCCTCAGCAGAGGCAAAGAACCGAACCCCACAGAGACAATCGTCGGCGCACCCCACCCCAGTAGCCAGCTCAACCGAATCAAGACCATGATCGACTTCCGCAACAACCTCGGCCACAAGGTAATCCACCCCCACCCGTTGGTGAAATTATAGTCATTTCAGGTGGACTTGCTTGCAGGGGACCATCTCGCTCGGCCGTATAAGATCGAAAAAATAAGACAGGCTCGATATATAAATCACCACCAGAACCGACCCTCCAAACAGCCCAAGTAGTGGACAGAGCCCATCACCTTCACGGACACCGACTGTACAGGCATCCGTTATCCTCATGATGATCCTCTCGTCATTTCTGCCATTATCTCCAACTATAAGGTCAGACGAGTTCTCATCGACAATGGAAGCTCTTCAAACATCATATTCCTCAATTGCTTCCGCCAGCTCAAGATCGGGGAGGAAAGTCTGTCTCCCCTCCAAACCCCTTTGGTTGGTTTCACTGGCGACCGGGTGACCTCCATCGGCTCCATTGATCTCCCCATTACCATCGGCGAATATCCACGGCAGACCACGAAGTTGCTTACCTTCCTTGTTGTCGATTGCCCCTCTGCCTACAACATCATCTTTGGTCGCACTGCCCTCAACACTTTCCAAGCGATTACCTCCACCTACCACCTGGCCATCAAGTTTCCCACTGATCTCGGGGTCGGAACAGTGAGGGGAGAACAAACCGTGGCCAGAGAATGCTATGTCGCTTCACTCAAGGAAGCTAAGCTGAAGGAGGCCATGATTATTGAAGGACTTGACGTCCGAGACGAAGATGAGCTGGTCAGAGGAGAACCTGTTGAGGAGCTCGTTGAGGTTCCCATCGACCCCACCAACCCAATGAAAACTGCCAAGATCAGCAGTCAGCTATCCCCCCAAGCCAAGGCCGACCTTACTACCCTCTTGATCGAGCACAAAGATGTATTCGCCTGTACCCATTCAGACATGTCGGGTATTGACCCATCCTTTATAACCCATCGCCTCAGCATCGAACCTCATTTCCGACCCTACCGCCAGAAGCAGCGCATCTTCCATCTGGAGTGCAATACTCTTATTACAGCAGAGGTCGACAAGCTTCTTGAGGCCCAATTCATCACAAGCGTAGACTACCCTAAATGGTTGTCAAACATGGTCCTAGTCCGCAAAAACAACGGCAAATGACGACTCTGTGTCGATTACTCCAACTTGAACCGAGCTTGCCCCAAGGACAGCTACCCTCTTCCCCGTATCGATCTGCTGGTCGACGCCACAGCCGGTCATCAGATGCTCAGCTTCATGGATGCTTTTTTTGGATACAACCAAATCTTGATGCACCCATCCAACCAAGAACATACCTCCTTCATTACCGATCGAGGTACTTACCACTACCGCGTAATGCCGTTCGGACTAAAGAATGCTGGGGCCACCTACCAACGGCTAGTCAATGCCGTTTTCCAACACCAGATAGGTCGGAACATGGAAATATACGTTGACGACATGCTGGTCAAGAGCAAACTCTCCATTGATCATCTAACTGACCTTCGAGAAACCTTCGCCACCTTCCGCAAGTACCAAATGAAGCTCAACCCAGAGAAGTGCACCTTCGGCGTAGGATCTGGAAAGTTTTTGGGTTTTATGGTCAGCCAGCGCGGCATTGAAGCTAACCCCGAGAAGATCAAGGCCTTGATTGAAATGCAGTCACCCAGAACGGTCAAAGAAGTTCAAAGAGTCACCGGCCGAGTGGCGGCCCTCAACCACTTCATTTCCCGCGCAACAGATAAGTGCTTACCATTCTTCAAAGTCCTTTGGCAGACTTTTGAATGGACAATCGAATCTGAAGAGGCTTTTTAGCAGTTAAAGCAATGCATGGCCAACCCTCCCCTCCTTTCACAGGCAGTTACGGGCGAGCCCCTCTTCCTCTATCTAGCAGTGTCAAGCACCGCAGTCAACGCAGCTCTTATCAGGGAAGACGGCTCAGTCCAACAGCCGGTTTACTACATCAGTCGAGCTCTTAGGGGAGCGGAGCAGAATTACCCATTGCTAGAAAAGTTGTCCCTGGCCTTGGTCACCGCCTCTAGACGACTTTATCCTTACTTCCAAGCCCATTCTATAGTAGTCTTCACCGACCAACCCCTGAAGAAGGTCATGCAGCAACCAGAACTTTCTGGCCGACTTATGCAGTGGTTAGTAGAACTCAGCCAGTTTGATATCTCCTACTGCCCTCGCATAGCAATCAAGGGACATGCTATAGTCGACTTCATCCTAGAATTCACCAACCCTACCCCAACCATTGCCTCTCCACCCCCACCAACTCCTGCCGAGCCAAAAGACCCCCATTCTTGGACTCTCAACGTCGACGGGTCACCCCACAGGGAAGGTAGTGG
This sequence comes from Camellia lanceoleosa, assembly GCA_025200525.1. Lineage (NCBI taxonomy): Eukaryota > Viridiplantae > Streptophyta > Magnoliopsida > Ericales > Theaceae > Camellia > Camellia lanceoleosa. The sequence goes on along the minus strand of CM045758.1, from coordinate 181,278,825 downwards.
GGCTGGCCTTATCCTCACTGTAACAAGTCCGCGGGAGACCTCGCTATAGTTCGGACTCAAATGTTGTTACGGTTCTCAATCTGAACCAAAGAGTCCAAATCCGGCAAATCGTTTTGAGAAAAAGATTTTTTTGAAAGAAGTGCCAAACATGGACTGCTTTGCCAGATACAGAGTCGCCACCTAAATATTTTATTTTGGAAAATTTAGGAAACCCTGACTCGTGCCTAAGGCCACATGTCCGTCATCACCAAAGTTGCCTCGGCTTGGGAACTTGGGTACGATTGGGGAAGGTCACTTCGTGAGCACCCCCGCTCGCCCGATCAAAGATCGGCCTCTACTAACCATGATATCTATTTTTGAAAATATTATGTGTTCTTCTTCCGGTTATTAGCCTAGATTACTATGTGATGCGCACAGCATACAAGTATAGACTGAGTCGCCTGAATTGGAACAAAACATTTCATATTTATTTTTGAAAATGGTTTGATGGTGCTACTCGCAAGTAGGCTAAGACGTGGATTTGCCACCCTCGGGTGGGCTTAGAAAACATGATTTTGCCACTACCTAGTGGGCTTAAAACACACAGTCAATGATTTGTTCCAATCCAACTAACCCAACCTTTACCCACAGGCATTCAGGCAGTTATATCACATAAGCAGTTAGCCTCATGGTAAGCATACTATTCATGGCAGTCACTCACACGCATGCAAGGATGCTAAAGCACAAAAAATCACCGAGTACTCCAAGCCAAAACAGAAGCTAATTAGAAATCCATGCATGATCCTAACTATACAGAAATGCCTAATGCAACGCATGCAATAATGCAACTATAGCAGGCTCGGCTATTCTAAACATGGCATATGGAATGCTACAGCTAATACGTATTCAACTTGAAATTGAAATACAATGCAATGAGTTATGATGCGCCGAGCCCGGTGCATGCAAAACAGATGAATGAATGCAAACATGCTATCATACTGTATGCTAATTGAAACATGCCCTAATCTAACCATCATAAGCTGGTAAATAAAAGGGAAGAAATACGTGGGGTTGGAAGACATACATCGCACTCACGCACACTTATTACAATTATGCCCTTGCACAGAGGGTCCGAATAAATAATACAGTCCCGAATGAATAATACAGTCTAAATAAGTACAAAATCCTAATTAATTAACAAATTAATCTAGGAAAGCAATAAATTGGCGTGTAAGCCAGGGACCGCCTCAACTCTGCTCCGGATGATGAATGATGCATGTTTGGGTTGCCTTTGCACGGAAATCCACTGCGACGCCGCGATTAGCCTCTGTTTGTAATTGTTCTTGGAAAACGCGCCAAGCTCCGGAAGGCTGCTGATTCTTGATTTGCTGCAACAGAGAGCAGGAAAGGGACATGGCAATGTATTTTCACATATGTATGCTTGACTACTCTTCAGGGAGTGTATTCATCGATCCTCGTGCCACCAATCACGCATATCGATGCATGATAGCCGAGGAGTCGAATTGCACGACTTAATATGAAATGAATGCACACATAAACACAACAAGACCGAGACTCCATCATGGATAATCCGGAGTGTCGGTGACCGGGAATTGAGATACGTTCTGTCACTCGGAGTACGAAACGTACCTTATTTCCCGTGCTCGGGCTAACTTCTATCCCAAACGCAATGCAATATGCATGACATGCATGAATGCAAATAAGATACAACCTAACATGCACAATGCTATGAAATGGCATACACGATGCACAAGGTAATATGGCATACACAATGCGCTAACATACAACCTAGCATACACAATGCTATGAAATGAAATGGCATACACAATGCATAATGGACTTACACCAACACGAGTGGACCTCAGCCACACTCACATAGGAGGCCATTAGATGAAAATGAGACACTCGAGATGCGTGCACTCATGCACGCAAACCGAGGACCGAACCTAAGGCATAAATGCCACTCTAACAAAGCATGGCAAGGCATGGAATATGGCATATAAGAATGCAAATTTCAGTACCAAAATATGATGCAAAACAGTCCCGAAACATGGAAACATGGCACCTGATGCATGAAATGAGACCCGAAACTCGAAACTAGGCACATGGAATGACTTATAGCTATACAAAGTATGCATTATTTGAACATGAAGCATAAAGACATAATTAAGGAAGTCCCAAAACATGCATATTTCTAGTTTTAAGCAAGGCCAAAAAGTGAATACAAATAGGGCTAAGTTAACATGCAAAGATGGCCCCAAAAGAGAGATAAAGAGGCAAGTAGCAGCTGCTGGCCCCAAACAATGAAGAGCTCTTCAACAAAGTTGAAGAGGAGCTTAAAAAAAGGTATTTTACAATTTATAACCAAGTCCAAAACAGTGCACAAGTAAGCTTAAAATACTATGCAAAAATAGGCCTAAAAGAAGGTTTAAACACAAAGAGTAAAAAGGGAGCCTCAAACAGCAAAAGACCCTTGATCAAACATGAAGAGGGGGTCAAAATATGACTATTTAATGTTCAGGTCGGAGCCCAAAAATACAAGCACAAGGAGCTACAAAAACATGCAAAAAATAGGGCTAAAAGAGGGATAAAGAGGCAAGTGACAGGAGAAAGCCTCAAACAGTGAAGAGCCCTTCAACAAAGTTGAAGAGTGGCTCAAAAAAAGGTATTTCACAGTTTATAGAAAAGTCTGAAACAGCTCACAAATAGGCCTAAAATACTATGCAAAAAAAAGGCATAAAAGAGAGCTAAAGAGGCAAGTGATAGTAGGAAGCCTCAAACAGGGAAAGACCCTAAATCAAACATGAAAAAGACCTCAAAACATGACTATTTATAGTTTGGGTCGGAGCCCATAAATGCAAGCAAGTATGGCTTAGATTGTATGCAAAAATAGGGCCAAAAAGAGGAGAAGAAGACTTACCCTTGAAGAACCAAACTTCAGCAACTTTTGGTCCAAGAAATGTTGCTCCTAAGCTCTGGAAATGGCCTTAAAGCTGCCGGAATGGAGTGAGGAGGAGTGGTGCTATGGGTTGGTGTAGAAATGGTCCAAGAACAAAGGTATTTTTAGGCTTGGATGAGAAGGAGAGGGAGGGATGTGTATACAAAGCTCAAAGCAATTTTTCTAACCCTCAAAACACAGCTGGGGCTGCTGGTTTTATAGAGGGAGAGAAGGGAAAAATGGGGGAAAAATGGGGGGGAAAACCAATTCAAATTTCTCCCTCAAAAGGTTGACCCTCGGGCATAGGGCCTAGAGGAAAACAAATTGCACATCTAGAACACACTTGGGGAGGGGGTCATGGCCAGCCAGCTCAAAAGGGCAAAAAAGGTCAGCCAACATGCTAGGTGGCCGGCCTGCTACTTTTCCTGGCCGGCCGGCCAGTTCAAAAGGGTCAAGTGGCCGGCCTGCTACCTTTTCTGGCTGGCCTGCCACTTTTCAGGATAAAAATGGATCTGCCGGAAAGAAAGGTGGCCGGCCAGTGATTGGGAAGTCCAATGGTGGCCATTCAAGTGTCCAAATTGAAGCCCTATAAGTTAGATTTCCAATGGCGCAAACCTTGCATTAAAATTCCTTCTGTGGAAAAAGTTATGCTCTTTTTGGTGAAGCCGTGCAGATTCGGTTCAACCGGAGTGATGCCCTACTTCAATCAACTATATCTCTCCCGTCCGGAATTGGATTTAGGAGATTCTTGAGTGAAAAATGAAGCCCCGGAAGTCTTATTTCCAACGGTGGTGGCCTCATAGCTTGATTCCAAGTATGCAAATGAATAGGCCCGATTCGGCAAGGGCTGTTCGACTTTTTCTTAACAGTTCATGCCCATTTTCTCTCCCAATTGGATTTCTTCCCTCTTCTCCTCTTTTCTTCAACTCCAAACCCCTAAGTAAGGTGTTTTGAAAGATTTTTCAAAGATTTCATCTTTCTTTCATTCATTTCCACTTTGTCCTTGCTCGGTTTACCGAAAAGCGCAACATTTGACAAAATGCGAGCCTCGGAACATCGTAAAAACTTTATTTCAAAAACGTTTTGAAAGAAAGGGTTTTAAGACTAAAATCTTTTGATCAAGATCGTTTTGGTCCAAAAAAAGGGGTATGAAGTTGAGATTTGACTCTCTCTCCTTGCCGAAGAAATTGAACCTTTACACTGCACAACTTCCAAAACCATCAGTCGCGTCCAAGTCTTAAAGGTGGTAAAAAATGGGGTGTCTACACTCACCTCCCCTGAGGGTGGCTATTTCAAATGTGCTCTCCGCCTCTTGTTTGATGCCAGCAATAATGAGGCTGAATATGAGGCCTTGATAGCAGGACTCCGCCTTGCCAAGGACATCGGTGTCAGCCACATTCGGGTGTTCAGTGACTCCCAGCTCATCGTCGGCCAGATCACGGGGGAATTCGACGTCAAGGAGGACACAATGCGGGCTTACAGAGATCTGGCACTCCCTCTTGTTCGCCTCTTCAATACCTTCCACATCAAGCACATAACTCGGGCGGAAAACTCCAAGGCAGACGAGATGGCTCAACTGGCCTCTGCAGACCAGCCCGACCTCAGCCATGGAATTTGCCTCGAATAACTAGCCCACCCGGCCATCTCGCTCGACCTACAAGAAGTGTAATTCCTCCAAAATGAACCCATCCCCTGGGCATCCGACATCATCCTATTTTTGACAACAGAAGAACTCCCAGATGATCAACAGTAGGCCGCTAAGGTCAGAGCTCGGTCGTCCAACTACGTTCTGGTCAGTGGCGTCTTGTACAAATGTGGCTTTTCACGACCATATCTGCGATGCCTCAACTCGGCCCAAGCAACCTATGTAATGCAAGAAATCCATGAGGGAATTTGTGGCAATCATTCAGGCGGCAGGTCTTTAGCCCACAAAATACTCCGTACTGGTTATTTCTGGCCGACTCTCAATCAAGATGCCACTGATTTTGTGCTCAAATACGACAAGTGTCAGCGCTTTGCCAACATCCCCCATGCTCCTCCCACTGAGCTGATCACACTCTACAACCCCTACCCGTTCGCCAAATGGGGGATCGACCTGGTTGGTCCACTTCCCATTGGCCGAGGCCAGACCAAGTTCGCGATTGTCGCCATTGATTACTTCACCAAGTGGGTAGAGGCAGAACCCCTCGCGACCATCACCGAGCGGAACACAACCAAATTCATCTGGCAATCAATTGTTTGTAGATTCAGCGTTCCTCAAGCCATTGTCTCCGACAACGGCAAACAATTTGACAACGCCAAGTACAGGAAGTTCTACGCCGACCTCCAGATTTAACCATGTTTCTCTTCCCCCGGTCATCCCTAAGCCAACGGCCAAGTTGAGGTCACCAACCGTTCTCTCCTGAAGATCATCAAGACTAAGCTTGAAGCTGCTAAGGGACTTTGGGCTGAGGAACTACCGAATGTGCTATGGGCTTACCGCACCACTGTTCGGACTCCCACTGGGGAAACCCCTTTTTGTCTAACATATGGCGCCGAGGCGGTTATTCCGGTGAAAATCAGTCTGCCTACCCCCAGGGTTTTACATCCAAATCCAGCACTCACCGAAGAACTCCGTCGGGCAGACCTAGACCTAATTGAAGAACTCAAGGAGACCACTGCTGTCAGATTGGCCTCATAACAACAGAAAATGAGAACACATTACAACCGCAAAGTCCGACCAAGGGAGTTTGCTGTTGGGGACCTAGTCTTGAGAGATGCAACCCTTGCTACCAAGAATCCGACTGAGGGTAAATTGACAGCCAAATGGGAGGGACCTTATATTGTGAAAGCCAGACCACGTCCAGGCACTTACCGGCTTCAAGATCTGGAAGGTCGAGACCTCCCGCACCCCTGGAATGCCGAACACTTGAAACGTTACTTTCAATAAACTACTACTTTTGTGTTGCTCAGTTATTGTATTTTCTTTTCGGAAAGTCACACACTTGAACATTCTTGTCATCCTTTTTGTGCAATGTAACTTTTTGACATTTATATATATCTCAGTCATCTATATGGTGTCTCAATGACGTTTTGGTTCCAGTAACTAAAAGCCTCGTCCAGACCGAGCACTAACAAATTTCACCAAATCGAAAGCACTAAAAGCCTCGTCTGCATCGAGCACTCAAAGCCTCACCAGATCGAAGACAAACAGCCACCAGATCGAAAGCACTAAAAGCCTCGTCCAGACCGAGCACTAAATGCCTCAGCCAGACTGAGCACTAAAAGCCCCAACCAGACTAAGCACTGACAGTCTCAGCCAGACTGAGCATTAAAAGCCTCGTCCAAACCGAGCACTCAAAGCCTCAGCCAGATCGAAGATCGACATTTCACCAGATCGAGCACTAAAAGCCTCAAAGACCGAAAGCACAAAAGTCCCAAATTAAACTCACCGACGACTTCGGCCAGACCGATCCCCACCTAAACCAAGCATTACAAGTCCTGACCAGACTGAATGCCATCATTGTTGGTCCAGAGTGAGTTACGTGCAACTTTAATTCCAGGTCCAAACTGAGATAATCCTATCGTTAATGAAATTTCCTAATTATGGCGTTAGTAAGACACTCAGTCACACTTTGACGCTTAGTTACAATTCCAGGCCAAAGTTTTTATACCACTCTTTACTTAGTCAAATACCAAAGATGTCCTCACGTGTTTCATTTACTAATCAGATTATTTCCTCCACCATCTAGTGTAACTCCAACAAACCTGTAACAACCCTCGTATTGATTATCGGTTAACCACTAAATTACGTACTGATTACTGCTAAACCGAACTGATAATGACTGATAATTGAATTAACCGAAGTACTGAATGGACTGATTGAAATCGAAACTGAAATTGAATAAGTTATCTATTGAATTGCATATTACATCTGTTTGATTGAATGACTATCTGTTTGAATTCGTATGTTTAAACTGTTAATTGAAGGCCTTATCGGCGGCCGATTTAGAAACCGTTTGATGTTTTAGAATCAGTAGAATAATTGTGATTTAATGGTATATTTATCTGAAAATTGATTAGGTATGATTAAATTAGATTAAACGTTGATATATTGCAAACTTTGACTTATTTACCAACTTACCACTAAGTGGGCCACTACCCTATAACTAGGGATTTGTTTTGCATTGAATCAAAAACATTTCATCAGCCATTTCCTTGCTTTCCAACCGACCAAGAAGAGAGTTAGAGAGAGAGGGACTTGTTTTGTTGAAATTGCTAGGAGAACTTGAAGATTGAGGCATAGAATGTATAATTAAGCTTATCATCCTATAATTCAAGGTCTAAGGTAGCATTCCATCTTCTTATTTTAGTGTTTGAGCTTAATTTTGCATGGTTCATGCCCAATTAGAGAGCTAGGCCATGCTTTAGTGCAAACATGTTGAATTGGACCTTAATTGTTGCATGCATGTTGAATTTAGTGAGTTTGAAGTTGATTTCATGTTGAATTGTATATGCAAGCTTATGTTTGTATTATAGTCCATGCTTTCACTTTGTTTTGAAAGATTGGAGCTCATTTGAGCTAGTTTGGAAGCTTGAAATTGTTTAAAGATCATGAATGTCATGTTTTGAAATTTATTCATGAAATTGGTTTAAAATTGGGTTTAATTGAAACACCCTTGGGCCTTGATTTCTTAAATTGAGCTTTAAAACGTGTTATTCTATGTGTTTGATAGAGTTTTCCAGAAAATGGGCCCAAGAGGATCGAATTTGGGGCATCAAAACTTGGTTTGGAGCTTGGAGATCGAATCTGGATTTTCTAGATTTTGGTCGTCTGCTCGAGCGGGGGAAGTGCCGCTCGAGCGGGGAAAACAAGCTCCCAGTATTTTTTTTTTGACCTGCGTTGCAGTCTGCTCGAGCGGAGGAATTCGCGCTCGAGCGGAGAAATCGCGCATCCAGCATCTTGCACTGTGCATCAACCCGCTCGAGCGGGGACCTTTGTTTTGCTTGTCCGCTCGAAAGCGAAACTCTTCGGCCGAATGAGGCCTTGTTTCACTGGAAATTCTGAAATTGAATTCTGTACACATCTTTGCATCCTCATCCCATCCTAGGCATTCTTAGGCCTATTTTAAGGCATCTTAATGAGGATTTAGACATAGAACCACACTGAGAAAATTTAGGGATTTAATTATCATTCTTCCGACTGTGAACTTAGTGTGTGTTCTGTTTGTTAACTGTTTAGGGTTGGCTCTCGGGGACGTGCTCTAGCTGCTACTAGCCCAATCTCTGTGAGTAACAATTGTGTAAAGATATGTTCAAAATGGTTATCTTTTGAATACTGAACTGAATTATTTATTGAACTGATATTGTTTACTGAATGAATGTATGTCTGTATTTGAATCATTGTGGCATCCTTAGCATTGGTATTCTTTATTCTGAGCTCTGTCGGTTCCCTTGTGGAACCATCATTCTTGTTGATGGCCATCATTCTTCATGGTTCAGTATGCCGGTCCTTTTGGACCTACTGTTTATAGGCTAATGGATGTACTACATATGACTAATTGATTGAAATACTGAAAGACTGAAATACTGTTTAATGAATTGATTTCATTACTGTAAGGACATTCATTCATAACCTCTTTACGCTGTATGTTATTCACTGGGTTTTAGCTCACTGTTTATATATATATGTAGGTTCTCAGCAGCCAGACCGGAGCTAGGAGCGTGGGATTGGTCCCCAGTTTTGTCAAGCCAGCCTATGTGCCTCACTGCGAGGTTCCGAGTTGCCATGCCATGGCTTGGGGTGTTTTTGTGTCCCCTATCGGTCTCCTCACTGTTTGTAACACTGTATAGATCATCTTTATCGAGGATTAGGTTCCTGCATCGATCGCTGTATATGATTGTATAGACTGTATATGGATTGTACTGTTTTGGACTGTATGAATGCATAAAAATGTTTTTGGCATACAGATTTTCACAGCTCAATGGACACTAGTTATTTATTGTATTGGCTTCTGCCAGGCCACATACTACTGTTTAATCAGTATTCTTGTCGGCGAGCCTTGATAATCTCGGATTCTTGGCGATTCTGATGCTAAACCCATAGGGACGGGTTTGGGTCGTGACAAAACCACTCTCATCCATGGAGTTTTTATACAAGTCCCATTTCAGTCTGCATTGCGCATTAAGGAGTTCTCTATTTTACTTTGCATTGAATTTTTTATATAAGTCCAATTTTACTCTGCATTAAGGAGTTCTTTACTTTACTTTGCATTGAATTTTTATACAAGTCTAATTTCACACTGATTTACATACAAGCACAAACTACCAACTGAAAACATAAATGAAGTTTTATTCATTCACAAATGTGTACACAAGTTCATTACATCAATTCAAAAAATAAAAAAAAAACAAACAAACAAAGAGGGGCTCTTCTTCATCTTCCCCAGTCATTCCTCTCCATTGGATACAAGATCTTCCTCTTCAACGCCTTCATCCAGGGGGATCTGGGCTACATCGTCTTCCCCAATTGTCACACTACTGAGGTCTAAGTCTGGGAACAGTTCTTCAGCTCTGCGTTTGAACATCTTCCAGCCACTGTCCCAGAACTCAGCCATTTCGTGCTTATAAAAATTTGACTACTAGAAGCTCTCAATAACTTCCGCTTCAGTTCAGCCTCCAGCAGTCGTCCTCGATGGGCCCGCCCCCCCAGCTTCTTGCCCAGCCAGATTGCTGGCGACAGCAGCGTCAACTGCCATCTAAAATTCGGCAGACCCTTTGATTTGCTCCACAGCTGAGACACACAAATCGGGATAAGCCGCCCTCTCAGAAGCTACTTTCGCCCTCTCTTAGTCCAGCTCTTTCTGAAGGGTCGCCCTTTCAGACGCAGCCTTCGCCTTTTCCTCCTCCACCTCCTTCTTCAGGCCCTCCTTCTCCGCCATCGCCTTCGCCCTCTCTGCTTCCAACTCCTTTTGAAGCTTCTCCCTCTCCTCCCCTGCCTTGGCACGCTCGGCCTCCAACTCCTTCTGCAGTTCACTAACTTTGACGCCTGCCTCATCTTTCTGCCTGACTAGTTCTTCATTACCTAGCATGGCCTCTTCATGTCGCTCGACCGCGACAGCGTAGGCTCTTTGGGCCTCCTTCAACTTCTTCTGTTCGCCAGCAAGTTGGAACTCGAGCAACACAACCTGACGGCGTGTATTCTCCAACTCCACCTTGGCAGCTTGCAGATCAATGTGAGCAGTTTCCCAGCTTGCACTTTCCTTCTTCAACTTGGCCAGCTAAGCCTTGGCCTCATCAGCCTTGAGTTTGGCAGCCCCCGCTTTCCTCAGCAGAGCCCCTGCTAGGGTGGTTACCTCCAGTTGGGCGGAGCATAACCCCCTCAACAGGTCAACTTCGTTAAATCTTGATGCCGAGCGCAAGGCTGCCTCTTCCACAATGCTCACCAAGCGGTCTGCCCCAGCTCTGGCTGGGCCTTCTTCTCCCTCTAGTCGCCCAGCCACCGCCCAAGCGTGATAGATCGCTGTGGTTAGGCTAACTCCTCCTCCTTGGGGAGCAGGTCCCCCCTGGGGCTGTTCTTCCCTCCTAAATTCAAGAGCGACCCTACCGACCCCTACACCGATTGCTGCCACCACTGGCACAACCTCTCTCACTTCTGAGGCAACGTCTACCACCTCTGGGGCGATTACTCTCCCTGGAGTCTCCTCCATCCCAGCAACCTCTCCCTCCTTGGCCAGACTGGCATCCTCTGCCCTCCCTTCCTTCCTTCTCTTTTGGGTAGGCTCTTCCTCACACCGCCTCAATCTCTTCTTCTTCTTCCCCACGCCCAACGCCTCCATCTCCTTCAACGACCTCTCCTTTAAAGGGTCCCTTGGAAGCGGTCGTGGTACAAACTCACCTAAGTCTTTCTCTCCGAGGGGTTTGGGACGAGGTCGAATCCTCTCCCTCGCAACTGGTTTGGGTGGTCGGTTGGCTTGAGACTCTTTGAATTTCTGGGCTTTCACCAGGATGGCCTGATCTTCTACCTCTTGAGCTTTTCTCCTTGCTTCCAACTCCACTCGGTTGAGGTCCCCACCGATCGGCTGTAGACCTAAACCTACCTCAAACAGTGCGGACGGCTGAACAAGCTCGTCCCACTTGGCTTTTTCCCTCTCCCTCCACTTCTTTACCCTCTCCTCTGCCGCCGCCCTCAACTTTGGCTCCACAGATCTGGTTGGCACCTTCCACATCGTACGCACACTAGCCCCTCCAGAGGTGGACACATAGAACCACCATGGTCTCCAACCTTTGATCGACGTTGGCAACCCCGCCACTAAGCCCTTCCCTGCTGCTGTCTGTAGGGTGACCCAAGTCTTCTGCTGCCTTGAAGCCTTGTAGCAGCCAAAGAACTCGTCCACCGTCATGGCCTGCCCTCCATTCGCCTTCGGCCATGCACTTGCGCAAGCCAGCAAGATCTTCCATGCATTGGATAGTAGTTGCCCTAGTGCTACCTCCAGATAGTTGAGCACATCCACTACTATTTGCGGCAGTGGCAACCTCAATCCACCCTTTAGAGCTTCCTCATAGAGGGAAAACTCTCCTGGCCTGGCGTCAGACGGCCTCTCCGTTGATGTCGGCAGCAATAACTCCACTTCCGCAGGGATCTGGTACTTTTCGCGGATAGCCTCCAACTCCGCCACAGTAATCGTGGATTTGTCAACCTTCGTGTGCCAGTGATCTGGTTCCACCTGGCTGATTGGCTTTGGCGCTGCTATCATGGTGGAACCATAGGATCGTACCACCGACTCCCCCACCCTTTCTGACTTGTACTGCGTCGCTAGCTCTTCTGCATCATCGTCTCCAAGTGGGTCCATCCTCACATCCACAGCTTCTTCTTGTGCCATTTCTAGGGTATGTTTGCGAATCGCTTCTGCTGCAGGTGCAAGAAAATTTAAGAAGTGTCGCAAAGGTGTATCGTGAGCAACAAATGAAGTAAGACTTGGAATGTTTTGGTTCTTTGTAAACAAGTAGGTGAATCGAATGATGCCAAAAGCCCACAGTTTGCCCGTATTCCAAGGATCCCAATTAATTTTCGCCAGTTTGAAAACTTTTCAAATCATCCGCCAAAACTGTCTTTTCAACCCCATAATGACCTGTCATTTCATTTCTGCTCCAACGCCTAACTCCCCCCCACGATATTGCCACGTGTATAGCCACGATACACTGCCTCCCCCCATTCCCCTGTCTTTTCCACTTGAAATCATCATTTCACACGCCACCTCTTGAGCCCCGCGCCCTTCCGCTCGGCCTTCACGCGGTCGGCTCATTCGTTCGGCCTTCACATAGTCAGCCCTCCTCATGGTCGGCTCACACGGTCGGCCTTCATGCAGTCGGCTCTTCCACTCGGTCTTCACATGGTCAGCCCTCCTCCCGGTCGGCTCGTCCGCTCGGCCTTCACGCGATCAGCTCCCCTCGCGGTTTTTCTTTCCGCTCAGCTTTCACGCGGTCAGCCTTCCTCGCGGTCTTCCTTCCCGCTTGGTCTTCGTGCGATCGACCCTTCCCACGGTCGGCCTCCCTACTCTGTCTCACTTTCACGGTCGGATCATTCCCCACTCGGTCATCCCGGTCGGACTCACCTTCCGCATAAGTATTCCCTTCGTTGGACTGAAGCTGCACTCAGGAATGGGGGACTACTGACATGGATAGGCCCACAAAGGCTACAGCCCACAGTGAACAACCCCAAGCCCACCATTTGGAGCCCATTGCATAACCCGGTTAGTAAAATCCAGGACAGCTGGAGGCCAACTAGACGTGAAGGGCCAATGACATTCGGACACATGGCAAGTGTAAGACAGGCCACATCAGCAGACAAAGATCTGCAAAGTTATTGCCACAACACATCACCATTAATGCAGCCCATCACAGCATTTATTACGACAACACCTCCCCGTCGGAACAACGCCCCCTTACCCTGAACAAGGTAAGCTACAGCACAGGCTTTGGGCGATGTGGGCACGTTGGAAGGGACAGTGAAATGATTACCGAAGGATACAAGCAAGCATTGAAAACAAGAAGAAGGTTAAGCTTTCTATCTCCAATCTCTCTCTACACACTTTATCTCTTCTCCCTACTTGCTAACTTGCCCGTCGGAGGGTTCGCTAGGGGACTACCCCGTTTCCCATTGAACTTACTTGCAGGTCATCTAGTGGGCTTCGCCACTCGGACGTGGGCTTGAGGAGCTTGGATCGGTCCAGTCCATCCACCGAGAACGAACTGTTATCAGTTGGCGCCGTCTGATTATTGTTTGGATGTGACATTTTATCTTATTGAGCTAAAAAATATATTTTGTCTTTTTTGTGACTATTTTAACCAAAAAATCCAAAAACCTGCTATGCCAAACGAAGGCTTAAGCTTAGAGACCAACTACAGCTACGCCATCCACCCACACGAGTGATCCATTCCAAGGCTCTATTTAGAAATTAATTAGAGTAAATTACAAATACACCTCTTGAAATTTACTTAAAATACGAATTGTCCCTTGTGGTTTGAAAAATTACAAATACCTTCCTTGTCAGAAACAGAATTAATTGAAAAAATGAAATTTCTAACTGTTCACCTATACAATAATAAAATTATCTGAATTATTAATTGAAATAAAATTTTAACATTATTAAAAACTGTTAATTAACTTGATGATTTATTAATAAAATGACATATTTGTTACGAAATTAGAAACTTTATGGGACATAATGTAACTTCTAGAATCACATGAGGTAATTTGTAATTTAAGTAAACCTCAGGAGATGTGTTTGTAATTTACCAATTTATAATATGTAAAAAATAAAAAGTATAATATAACAATTTATAATGACTTTTTAATTATGAACCTTTTCCAAACGGAGCCTAAATATCATTTATTATGTTGACTTGACAAACTCTAACCTAAATAAAAATTTGGTGTAATAGTACTACTAATGACGCGATATCACCGATCAATAATAAACTTACTTACAAGTCAAGGGTGAACACTATCTTGCCACATATATATGGAAATATATTTTTTAAAAGTAAGTTAAAATCTGATTTTTTGATTTTTTATTTAAAAAATCGTGCAAAAAAATAAAAATACGATGTGATCTAAAAAAAATAAAAAGTTAAAAAATTTACTTTTAACTAACTTCTTAAAATACTAACGACATAGTATCACCATTGTATTGAACTTTTTTCATTGCACAGTCTTTGACAAAAAATATATTATTATTTGTTTGATAATTCAAAGGGAAAATTAGTCTAAGATCCCTTTCTCATGTTTAGTATTGGGATAGATCCACAATATTATTTTATAATGTCTAAGGTCTCTCAACTCTCACACCCATATATCAGAGACGAAATCGTTGAAGGAAATGGGAGTTATGGAGACGAAGAGCGAAAATACCAGAAGGACTCAACCAGTGGCTCTCTTCATGGCCTTCGGCACTAAAGGCGACGTCTATCATCTCTCTCTCTCTCTCTTTCTCTACATACATACATACATATATATATATATATATTTACGTGCGTATGTTTATGATGTATCCATGCAAAGCAATCAACAAACCCTTTTAGCCATTCGAGGAATTTGATTGATATAAAGAAGCTTAAATAGTTTGAATTGTGATTATTGGGTAATTATATGAATGGTAATACTATTGTGTTTTATGATACATATTATATGTGAAATGGACATCATGAACAACTTACTTCAAAAATAGATTTCTTCTTGGTAGGGTTTGAGGAAAGTAATAGGACCCTGTTTTTGACTATCCACGTTGATTCTGGGAATTTAACTCAACTTTTTGTCATGTGATCCATTGTTGATAACAATGTTTTTTCATAAGAGAAAAAAAAAAAAAAAAAAAACCCTTTGAAGAAAATGTTCAGCACAGATGTGAGTTTGAAGAAAACCCTTTGCTAGTATGTAAGTTTGGTGAAGATGTCAAGGTCAACACAATTTTCAGCAAAGAAGGTGTTTGATGAAATGCCAAAGAGAGAAATTTTGTTGTTCAACGAAGAAAGTGTTTGATTCTTTGTTATACTCAATTTTCTCTAGTTTAAAATTGTGAACAAACACAATTTCTCTGGTTTGATTAAAATTTCTCTGGTTTGGTTAAAACAATTTCTCTGGTTTAAAATCATTGTGCTAAAATTTCTCTGATTAAGTTAAAACAATTTTCTCTGGTTTAAAATTGTGAACATACAAAAAGAAATTTGTGAACAAAGTCAGAGAAATTCTCTGTGAATAGAGCTAGAGAAACTTGGAATGACAGTATTTGAAATCAAATGGTAGAAATTATAAAGTTTTTTCTAGTCTTTCCAGAATTTCTCTAAATCAGAATTTTCTCTAGATGTGGAATTTGTGTGAATTTTCTCTGGATTTCTGGTTTTGTATTACAGTTTTGCTGTGTGTCATTTTTGCTATTGAAAGAGCTTGAATTGAATTGCAGTAGTTATATTGAAATGGATTTAATGTGGGTTTTAAAGTGATTTTTTCTAGTTCGGTCAAAAATAAAGAGGAAATTCTGATCCAAAGAAAATTCTCTCAACCACATTAACAACCAACATTGAACTCAGTTTCAAAACATCAAAGAAATTCTCTAGTCTTTCCAGAATTTCTCTGAATCAAAATTTTCTCTGAATGTGGAATTTGTGTGAATTTTTTTCTAAATTTTTGGTTTTATATTACAGTTTTGCTGTATGCCATTGTTGCTATTAAAGGAGCTTGAATTGAATTCCAGTGCTTGTGTTGAAATGGATTTAATGTGGGTTTTAAAGGGATTTTCTTTGGTTCGTTCAAAAATACAGAGGAAATTCTGATCCAGAGAAAATTCTCTCAACCACATTAACAAACTACATTGAACTCAGTACCAAAACATCACAGAAATTCTCTAGGGAAAGTCAGAGAAATTTGGAAGGTCCAGAGAAATTCTTCCCATAATTTCTCTGGATCAATTTTCTCTGTAAAGTCGAATTTCTATCAATTGTTTGGGAAATTTCTATCATTTTCTCTAAATGAATTCAATAATTTTTTGTTGTACTCATCTGGGGGAGTTTGTTGCTTTTTTTTATTTTTATTAAATGTTGTGGATTGATTTGGAGAATAGGAATCAAAGTTCAATTACTTGGATTGATATTCATGGTAAGTGATTTTTCCCAAGACCTTTGTCAATGGCAGTGGAGAATTTGCAAACATTTCTAGAGATCCGAAAATTAAAGTCAAGAATGTGTCTTCCTTGAATCCGAATATTGAAATTTCAAATATCACGAAGGACTTGGCCTAACAAGTTTTCTGGTTCTGAATCTTATGGAATTGGTATCTATTTGTCTCTATTTTTGGTGTCTGAGTAATTCAGTTTTCTCTGAATTGAAATTTTCTTTGGTGGTTCAATTTTCTTTAGATTGAACTTTTCTCTAATTGTTCAATTTTTTCTGGATTGAACTTTTCTTTGATTGTTTAATTTTCTCTGGATTGAAGTGTTCAATTCATGTTTATGCGCGCCAAGTGTTTGATTATTTCTCTTCAATCTCTTTCTCCTTATATCCACCAAATTTTTCTGGTTTAAACCAAAGAAATTCTCTGGTATGGATTGAATTTATCTGGTTTGGACTAGAGAAATTCTCTGGTTTGGAAATCTATAGTTTGTTTGTGTATATTTCTTGATTTCAATGCTCACCAACCATGATATGTAATGATTTGGTTTTGAGTAAATTTTAAGCTCATCATGAGATTATAGATGTCTGAGGTTTGAAGGATTCTGACTTATTTGCGATATATGTTAAAAGCGTTTGAATCCAGTGAAATTTCAATTTTCCCTGCCCTGTTTGGAATTTTCTTTGTGATATGTCCAGAAAAATTTGAAATTTTCTCTGTGATGTATCTAGAAAAATTTGGAATTTTCTCTGTAATATATCCAGAGAAATTTTTCGGATCAAATTTTCTCTGGATTAATGTTAAAGATGTTGAGACTTTAGACATTATGAAAATATTGAGTGTCCTTTATGCTATAAAATCTTAATACCAGAGACCTTAAAAAAAATCCCCTAAATCAAAAGTAAAAGTTTAAAATATTTTTAATTAATTTTTTAAAAACTTATTTGAGTTAATGTTGGTTTGGGATGTTCTAAAAAATTGTACTTTTTGACTTATTGGCTTATATAGGTTGAGTTTAAGTTGGGTTTGATGTGATGTGTTGGAGGGATGATGTGATTTAAATAAGATGATGTGACTTAAATAGGATAATGACTTTTTGACTTTTTGTATTATTTAGTGTACCCCAAACCAAGCCTTAATTTAACTTAATAAAATTATAATAAAAACTTTATCAAACAATATGACACATATTTTTAAAAATAAATAAATAAAAATTATAAATAACTAGATAATTGTACCAAACAATTACATTACACACCAGACGACTCCATCCTCCCCTCACCAAATGAAAAGAACAATTTTTATATATATATATATATTTCAAGCCCTAGGTCTATATGTTGTCTTCACACTAGTTAATGACACTGTAAAAATTACGTCATCTACGAGAAGTTATTAATGCTTTATTTTTCTATTATTTGATTTTATTTTATTTTATAAAAAAATTAAAACAATTATTTTTGATATATTACTTTCATTTTTCCGTTTAATTATAAAAGTAGAATCAATTCTAAAACTAAAAATAGTGTTTATTATTTATAAGAAAAAAATTTTAGATAGCGTTTGGTTTATTTTTTAATTTTGTTTTTAAGTTATGATTTGAATAAAATATGTTAATAAAATATATTTTTAAAATACAGCTCAAAATTATTTTCAAAACTTATCTTTTTTTATTTATTTATTATTATTAATCAATCAATCAATAACTTTTTCTTTCTCATCTCTCATCTCTCCTCTTACATTTTCTCACATTCTATATATTAATCAATAAAAAAATATATATATATAAATCATTTTAAAACTATTTTCATAACTCATAACCAAATAAATGTTCTCTTTTTAAATTATGATTTAAAAACTCAAAATCCAAAACACAACTCCACACTCAAATTATTATTCTAAAACTAAATCAAACGAAAATTTTTCCTCCATTTGCAATGTTTGGTTGACATATGATAACTTATCCACTAGGGTGTGTTTGATTGGGGGGATAAGGGGGAGGGGGACTATCCACTATTTGGACTTCATGTCCGGCCTCCCTCCTTATCCGTCGTTTGTTTTTTTTTAGTCTGCTGGACTCTATGTCCGGCCGGACTCCATGTCTCCCATATGGGGGACTATCCTGTCCTTGGGGAGGGTATGATTGTTTTGGGGGGACTAATCACTGTTTGGATTAGATGTGAAAATGACAATTTTGACCCTCTACTATTTAATTATGTATTATATTTAATAAAATTTAAATGTCTCAATTTAAAAATATTTTATTGATGTTTTATTTAAATGTCTCAATTTTATTTAACTTTTTATAAATGTTTTATTTATTTAATTTTTTATAGATATTTTATTGATGTTTTATTTTAAAATTTTGTTTATGTTTTATTTAATTTCGTTATTTAAATTTAATAGATGTTTTAATAGATGTTTTATTTAAACAATTAAATGTTCAATTTCAATAATAAATAATTTCATTTATTTAAATTATGTTTTATTTAAACATTTAAACATCTGTACATCAACATGTTTATTAAATTAGTATGTTTAAATATCTTTAAACAAAATTTAACCATTAGTATGTTTAATGTTTATTAAAAATAATTAAAATATTAAAGATATGTTTAATATTGCTATTACTTAGTAAACAATTAAAAAATGATAAAATAATCTTTTGTTCATTTATCTTATCTAGTTCGTCCAACCAAACGTTGGATTTATTAAAAATAGTCCTATCCAGACATCTAATCCCATGAAAAAATAAACACAGGATACATATCACAACCAAATAGTCCGGGGGATTCACAGTCCTAGGACTCAAGTCCGATAGATTCTAATCTCCCATTTTCCAGTCCGTCCAATCAAACACAATGTTTATGATTTTGTTTTGTTTTTAGATGATTTCACTTTCTTTTCTTTTTTTTTTAATAACAAACAAATTTTTATTTCTATAATTTATTTAAAAACAAAAACTTATTTCCTATTTGATACTAACTTCCTCTTTCACAAAAAAACTGCTTATTAGCTTTTTATAAAAGCTTTTCACCAAAAAACTGATTATAACCATTTTCCCAAAATAGCCCTTAGTTTTAGTCAAAAAGTCAAAAAAATACTATAAATTGTCGCATCTCTCTCTATTTTTCTGTATATTTTTTGCAAAAAGTCAAAAAATTATTAAAATAATTTATTCCCAAATAAGACCTAAGTACTCTTTAAGTTTGGCCAATGTTCTTAGACACAAATACAATGGGCCATTTTGGAACCATGGTTAAAAGTCATCTTCCAGTTTTTAATCCATTTTGAATCACATCAGGTGTATTTCGTTTGTATTTTGAGATAAATTTTCAAAAATATTTTTGGAAAGAGGGTTTAGAATTTTTTTAAAAAATTTGTTTGGTTATAAATTTTGAAAATAATTTTGCAGTTTTGAATGATTAAGGGTTGGTTTGGGATGTTCTAAAAAAGTGCACTTTTTGACTTATTGGTGGGTTTGGGTTGGGTTTGGGTTGAGTTTGATGTGATGTGTTAGAGAGGTGATGTGATTTAAATAAGATGATGTGACTTAAATAAGATAGTGACTTTTTGACTTATTTAGTAGATGCCAAACTAGCCCTTAATATTTTGTTATAGTTGAATAGATGTGTGTGAAAGAAAAAGTAGTTGAGAATGAGAGAGAAGAGAGAAAAAGTGATTGATTGATGTGTAGAAGAGAGTGATTTTGGAAAAAAATTTCAAAAAATTTGAACCAAACAAAAATTTTAAAAATTTTCTTAAAAATTATATCTTGAGATATAAGTCAAACAAGCCCGCTCTCACATTTTTTCAAAAAAAAAACCCCCCCAAAAAATAAAAATTTTTTTTTTAACCATTTTCTCAAAACAAGTCAATATATGTCCAAATGGAATTTATTTTTTTAAATGTAAAAATTATGTAATCATGTGATTATTAAAATAATTTTCAATTATTTTGGAATGTGCTAAAAAATTTCGGGTGTGTTTTGTTTGGTTTGGTTTGATTTTGTTTTGAGAGATAAATTTTCGAAAAAGATTTTGAGGACAGAGTTTAGAATTTTTTTTTAATAACAAACAAATTTTTATTTCTATAATTTATTTAAAAACAAAAACTTATTTCCTGTTTGATACTAATTTCCTCTTTCACAAAAAAGCTGCTTATTAGCTGTTTATAAAAGCTTTTCACCAAAAAACTGATTATAACCATTTTCCCAAAATAGCCCTTAGTTTTAGTCAAAAAGTCAAAAAAATACTATAAATTGTCGTATCTCTCTCTATTTTTTTGTATATTTTTTGCAAAAAGTCAAAAAATTATTAAAATAATTTATTCCCAAATAAGACCTAAGTACTCTTTAAGTTTGGCCAATGTTCTTAGACACAAATACAATGGGCCATTTTGGAACCATGGTTAAAAGTCATCTTCCAGTTTTTAATCCATTTTGAATCACATCAGGTGTATTTCGTTTGTATTTTGAGATAAATTTTCAAAAATATTTTTGGAAAGAGGGTTTAGATTTTTTTTTAAAAATTTGTTTGGTTATATATTTTGAAAATAATTTTGGAGTTTTGAATGATTAAGGGTTGATTTGAGATGTTCTAAAAAAGTATACTTTTTGACTTATTGATGGATTTGGGTTAGGTTTGGGTTGAGTTTGATGTGATGTTTTAGAGAGGTGATGTGATTTAAATAAGATGATGTGACTTAAATAAGATAGTGACTTTTTGACTTTTTGACTTATTTAGTAGATGCCAAACTAGCCTTTAATATTTTGTTATAGTTGAATCGATGTGTGTGAAAGAAAAAGTAGTTGAGAATGAGAGAGAAGAGAGAAAAAGTGATTGATTGATGTGTAGGAGAGAGTGATTTTGGAAAAAAATTTCAAAAAATTTGAACCAAACAAAAATTTAAAAAATTTTCTTAAAAATTATATCTTGAGATATAAGCCAAACAAGCCCGCTCTCACATTTTTTCAAAAAAAAAACCCCCCAAAAAAAAAAAAAAAAAAATTTAACCATTTTCTCAAAACAAGTCAATATATGTCCAAATGGAATTTATTTTTTTAAATGTAAAAATTATGTAATCATGTGATTATTAAAATAATTTTCAATTATTTTGGAATGTGCTAAAAAATTTAGGGTGTGTTTTGTTTGGTTTGGTTTGATTTGGTTTTGAGAGATAAATTTTCGAAAAAGATTTTGAGGACAGAGTTTAGAATTTTTTTTTATTTGTTTGATTGTATATTTTGGAAATAGTTTTAGAATATGAGAGTTTGAAAAGATTTGATATTTTGTTATAATTGGACAGTGTGTAATAGAAAAAGTAATTGAGAATGATAAGAGATATTTTGAATTTTTTTTTTTCCAAAATCATTATACTAAACAAAATTTTGAAAAATTTTCTCCAAATTTGTTTCTCATAAGCAAACCAAACAAGGGCTTAACCTTTTATTTATTAAGAAAAAATGTGCAAAAAAAAAATAAAGAAATAATGTTATCTAAATAAATCAATAAATTAATAAATCAACTTTTTTTTGACACTTTTTGAAAAAGGCTTTTATTAACTTGTGTTCTTAAAACAAAAGTATTAAAACACTATAGTGTGTGCACTATATGTGCTTATAACTAAAAAGAAAAATAATATAATTTTAATTTTTTAAGTCACAATAAAAAAAAAAATAAAACATATCACAATTAAATACAATATGAGACATAATTAAAATACTTACATAATTAAAGAAGAAAAATTAATTATAACTAAAAAAATTAATATAACTAGAGAGACATATGATACACATTTTTAAAAAATATATATATATATATATATTGATCAATAAAAAGTGTATATTAGAATTTTTCAAAATTAATATATTATCCATTTTGAGAGGATATGAAAATTATGAAATAATTTTGCTGACGTCAAGCTGACCCCACTCACTGAAAAAAGCGGTACGGAACCCTAAACTAAAGAAAATTCCCATTTACCCCCCAAACTGAAACCCCAAATTTAAATTCCCCACCCAAAGAACGCTACACCCGAATCTACGCCTCCTGCCTTCGCCACGTGTACGGAAACCCTAAATCCAGGCCGTCCGTGACAAATGTGTAGGTCACTTCATCGGGCAGCATCAAACGACATCTGGACCGTGAGATCTCATCCAGGAATCCCATCGACGGAGGCGATTCAGCCCGAGACGTCACCGGGCAGATCTGGTTCGCCTTTAAGAACAGCCCCTGCCCCCTCCTTGTTTCCTCGCTATGGTGAGGAGGGTCATCGAAACCCTCGCCTCTCAACTTCCTTTGCTTTTCATAATCTTCATTATTATCGATCGATCTTCCCTCCTTTTTTCCCTCTCTTCTTTTCTTCTTCACTCTCTCCGGCCGGCGGCAGTTGAGATTTCCGGCGATTGGCTGTGATGGGTTCCCGCCATTTCCTCGCCGGAGATTAGCCGCCGGAATCTGATATTCTTCTATTCCATCCCTGTATATTCATGGCATCGGCCGTTTTGGCGAGTAGAAATGAACCGTACTGGGGAGAACGCAAGGTTTATATGAGGAAATACACCAACAGTTCCAACAACAAGCCTCGTTTCAACAACTTCAACCCTGACCCTATCAATACGAGCCCTAATCGACTCCCCAACAGACAGATCCATGATTCTTCTTCGACCAAGACTCATGCTTGGCACAACGACCAACCACCCCTGAGGCCTGCTCCGCCCGACGACTCGTCGGAGCTTAATCGGAAACCTAATGAGCCCAACGCCCATGGAGAATCGTCTCACGGGGGTTATTTGACCTTCAATCTCGCAGCGTATTCGAAGGCGGAGCTCAAGGAGCTTAAGAGACGCCTGCGCTCGGAGTTGGAACAGGTCCGTGGCCTTAGGGCTCGGATCGACAACCACCGTGGCAGAGACGATTACAGATCTGGATATCATGGAGGCGGCAGAGACGCCGCATCCGTGGTTCCCCGGCCGCCGCCGCTTCAGCTTGATTCTGCAATGGCGTCCCCTGCTGCTGCCGCTTCTGGTTCGAAGGAAAAGCGAACCCCCAAGGCAAATCAGTTTCAACCGCCGGCTGATTTTGCTACCGGAAAGAACAAGAAGGTTTCAGGGCTGAAACGTGCGTTTCCATTCGTGTCTGGTAGAGATCCGAAGCGGCATGTGGCGACGGATTCGCAGATGGATAAAGTGGTGACGAGCATGATGAGAAGATGCGGACTGATCTTGGGGAAATTGATGAAGCATAAGCATGGTTGGGTTTTCAATACACCTGTTGATGTGGTTGGTTTAGGGCTTCACGACTACCACCAGATCATCAAGCAACCGATGGATCTGGGGACTGTGAAGTCAAGGCTCAGTAAGAAAGAGTATGTATGGCCGCTGGATTTTGCTTCGGACGTGAGATTGACATTCAACAATGCCAAGACGTACAATCCAAAAGGTCAGGATGTTTATGTCATGGCTGAAACGCTACTGGGTTTGTTCGATCAGATGTTCAATCCGGCGTATAAGAAGTTCGAGGCTGAGCACCAGCGTGTGGTTGCAGCAGAGCAAGTCAACCAGAGGATTTGGGCTCCGGCACAGGAACCAGTAATAATGGAGGAGAATGTAAGGAGAAGCCTGCCCCAGCCGGCTGCAATGTTGAAGAAATCTGATTCAATGCGTGTACAAGAGACATTGCCAAGTCCACTGGCAGTTGAGGAGGTGGAGGCGGTGGTTGCGCCTGTTTCAATACCTGCTGCTGCTGCAAAACCTGTGGTTATGCCGAGATCGACACAGAAGCTTCCGAAGCCCAAGGCGAGGGATCCAAACAAACGGCAAATGAGCTTTGAAGAGAAAGCGAGGTTGGGGTTGAACTTGCAGAACCTGCCGTTGGAGAAGATGGATCAGATGTTGGAGATCATAAAGAAGAGGAACTCTCATATGGCGCAAGAGGGAGATGAGATCGAGCTCGACATTGAAGCCCTCGACAATGAGACTCTGTGGGAACTAGATAGGTTTGTGAGTAATCACAAGAAGGCAGAAAGCAAGATGAAGCGGCAGGGGCTTATGAACAATGTGGTTTTGACAGCACCAATTGCAGCACCGATCAACAAGGTAATGCCGGAATTTGAATGATAATGAGTAAGTAGTTCGTTGATTGATTTTTTTGATGTTGGGTTTTTTGGTTAATGATGAAGTTTTGTGTTGAAATTGCAGTCTCCAGTGCGTGAGCCGACGCCGGAAGCAGTAGGTGGTCAGAAGAGCAGGAAAGGTGATGCTGGGGAGGAAGATGTTGACATTGGAGAGGAGATTCCAATCAATAATTTCCCTCCGGTGGAGATTGAGAAAGATGTTGCTAATGGCAGTAGTAGATCAAGTAGCTCTAGCAGCTCGAGTTCTAGTAGTGATTCCTCCTCGTCTAGTGGTACAGAACCCACATTATCTCTCTCTACAATTTCTATTAAAAAAAAAACACCACTATCTTTCAGTATGTATATGGGCTCTCTTATCTTTGAATGGATTGTCTGTGCAGGTTCAGATTCGGGGAGTTCTTCAGGGAGTGATTCCGATGAAGATAGCGTACAGTCGCCCTTTGTGGAATCAAAGGAAGCTAGCTAGTGTGACCTAATAATACCAACAGTTGAGATGGTGAGGAACACCGATTGATGCACCGTTTTGAAGTTATATCTTGGGAGTGAGATGAATGGAAAGTTTTGAGTGTGAAGTGTTTGTGGGTTCTGTTAAGTCCTGATGTTTTGGACCTGAGTTGGGGAAGAAGTGGTGGTGGGAAATGGAGGTTTCTCTTGGGATGGGTATGCTTTGCTTTGGACTAGAAACTGGGCACGAAGTAGTGGTGGAAATATAAGTAGTTGGAGCCCGGAGGGTTGTGGGGTTGGGATTTGGGTTGAACTTTTGTAGCATATATGTAAAGACAATGACCAGAATCAGAAAAAGGAAATGTTAGTTTAGGATGACCAGAGATGATTGTAGGAATTTAGAGATGAAGATAGATTGTTCTGTAAAGAAGTTTAGTGAGAAGAGGTAGTTGAGAGGCCCCAAAACAAAACTTGGTTGAAGGGAAGGGGCTTGAAACTTCTTTTTTCTTTTCTTTTCTTTTGTTTTTTGGGTTGTATCATACCGAGAGTAAGACCACCATATTGATTTTCGAAGTGGTGAAGCAGCAGCATATCAGAAATATATGTACAGGAAATCTTGGAGAAAACAAAATGAAATTCTGGCACTCTTTGTTGTTGCTCACCCAACTATTTTTTTATGTGATGGATCAAGTTTTCCTAACAAATTAAAGAAAGAACAAAAAAAAAAAGAAGAAGAAGAAAGCTATCCACAGCTTATATGCATGATGACAACATTCGAAGATTCAGGCCCCAATATGCTACCACGCAGTCTAGCAGCAATATGCCCCAATACGTCAGATGATCTAATCTAAAAATCATGCATCAAACAAAAAAACTGAAAGATTTAGAGATTGGACTTAGAAGTTGTAACGAAACAACTTCATCATGGTGTTAAATAGTCATATGGATTTAAATTATAAAAAATTAACAAAGATCTAGATGAAGAACCATTTGGGCTGTTGGGTAATAAATTATAGGCCAAATAAACATAGATAAAAAACAATTGAGAGGATGCCAAAATGTAACACAAGAAAGAAAGGGCTGCAAAGCAAGGGTGTGACTACTTCATCACTTTCAAAAATCCTCTTCACAGCTCCCACTTTTGATTAAGACCTGTTTGTTTAAGTATTGATTAGAATTCAAACTGTCAAACCCACTCCCGTTGCGTCTAGTATAAGGATAGGGACTTCACGAGACCACCTAAAGCTCTGAGCCTAGTCCTTACACTTTACTGCTCTGTTACAAACCCTTTGGGAGGGGTTGTTTTGATGGTGTTGAAATAATGCTCCAAAGCAAACCATTATTTAAAATATAAAATAATAAAATTTACTATTTTAACTAATAAAAATCAGAGTTGAGCACCATGTGTACTTTACCCTTTTTTGGTCATCTAAACCAAACAAACAAACCCATCAACCTCCAGGCGTAGAAAAGAAAAAAAACTCCATTTTCTCCCAACGAGAAGAAAAGTTGTGGGGGCCCTATATTATAATGATGTCATTGTCTTTATTTACGGAAGCTTCAAGGAAAAGACAAGAATGAGGAGTTACTCTTATTAATCAGCACTATACAAGAAAGACTATTGCAGAAAGAAAGCAAAACATGATGCCAAGTACTTGCCTACAAAAGTTTTTGAAGTTTGAAAGAATCATTCCTTAATCCTGTAGGATTTGATCTGAAGAGTAGCTTTGATGAAATGGTTTTACTAATCCACCATTGGTATTAGGGTTCTTTTGTCATCTATTGTATATATCGTCTATACCCTAAAGAAATTCAATGGCGTAACTAAGAATTTCATTCAACAAGTTATCATCAATGTCATTATATTAGATTTTTTATTTCTACAACAAAATCACCTTTCATATGATGCATTGTAATTTTATATATTCCTTATAAACTATAATTCAAACTCGTCAAATCACATGAAAAACAAAAAATTTAGACAACACTTTAGCATACTTCAGAATGCGTTAAAAATAAATAAATAAATTTATCCAGTGTCATCGATTGACACCACTCACTTAAACATGGCTCTGACATTGTCAAAGGTAATATTTCCAACATTGATTGATAGACTGAAAAAATTCCCAACTAA
Organism: Camellia lanceoleosa; assembly: GCA_025200525.1. Taxonomy (NCBI): domain Eukaryota; kingdom Viridiplantae; phylum Streptophyta; class Magnoliopsida; order Ericales; family Theaceae; genus Camellia; species Camellia lanceoleosa. The sequence continues at coordinate 181,252,029 of CM045758.1, read as the reverse complement.
TTAAATTCCTTACAAGAGTGATCTCCACTGTAGCCAAATAGCTAAACAACACAAAAGCATCTTCCATGTTCATAAGCAGATTTTCTACAGATAAGATGAAAAAAGTAGACTTGAACAAGTCAATCAAAATCACTTCTATAATATACCAACCTATCCTTTTCCTATTCAAATTACAATAATCACCTTGTTATCATTATTAAATAGGTAGAATCTTCCGACCATTTTTAAGACCTTGATTGCGACAGACCAGCAACATGTATTAAACTATATCTTGGAACATCTTTTTTTCTTAGGACTTCAATAAAAGACTATTTTGGAAGACAAGGAATAATTCAAAATGAATTAAGACATAAGAAACTTCGGATTTCTAGAATAAATCAAGGGAAAAATTGGTTACGAGGTCATTATCAATACCATTTATCTCAAATTAGATGGTCTAGATTAATATGCACAAAAATGGTGAAATAGAACTAATCAATGTTGTACAATTCAAAATCAAGATTTAAACAAAGAGAATTCATATGAAAAAGACTAATTAATTAATTACAAAAAAAAAATGATTACAAAGTATAATAGTAACATGGTCCGGACATCTCGAAAGCTATATTTGTCAAATTCAAAACAAGCTATAGCATCAATAGACTACGTCTACTCCATTGGAGTTGAAAATTATGTGTGTTTAGGCATGCACCAACACGGCATGTGTTAGACATAGATAACTTATATGTCACTTATTCCTTTGCTAATGCATAAGCAAGAACAACATACCCTGGATCACAACTAGGACTTGAACCCTGAATCTCACCTTAATAGATGTTGGTATAATTATATGTCACTGACTCACTTCTGATTCAAAGGTAGACTATGGATCAAACTTGGGTGGTTTAGAGAGACAATGTGGAACAAGTTTCTAACACTTGGTAGTGCATGTAGTCTGATCACATGTAGAGGTGATAGACATGAGATAAATGAGAGAAATAGACCTGGGACAAAGACTTGACACACGAAAGACCACCAAAACCCCAACTCTGATACCATGTTAAAATTACCAAGGCATCCAATCAAAAACCAATTGGCATTGGGTTGAAAGGCCTTAGACTATATGGACCAAGCTTTTGTGACTTAGAGAGATGATGTGAGACAAGTCTCCTAGCACTAAAGAGTCAAGTATTGCATAATTGAGAAAGAAACAAGAACATTGAATATTGTCCAACCTAGAAGTCATTAATTCTTCATCATACTTGTAAAGTTAGGAGCAAAGTGCATTTTGGAAAGGAATGTAGGGAAATATTGGTTTACCTGATGGGTGGATGGGAAAGGTAGGTAGGATACAAAGACAATTGACTGCATTGAGAAACTTCAATGTTCTATTCTATGTGCATACCAAGAGGATAGAGCATTTTATTCTCTACATATCAAATTGGCAACCTCCTCCTTTTCTAATCTTATGCATTGTTGTAAAACTAATTTGCTTCAATGTGAGATTTTAAAATAATGTTTTGTTCACAAGTATAAAATCCAAGACTAGCTCGGTCCAATGAGAGAATATATAGCAAACAGGAAACCATTTGTTAAAAAATGAAATTTCTAAATATGAGTTCAGTCCCCAAGAAAAAAAGAAGGTTGTTGAATGAGCTCTCATTCATTTATTAAGAAATATCGAGGAAATAAGTTTTAGTTCTAAAAACTAACCTGCAACTACAAAAGCATTGCAAGGGAGAATTTTGGTTGTCTTGGTCTTTAATGTTATTCCAAGAGCTTTAGGGTTCATTTAGTTCAAACTTTGAAGTAGTTACTTCCAACATATTCAGAAAACATATGCATAATGAATTAATTAACTCATCTATGTGCTGCTACTTAATTGACAATTTTGTTGAAGTCACGAACAATAATGACAACAGTGAGTGACTGAATGTAATGGGACTGTTAATGTTCACAGATTTTCTTTACCTTTTCTTTTTTGAATTGATCATAACTACCATGGTAGAGGGTGCATGATATTAATCCCTAGAAGATCAACTGTCCAACCACGGGGGATGACAATGGACTTGTAAAGGTGGACGGCGAAGGAGGAGGAGGGATCCTCTCTCAAATCTCTGGTCTACATGTCTCAAATATGAGGGTATTTGGGCAACTGGAGCTGGTAGAGTGGTGGGGCCTTATGGAATGGGTCTGTAGAAGGGAATTATGAGAGGGTGGGAAATATGAGGTTTTGATTCTCTCATTAAAAAAACTGAGAAATAAGTGAAGATCCTTGCAAACTATGAATGATAACACCAAACACCTAAAGCACCTAAAGAAACAGCCATTCATGCCTTCCTTTCCTATCCTTTTTTGGGCAGTGGTCGTAACTCCAAGTAGTTAACAAATTGAAGAGGGCATCACTAGACAACGTAGAAGCAGATGGTTAAGAATCTACCTTGCCATCTTGCAAATGTGACACCAATCAATAATCAATGTCCACCTCTTCTTAAGGTTATCAATAGTCAAAATGGTCTCCTAAGCTGTTGTCCAAGCAAAGAAAGAACCCTAAGACTCTAGAGGGATCCTACTTCTCCAAATACCTCTCCAAGGAGGGAAGAGGCCTCCCCACTCCACTCAAGTTCTTATCAAAAGACTGGACATAGAATTCTCCATTCTTCCATGCAAACCAAACCAAGGCATTTGAATTTGCTACTCAAACCCCTGGCTCGTATAAGCATCCAAAAAAAAGCCTCAATCGACTAGACCTCCCAATTTTCCAAAGCCCTCCTAAATTGTGGATTTCACTCCAAACCACCATTAGAAACCACCATATAATCCAACATTTTACTTACTAAGAAAATAAACAAAATCTTAAAATGGCTAATATAGGTGTATTCCCCAAAGCGGAAATGTTTACTGACTACTGTCCTGCAGCTGCTTTGGCGTTTTTCTTGTAACTACTTTTAACAAAGATGAAGACCATCCATACGACTAATAATAATCCAACATATGAAAATAAGGTGAGGACAATACAATATATGTAAATATAAATTTCAAGCATAGAAACATTCTCGTGCAAGCTTCAAGAGTACTTTGCTCTTGAAATTCAAGCATACGAACATGCGTATGCACACATATGAACCTATAATTAATTGTGATGATATAGATCCATAAAACGTTAAAAAAATACTCATTTTTTTATTTTATTTTTTATATTATAAATCTTATTACAAATCTAGTTTTCTAATTTACAAATTTACAAGGAAAACTGATGGTTTTATTGCACATACATGGATTTGGGACCAAATGCATCACAGTAGTTTACTCTGGATATTAATATTGTTCTCTTCTTTTAAGCAACAGTCCAAATAATTGGAACCCTACTCATGAATTTCCAAACCATTCCACTCTATAAATAACAATCCTTGACAAGCTGCATCTAATTGATTAAGACATGTTAAAGACTAGCTCAGAGGATGGATACCTAATTCCCAGATCCAAACACTGTATATCCATACATACACAAACACACATGTATGGAATATAGGTTACGATGATTTTTTTTTTTTTGATTTTTTTTTTATGATGATAGATCTATGGCAGAGTAAGCAAATAAAAATAGTAAAACTCTGGAAACAGAAATGTTATATCTCCATTTAGGATTTTCATGATTAGGAAGAACAAGAAGTAGAGAACTCATACCTATGCTTCTGATCAAATACCAATCTTCAGTGAACAACTATTGGATTTAGCTAATCTTCTTTGCCCCAAATGCCAAAACCTAATAACAAATTGGTTATATATATATATTGAGATTATAAAACTAAATCTAACTACAGAGGATTGATTTCGGACATAACATAATTAACAGGAAAAAATAAATAAAGTAGAGAGAGAGAGAGAGAGAGAGGGGTGATGAATCTGCCTGTATACATAAATATATAAAATATATACATATAGAGAGAGAGAATAACAATTTCACTGTAGAGATACAGTGATGACAGATATAGTAATTGATCCTTTTTGTGTATTAAATTTTCAGAAGTATTAACTTTTAATCTAAAGGTTTGCTTTAAATTAAATTGATTGTTTGTATACCAAGTATTTAACAATTTATTATAAAAAAATGTGTTAGACTTATAAGTATTTAACTTAATCCAAGTATTTAACATAACTCGTTTTACTTTGAATCAAATTCACCAAGTATTTAACTTAATAAAAAAAATATATTTAACATTTTATTATAAAAAAATAAAAAATTATACCATTCAAATGTAATATATTTTATGTGATTCTAAAAAGAAAGAGACTGTTTTTTTCATATAATTTTTTTTTTTTGAATATCTAGAGTTTCTAATCAAAAGAAAAATTTTAGAGATTTGGCATTTTAACCATTATGTGTAATATGGCAAGATAGTTTTTTTTTTTTTTTTTTTTTTTTTTTTTTGCACCTTTTAAAGTGAGTATAATATTCTATGTTGTATTTTAAAAATTCTGGTAATGTATATGTGTGTATTACTTTAGTTGTCTTCATGAAATAATTATTCATTATTTCTTATAAAATAGCTTTGTTATCTAGTGAATTTTTTTTTTTTTTGGACATAAATTTATGTCTGGACTTTTTAAGTCATAAATGGTGAATTTCAAAATATTTATGATTATAATGGGTTTTGATTTTGGTTTTAATTTCATCTTTATAAAATTAAAGTCAGTTAAGCAAGAGAAAAGTTCAAATTTGGACAATTATTGTGCTTCGATTTTAATTTATCATTTTAATGTGATTATTAAAAAAAATATATTCTAAACGCTGGGTTAGCTCAGAAAATGTGAGTTTGATTATGAGTTTTTCAAAGAATGTAGAGAGGGAGAGAGGGGTTATTTGGGACTTAGTTTGCGGTTAGTGCTTTGTGTTGTTGAAATTAGTTTGAGAGGGAAGGGACTGTTTGTTTGGAGCTATTTAAAAAGAAAATAAGAGTGATTTATTTAGTTGATCATTCTGCAATAAAAAAATTAAACTCACAAACTCAAAAGAATATGTTTAATATTTTATTATTAAAAAAAATTGTACCATTTAAATGTAATATATTTGTCGTGTGATTCTAATGTACAGATGATAAATATTTTTCATATAATTCTTTTTGAATATCTGGAGTTCCTAATTAAAAGAAAAAATTTGAAGACTTGGCATTTTAACATTCATGTGTAATATGGCAAGAGAGTTTATCATTTATTTTTATTTTTATTTTTATTTTTTTGCACCTTTTTAAGGGAGTATAATATTCTATGTTGCATTTCAAAAAATTCTGGTGAATGTATATGTGTGTATTACTTTAGTTGTCTTCATGAAATAATTATTCATTATTGCTTATAAAATGGTATTGGTATCTGTTGAATTATTTTTTTTGGCATAAATTTATGATTATGATAATAGCAGGTTTTGATTTCATCTCTATAAAATTGAAGTCAGTTAGAAAAAAGAAGAGTTCAAATTTGGACAATTGTTGTGCTTCAATTTTAATTTTTCATTTTAATGTGATTGTTAAAATATATCTATTTTAAACATTGGGTTAGCCTTTTCCTTTTTCGTAGATGTTTATATTTTATTTATTTCTTCTCCTCCTGATTGTAACCCGTTAAGTATTTTCTATCGATGGCAGTTATTTATTTAAATAAAATTTTGAATTTTATTATCCGATTTGGTAGCAACAGATTTGGAAATAAAATTTCATTACCAATGAAATCCATGTTAATTTTTATTATTGCTAATTTTTTGTTTCTTGGTGTCTAAAATTATATAACCAAACATTTTTAGATTGAAGTATAATAGTTATGGATAATATCATTATTTTTGGTCAAGTAATTTTTTTTAAAAATTTTTTTATATAAATTTAAGTACCTCTCTTATAATGTAAGGCCTATTTTTTTTTTTTTTTTTAAAACTTATCATATATAATTTTCTTATAATAAATTGCTTTTTTCCTCATACTTTATAGGTGGATGTGGACTTACACCGAACCGTAATATCACTTTCATTTACTAATTTACTAATTTTCTTATTTATGTGTATAAAGTTTTATTTATTACTCTAAAGTTTTTGTATGTATAGGTTTGATTTCTTCAACAAAAAAAATGTTAATGTTGTTATCCGCGATGAGCGACCTTAATACTATTCGCATTCGTGAGGTAAGCTTAAAAGTCACTTGAACATTGGATATGTATTTTCTTATCATTTTAAAAATAATTTATAAATATATTTGTAACAATCCGAAAATTTAAGTTGTCCCTTAAATTTTATACTAGTATTATGGTTGTATGTGATAATATATTATTAAATAAATAATAATAAATATATAATCTAATTTAACATTGGATTATCAAATATGGGATTAATTAAGAATTATTATTTGGGGCCAAATTAACAGAAATATAGAATTATAATACGAATTGGATCAAATTAAAGTTAAAGATAGTAAATAAATAAATATAAAAGTAAAAGTAAATAAATAATAATAATAATAATAATAATAATAATAATAATAATAATAATAATAATGGGTGTGGTAGTAAAATAAATAATTAATTTTCTATTAGTATATGATAGAGTGTAATTTAATTATAAATTAATTTATTTATATAATTATATTAAAAAATTAGATCAAAGACTAATTATTTTAAATATTTATTAAAGATAAATATAAATCTATATAATTTATAAATCGAATTTGTGGGAAGATTCGCGGGCCACGTTCTTCCTCCCTACAGAGAGGAGGTGATAAGTGGTGTGAGAAAGAAAAGAAAAGGAAAAGAAGAGAGAAATGAAGGAAATGAAATAAGAAAGGAGAAGGAAATAATGGAGGTCAAGAAAGTTTTTGATAGTAGAAAAAAAGAGTTCGGTATTAAAGTTAAAGTGAATTATATTATACCTCGAGTTATCCTAATATATTTTACGTATGTTTTGACTTAGCATATTTATTTTATACAGGTTATATTTTATAAATTATATTAACATTTCAGTTACGTAGATTAATTTTTAAACTCTATTTGTTAAAATGAAACCCATGGATATGTTTGTTTATATTTTAAAAAATATTTGACTATAACCTTATAAACAATTATGTCTTGTAAGTACCACCACGAGATTCCTACGCCTTAGGGGACTTAAATAATCATTGGCCTTTGTTTGGTCAATTTGTGGTCCTCTATTATTATGGATCCATTGACCCTCTATTCTGTGCAGAGCAAAGTTCTGTGTGGAGATAAGTGCTACACTATTGTGGGAGTCACCCCTATAATCCGCATGAGTTACCTCTTGAATCCGTACCTTTATTCTGACTGTCACTCTTGTGACCTTTGTTCTGTTCCGTTCGGTACCGTGATTATGGTTATTTATTTACATAATCTCAATTTTGCTACTTAAATGATTATTTGTTCAAACTAAGTTATTTTAAATATTTTAGTTACATAATTATCCACGGTTATTTTGTATCCCGTATACTCTTGGCATAATATTTCTTATTCTGCTATATACTTATAGCTGTTTATCAATTTTCAGGAAACAGTGCAATTCAGAAATAGCTTTTGGAAAGTCTTAGATGCGGGGTTGCGGAATAGACACACACAACACTTTTATGATATTTTTATATGTAAATATCGGCCTTTTTGGTCAATAAATTTTATAATAAAAATAGAAGTTTTGATAATTATTTTGGTACTCTCACTTAAATATTACTTCCGCTCGCGTTTATTAATTTATTTAAGAATTGGCCGAAGGTAACCTTAGTTGCTGGCCATCACGATACTTAACCCTTGAGTACGGGGAGCGGGTCGTGATAATATTCTAATTATTTTTTATAAGCAAAGGCAAAAGAAAAAGATAAAGCAATATCAAAGGAAACAAAAAAAGCTATCCCTTATAGTAAAGGAAAAGAAAATGCACATCCCATGCTATGCTTTCTCAACAATTTTTAAAAGTTTCTTTTTCGAATATTATATAGATTTTTTTAAGGAATTGCATAGTGTAACATACTTTTTTTATGTATATTTTTTAAAAATTTCTTTTTCAAATATTTATTCAGTTTTTTTTTTATTGAATGTGAAATATTTTTCTGAAGCATATTAAAGTAAGCATTTGTACAACATGCTAACAAAAATGCATTTTAATATAACAGAAAGAATAAGAAGAGTGAAAAGGAAAGTAAAAAACATTACACGCTAATATTCACATTTTACGTATCCAATGATCTAATGTTTACCTTTTCAACGTACATTTTGTAAAGAGATGAGTAGTGTCTTTAAACCAATAAGTGCGTGTATAGTGAGTTTGCAGTTTTGTATGCTTAATGTGTTTTCAAATTATTTTTTCCTCCCTTTTTAAATTTCATTAATGCATGCATTGGTTCTTATATGACTAACAACTTAACCGAGTGAAGAGGAAAAGTTAGTTAAAAGGAAGAAAAAATACATGATGAAAGGGAAGCAAGTTAGTTAATCTTCATATTTTATGCACCCTCTTATATAATATTCTCATTTTAGGTATACAATGATAATGTGTTATCAAAAGCTACATTGACCTAACGTGCATGGCAAGAACGTGAAAAAAATCAAAAGCCATGTTCTGCATATCAATTGGGACAATGCTGGCGACGAGAACGAGAAAGAGAAAGATCGAAGGAATGTATTAACCCAAGACAACCTTCTTTAACACCAAATTAGTAAACAACTGTGTTTAATTCTTGAAATATATGCTCTTACTATTACCACTTTATTATATAGATTTTAATTTGTTCACTATCTATTTCTGTAGGTCTACTCTTACAACCCCATCTAGAAATGTTGGTGTTGTTATTCATGATGAGTACGACCTTAATGTTATCCGTGTTCGTGCGGTAAGTACAAAATCAAGTTAAACATTGTATGTATTTGATTTATATAAGATTATACAAGATTTTTTTAATCTTTTGAATATTTTATTTATATTTGTTAGGCAAAAGAAAAAGAAAAGGTCAACCCAATATCTAAAGGAAAATAAAAGATAGCCCCTTCTAGGAAGAGAATGACAAATGCATGTCAAGTGGTATATATTCTTTTTAAAAAATATAATGCAAAATTAATCAAAATTTCGAATAGTTAAAAGATATGAATGTATAAAATAAATTTGTTGTTTTATGTTGTTTTTGTAGAATGATTATAATATGTTTTCATGTAACTCGCTATTATTTGTATATGTTTTTCAAATTTATTTATTTTTATTTTGCATGGATATATGTGCATTTATAATATACCATCCATAAGTTGCTACTTAGATGAAGAGAATAGGAAAAAAGAAATGAAGGAATAAAGAAAAAAATGTATAAAGAAAAAAGAATAAGATAGGCTTTTAATTCTTATTTATTTTTTTAATAAAAAACAAAATGCATAAAGAAAGAAATAAATAAAGATAACACTATTAAAGGTATAAAACAAATAAAATATAAAACAAAATTAAGAGAAATGGAAGAAATAAGAAGATAGTTTCATTTTAAGCACAAAATATTCACATATTTTGCATCAATGATAAAATATTTTCATTTTAGGCACAAAATAATAATGTAATATCAAAAGCTGCATTGGCCCAACGTGCACGGCGAGAGCGTGAAAAAATTGAAAAGTCATACTTTGAATTTCAATATTTGCAATGAGAACAAGAGGGATTAGAAGAATGTGTTCAACTAAGACAACGTTCTTTAACACCAATTCGTCCCGATCGCACTCGTTTGGAGTGGAAAACAATAACTGAAGATTCTCATTCTGCACAAAAATGAACAATGGTTACCCATCATTCTACACGTTCATTTTCTATGCCAAGCACATCTTTAGCTCCACAAAGGAATCGGTAAACTACTGTGTCTAATCTTGAAATATATACTTTTACTCATACCATTTTGTTTTATAGAATTTTATTTATACACAAATATTCGTAGATTTACTCTTATAAACCGATTTCTTCAACAAGATCTATGTAGTGATAATGAATTAAAAGATATGCCTATGAGTACATCAATTGTGTGACACCCTGAACGTTAAATTAAGCACCACATAAATATTTATAGTTATATATAATTATGGTTGCATGTGATGATAGATTATTAAATAAATAAATATATAAATCTAAATTGGCGTTGGGTTATCAAATATGGAATTAATTAGGGATTATTATTTGAGACTAAATTAACACAAATATAAAATTTATAATACAAATTAGAGTTAAAAATAATAAATAAATAGAGGGAATAAATAATAATATTGATAACAACAACAATAATAATAATAATAATAATAATAATAATAATAATAATAATAATAATAATAATAATAATAATAATAATAATAGTGGGTGTGTGTCACGACCCAAATCCGCCTCAATAGGTTTAGCATCGTAACCGGCCAGTAATCCATAGATTACCGAAGGCCTCTGAACAAATAAGCATATAATAAGGGGCTAGCGGAAGCAAATACATAAATATAATTGTCCAATGAGCTGTGTTGACTTATATGAAACAGAATATTTTAAAACTTTATTTACATAACCATAAGTCAACCATACATTATATTATACCACACACCTTACAGTATCTTAAGAACAGCCAACAATAATTAAAATAAGTCTCATGCATAAACAGAATAAATAAAACTTGATCCCAAGACACTTCGGGAACCTCCACGTGAGGCACAAAGGCTGGCTGACAACAGGAACACAGTCTCCCACAAAACCGTCGGGCTTGTACTCCAGAATGCTCACCTATAATATATATATACAAACAGTGAGCTAAAGCCCAGTGAATAACATTAAGGTAAAGGGGTTAGTGAACGAATTCCGAACAATTTATACGTACAGAACAGATCATAGCATAATCATAGTCATCTCATATCAGAACATAATAATGGCATATCCCATAGAACATATCACATAACACATAACGTCTTCCGACTAGAGTAACCGGTCCCGGACACCGATTAAACACATATCACCACAATGAAGTGGCTAACGAGATCTCGTAAATGTCATGGACCCACATTTTCATGCCGTCCCCCATGACTTGGGACTATCTATGGATGCCATAATAGATTTCAAACTTAGAATGTTCGTTCACAGAAACATATATCATTTCAGAAATCATAACTTGATATATATCACATTTGGAACATAACTTCATATAAACGTATCTTTACGATAACGTTACTCACAGTGGTTCCGTAGATAGTCAAGCACTTCTCGGACGTTGACCTACAATCACAAAATACATAGAACCAACGAATCTTATCATTACTTATTCATGTAGCCATTAAGGCTTAGCTTTCATTACGTTGGTTCATGTTCATTCTTAACACATGGCTTAGAACACACACACACCCTTGCAATCTCTTAGTGTGATTCATTCTTATTACAATGCTCAAGTCACATACATACTTGCCATTCTTTATCTTAGTGTGTGTTTCATGCCCATAACCTCATTACTATAGCTTAATTAAGGTTTAGGAGTGCCTAAGATGCAATGAGGATGTCAAAACATGCCTTGGAACACTTAGGCAAAATTTCAGAATTTGAGGTCCTCGCTCGAGCGAGCATGCAGAAATGTGAGTGGTTGCTCGAGCGCACATTCCTTCGCTCGAGCGATCTGTAAATGGTGCAAACTTCTGGGAGCTCGAAATTTACGCTCGAGTGGACTTTTGGTCGCTCGAGCGAAGTGCACAATCTCTGAGTGGTCGCTCGAGCGAGAACCCCTTCGCTCGAGCGAGCCTGCAAAATCTGAAATTTCCAGATTGCTCCTCCAACTTCAAAACTCGAATTAAAACCTCCAAAACACCTCTCTTGGGCCCTAGAATTTGATATAACCCAGAAAACTTGTAGAATATGAAAGTTCAAAGATCAATTTATAAAAATCATGGCCCAAGGTTTGTCAAAACTCACATTTTCAACTTAAAACATGATGGATGCTCAAGAACACCACATGCATGGACTTTTTTTTTTTTTTCAAATCTCTTAAAGCATAATCAAACACCATGAAATAATTGGAAACTTGCTGGTTTGATGGAAGAACAAGATGAATGGCCAAAATGTAGAAGATGTTAACACATGCATGGAAGAAACCTTTGAAATCAAACCCAAAACTTGGAAATTTATGCATGCATGCATGATTTGCTACTCAACTCTTCTTCTAAGGCTCAAATTACATGTTTAAACTCATAATCCTTATGAATTCAACAATTAAACACATCACCTACAAGAATTATCTTACCTAGAGCCTTCAATCTCACTTATTCTAGCACAATCTTGACAAATGCAAGCTAAATCTTCAACTTTTCTTTGAATTCCTCCTTCTCTCTCTCTAGAATTGCTCTCCCTCTCTCTCTAAAATGTTTTCATCAGATTTTTCCTCTTACTCTCTCTCTCTAGTCGAAAATGCTCAAGGGAAATGGCTGAAAAATGTTGTGCCAAATGATATAAATCAAGCCTCAAATATTTGATGTAGTGGCTCACTATAAGGGCAAATTGGTAATTAAACTAACTATTGAAGTTCACATTATTTAATCTCATTTAATCATACCAAATCACATTTTAATTAAATAGGCCATAATGTTCTAAAAATTCCCGTTAGCATATTGGTGTAGACAATTCCGAGTTTGGATGCCGATAAGGATTTCAATTTCATTTTAAAGTGGAATTTCATCAGATATTACTATGGGTAGCAAATAAAAGCCAATTATGATACAAATTACATATTAATCCCATAGTTCATTTTAATCCACTCATTAGCATCCTTAAATATTGATTAATAGCTAATTACGGGTCAGGGTTATTACAGTCTTCCCCCCTTAAAAGAGTTTGGTCTCCAAACTCGAGTTATCTTATATCAGAAAGCAAACAACTCCAACTCTTTACAAAACAGAAACATAATCATATACAGGAGTTAGAGTTCGCATTAACACCGGGTCTTATACACATTCAGATTTCATTCTAGAACAGATTCAGATACATGCTCATTTTCATATTATTGTCCAGATCATACATAGATGGCACATTTCTTGCTCAAGCATACATGGTGCATTCATTAGCACTAACAGAGCAGAACAGAACGCATAAGCGTAACAGAACAGATACTGATTCATATACGTATAAATGTTCGGATTTCGCACAAGGTCAAACGTGGTACACCCATTAGCTATCAGATCCGGTAGGTCTAAAGACCACAACAGGTAGGTCCAAAGACCACATACATAGCCATGGTATTGTTACCCCCAGGCAAGGGCCATCGGCTACGGTATTCTTACCCCCAGGCAAGGGCCATCGGCTACGGTATTCTTACCCCCGAGCAAGGGCCAGATCCACGGTATTATATCCCCCGGGTAAGGGCCAGATACTAAGGGTGCCACAAAACTTTTGAGAGAATTGAACAGCCATGCAGTATACAACATATAACAATTCAGAAAGCAAAACTTCTTTCATGACATAGAACATAAATATTGTTGCACACAACTTTACTGCATTATTACACACACTACACATATCAAGCACTTATCGGGGTTATAGATTATACTAATCTCATCTTCATAAGTAATTTTCCCCCGTTAAGTTACAGAAATTCGATTTATTAATTTCTGAGTCAATCATTCGATCTTGGTTCAGTTTGGTTCTCAATTCGGTATTCCATCACAGTCAGTCCAAGTCATTCTGAAGTTATCCGGAATACAAGGTAATTTCGTACAAGTTATCAGTAAACGGAACTCCGAAGTAATCATTCATATACTTTCCCCCAATCTCAATTTTCACAGATTCAATCATACCGTGTGTCGATACAGAAACAGCCATACTTACTACATACACTTCCAGATAAACGGAGTTCATAATCAAACCAGTCTGCTATCAACAGATTCCATTAGTTTTAGAATACAGTAACCCAGAAGTAATCATTCTCTAGTCAAACAAGTTCATGGCCAAAACGGTAATACCAAGTAATTAATCACATGTCATATATATACAGTATTCCCATATCTCCCAAGCATAAGGTACCAGGTTTCATAGTCACATAGTCTACTACTGACGGTTCACGTTCTTCCTAAGTGTTTAGGATCAATTCAAATTTTCGTTCGGTTAATTCCCTTAGCAACACAGTCCTGTCATTCAGTCATAATCAATTTACAATCCCCCATAATGTAATCAAATCATATAATAGCTCTCAATAAGGGTCTCCTCAGATCAAACGAATAAAAGTTCTACTCAATCATCCCAGATGGAGTTCTACCCAGTCATATCAAGTAACAGTTCAAAGCATGAGTCATCAAACAGAAGTTCTATCAAATCAGATCAGGTAAAGATTCTTTCTTTATCACTTCCCGACGAGGTACATCAATTCTATAGTTCATACTCCGTTCACTTAGGTGTATAGTCAGTAGTTTTCCAGTTGTTCTAAGTTCCTCGGTTCTCAAATCACAGCAGAGTTATGTATCACAGTAGTTCATACCAAAGAATTCAGGTCATATACAATTTTACATTCTCCAAGTAAGTTTACATGTAGATGCACAGGTATATGATTGTTTACATCAAAAATAAACATCACAGTCAACAGAACAATTCTCCAACTGAGTTCATGCAAGCATAAGGTACACAATAGCAGATCATTATACAGAAGTTTCAAATTGGTCATACAGTCATTAAGGCATAAGTTCACTGGTCTAGTCAACAGTCTAGTCAATGTTCAACAATCACAGTCCACAGTTTAGAGGTCATCAACAAATAATCACCTCGATCATTCTGAGCAAAGGTATAATCATATATGTACATGTCCAAAGCTTAACAACCTTCCCAATACAGATGCACGAGTTCTATATACAGATAAACACAAAACAGTTTCTCCAGATATGACAATTAAGGCAACAAATCATAAGTCTACCCCGTCTCGATGTAGTGTGATTAACCAACATTCCATGCAAAGGTATAGATATATTTGAGTTCAACATGTCCCCTATATCGTCAATTCTAGTGTGTCTCCATATTTAATAGTTCAAGCACAGTTTAACAGGTCAATCACGATAGTTCATATTAACCAATAGGTCTCAAAATGTTCATTAATCACAGTTCAATCCCAGCAGTTCTAATAGGCTCATAGGCGAGGACACACATATATGTATAGATACGAGTCTAGGGTCAATTGTCATTCAGGTATTCATTCACACATTCATAAGTAGAAGTTCATTCTTCCCAACTGACATAGGTTCTCAATTTCAGCAATTCTCTACGTGTCTGATTCATATATACAATACGAGATCATGGGTCTAATTATTCGATGATGTCAGTCGATATATAGCGGTTCAATTCTAGTCACGGTCACACAGATTTCCCAGTTACAGTCAACCATATTGCGTTCCCACATTTAACAGTTCTAGCATAGTTCAAAAGGTCACACTTAACAGTTCATATTAAATTTTCACAATACGGTACAAAGGTTTAACCCGACAAATTCCCATTGTTCACAAGTTCCAATGATTCCAAAACACAGGCGGTTCGTTAAGTTCACAAGGTTCAGTTAACATGGTTCATAATTCTAACAATTCAAATTACCCAACTAATATGTCCACAATCTGCATCAAGTTAAGAAGCATATGATTCACACACAATTTCCCATAAAACAATTACATATGGTTAAGGTATTACCTGCGTTAGTCTTTTCAGTGTTCTGAGCATTTTCTGGAACTAGGGTGTAGATTAAGGCTTATTTGTTATTCGGACGAGTTCGCGGGCAAGATTTAGCCAAATGCCCTTTCTGACCACATCTAAAACAAGCTCCTGACAGACGGCGACAAATGCCCCAATGTTGTTTCCCACATTCTCTACAGACCGGTATATCCTTGTTCACATTACTCCCCTGACCCTCTTTGTTCACAGTTATAGCCCCGAATTTTTCGGTGGTAGGGGTCATCGAATTACTAGTCATTCCAACTTTCTGTTTCTTCTGTTTCATTCTTTCTGATTCAGTTGATGGGGTTGATTTTGATATTTTCAAGGCTGCTATGTTTGCTTCGGACATTAAGGCCCTATCAAGAACATCCACATACCTTGGTAATTTTAAGATACCGACTCGGTCATACACCTCTAAGTTAAGTCCTCCTTCAAATTTTCTAGCCTTTTTGTCATCAGTGTCTATCATATGGGGTGCATATCGGGCTAACTCAGTAAATTTGGTTCCATATTCGGCCACAGTCATTTTGCCTTGTTTCAGTTGCATAAACTCAGATACCTTCCTATTTCGGATACATTGGGGAAAATATTTTTCGAAGAAAATTTCTTTAAATCTATCCCATGTCACGCCCTCATTATCATTTCGGACTAACATCCACCATCTCCTAGCTTCTTCTTTAAGTGTGAATGTTGCCAACAAAACTTTTTGTGCCTCAGTACACGGAAATACCTCAAATATTTTCTCAGTCTCTAAAACCCAAGTCTCGGCTTTTAACGGTTCAATACCCCCCAGAAATTCAGGTGGTTTCATCTTATTGTATTTCTGTGTCAGTGTTATCATATCATAATTAGCTGGTTCAGGTACACATGTTTGCCCTTGTTGCCGTTGTTTCAGATTTTCAGTTAAGGCTTCAACCATTTCCTCTAACCGGCTAATTCTAGCATCAGAAGTTTCAGATTCGTCTACGTTCCTTGTTCTTTCCATTGATCTATACAGAAACAAGGTGCTTATCAATACAAGGAAAGTTCTTATAGATTTCACATTTCATTTCAATCCAGACATGTTTACACTTCAAGTTCAATTCAGATACAGTCACATGATTCCTTACTTCCATATGTTCATTTTTATACAGATTTCACATTTGGTATTGAAATTCTCATGATATGTCATTCCGTTTAACTCACAGGTTCATTTCTTTTCATTTTCAGTCCAAATACGTTCATATGTTTACATATGATAATGCAATGTCCCTATTTTATTTCTAGGACATCCTATAGCTCTTATGGAAACGTGTGTGCGGTATAACTCGTGCTCTGATACCACTCTGTCACGACCCAAACCCGCCCCTATAGGTTTAGCATCGTAATCGGCCAGTAATCCATAGATTACCGAAGGCCTCTGAACAAATAAGCATATAATAAGGGGCTAGCGGAAGCAAATACATAAATATAATTATCCAATGAGCTGTGTTGACTTATATGAAACAGAATATTTTAAAACTTTATTTACATAACCATAAGTCAACCATACATTATATTATACCACACACCTTACAGTATCTTAAGAACAACCAACAATAATTAAAATAAGTCTCATGCATAAACAGACTAAATAAAACTTGATCCCAAGACACTTCGGGAACCTCCACGTGAGGCACAAAGGTTGGCTGACAATAGGAACACAGTTCCCCACAAAATCGTCGGGCTTGCACTCCAGAATGCTCACCTATAATATATATATACAAACAGTGAGCTAAAGCCCAGTGAATAACATTAAGGTAAAGGGGTTAGTGAACGAATTCCGAACAATTTATAATGCATGAGCGGATCATAGCATAATCATAGTCATCTCATATCAGAACATAATAATGGCATATCCCATAGAACATATCACATAACACATAACGTCTTCCGACTAGAGTAACCGGTCCCGGACACCGATTAAACACATATCACCACAATGAAATGGCTAACGAGATCTCATAAATGTCATGGACCCGCATTTTCATGCCGTCCCCCATGACTTGGGACTATCTATGGATGCCATAATAGATTTCAAACTTGGAATGTTCGTTCACAGAAACATATATCATTTCAGAAATCATAACTTGATATATATCACATTTGGAACATAACTTCATATAAACTTATTTTTACGATAACGTTACTCACAGTGGTTCCGTAGATGGTCAAGCACTTCTCGGACGTTGACCTACAATCACAAAATACATAGAACCAACGAATCTTATCATTACTTATTCATGTGGCCATTAAGGCTTAGCTTTCATTACGTTGGTTCATGTTCATTCTTAACACATGGCTTAGAACACACACACACCCTTGCAATCTCGTAGTGTGATTCATTCTTATTACAATGCTCAAGTCACATACATACTTGCCATTCTTTATCTTAGTGTGCGTTTCATGCCCATAACCTCATTACTATAGCTTAATTAAGGCTTAGGAATGCCTAAGATGCAATGAGGATGTCAAAACATGCCTTGGAACACTTAGGCAAAATTTCAGAATTTGAGGTCCTCGCTCGAGCGAGCATGCAGAAATGTGAGTGGTCGCTTGAGCGCACATTCCTTCGCTCGAGCGATCTGTGAATGGTGCAAACTTCTGGGAGCTCGAAATTTACGCTCGAGCGGACTTTTGGTCGCTCGAGCGAAGTGCACAATCTCTGAGTGGTCGCTCGAGCGAGAACCCCTTCGCTCGAGCGAGCCTGCAAAATCTGGAATTTCCAAATTGCTCCTCCAACTTCAAAACTCGAATTAAAACCTCCAAAACACCTCTCTTGGGCCCTAGAATTTGATATAACCCAGAAAACTTGTAGAATATGAAAGTTTAAAGATCAATTTATAAAAATCATGGCCCAAGGTTTGTCAAAACTCACATTTTCAACTTAAAACATGATGGATGCTCAAGAACACCACATGCATGGACTTTTTTTTTTTTTTCAAATCTCTTAAAGCATAATCAAACACCATGAAATAACTGGAAACTTGCTGATTTGATGGAAGAACAAGATGAATGGCCAAAATGTAGAAGATGTTAACACATGCATGGAAGAAACCTTTGAAATCAAACCCAAAACTTGGAAATTTATGCATGCATGCATGATTTGCAAGTCAACTCTTCTTCTAAGGCTCAAATTACATGTTTAAACTCATAATCCTCATGAATTCAACAATTAAACACATCACCTACAAGAATTATCTTACCTAGAGCCTTCAACCTCACTTATTCTAGCACAATCTTGACAAATGCAAGCTAAATCTTCAACTTTTCTTTGAATTCCTCATTCTCTCTCTCTAGAATTGCTCTCCCTCTCTCTCTAAAATGTTTTCATCAGATTTTTACTCTTACTCTCTCTCTCTAGTCGAAAATGCTCAAGGGAAATGGCTGAAAAATGTTGTGCCAAATGATATAAATCAAGCCTCAAATATTTGATGTAGTGGCTCACTATAAGGGCAAATTGGTAATTAAACTAACTATTGAAGTTCACATTATTTAATCTCATTTAATCATACCAAATCACATTTTAATTAAATAGGCCATAATGTTCTAAAAATTCCCGTTAACATATTGGTGTAGACAATTCCGAGTTTAGATGCCGATAAGGCTTTCAATTTCATTTTAAAGTGGAATTTCATCAAATATTACTATGGGTAGCAAATAAAAGCCAATTATGATACAAATTACATATTAATCCCATAGTTCATTTTAATCCACTCATTAGCATCCTTAAATATTGATTAATAGCTAATTACGGGTAAGGGTTATTACAGTGTGGTAGTAAAATAAATAATTAATTTTCTATTGGTATACGATAAAGTGAAATTTAATTGGGGATTAATTTAGGCAAGAGTGTAATTATCATAAGATAAGAATAAATCTTCCGTTATAAATGACGTATCCAAGTGAGATTGAACAAATCTGTAGAAAGATTGTAATTCGCCATGTGTCGGCGTAAGAGTGGCCTGACCTCCCTATTTATAGGGAGGAGTGATACCACCTGTGAAGGAAAAACCAAAGGAAAGGAAGAAAAAGAAAACGAGAGAGGTGCACTTAAGTACTAAACTTATAGTAGAGAGGTTGTGTTAGTGGAGTAAGGTTAAGGGTTACTATTAAGGTGAGTTATATTATATCTTGATTTACCATTATATGTTTTACGAATGTTTGGAGTTACCGTAACTTATTTTATACAAGTTATAATTTATTAAGTTATATTAATAAAAGTTATGTTTTATAAATATTTCAGTTACGTGGGTTACTTTCTAAACTCTATTTACTTAAAAGGAAACTCATGGATATATTTATTTAAATTTTAGTGTATATTTGACTATAACCTTATAAACAATTATGTTTTGTGAGTACCACCACGAGGGTCCCACGCATTGGGGGACTTAAATAACCATGGGCCTCTGTTTGGCCACTTTGTGGTCCTCTGCTTGTCATGGATCCATTGACCTCTCTTCTGACTGTCACTTCTATGACCTCTGTTCTGTTTTGTTTTGTTTTATACCATGGTTATGATTATTTATTTACATGATTTCTGTATTCTGCCACTTTAAAGAAATTGTTATTTCAAATTAAATTATGTAAATATTTTAGCCTAAGTAATTATCTATGGTTATTTTGTATTCCTTACACTCTTGGCATAATATTTCTCATTCTGCTGTGTGGTTATAGCTGTTACCCTTTCAGGTGACGAGATGTAGGGGAAACTCATAACCCCTCAAAATGGAACCCGTACATGGATTGCTGTTGGA